>OX578149.1:79545096-79987596 GCA_951213105.1 Amaurobius ferox | reverse complement strand
GAATTAATTCTATATATTAAAAATTGGATATTTATCTTTGAAATCCACGAAATTAGAAAATCACAAATTTTGCAACATTCAGGGGATAGATCAGTGGTCTTCAACATATTTTGAACCACGGGCTACATTTCAGTTAGTTAAAGGCTCGAAAGACCACATATGCCTTATCACCGCTTGCCATTACGTTTATCAACGTAAACAAGAAAATAAGATTCAACGTATCCTCGAAACAGGTTGTTTATTTATTTATGCGTAATTATGTTTTTAAAATTTATACTCAATGATTCTAAGTATGATTTTTCAACTTATTTTAATTAGCTGCGTCTCGCTATTTAGTGCAGCGCTTTGAAGAGATAAGAGCAAAACATTTTCAATTTGAGCCTTCTGTTCGCTAAATGAAAGCATTTTTTATATAAAATATATCAATAAAATATTATCGATGAATATTAACTGTCCACTTAAATATTTCATTTTATAAATAAATTAATAAAATAAATAAATAATTCATAATATTTCATTTTATATTTTTAGTAATTTTATGCTGTGTGGGGGCATTAATTGCTACCTATTTAGGGCTTAGCAAATGCCTGTTAAAAAGTTAACCAATAACCCTTTGGGCCATAAATACAATAAAATGAGAATTTAGAGTTAATGTAGCAGAATTAGTGCCATATCGAAAAATCCACACCGAAAATGTTTTTCAATTTTTGAAATTTTCTCTGGTCACTTTTTTACTTTCTGTAATAATTATTTGGAATGAAATCATCTAAATAAAATTTTATACACTTCCTTCATATTCATTGAAATTAAACAGTATGTCAATACCTAGAGAGAACTTCGAATGAAAAAAACCCGAATTTTACAATAAAACAATATATATATATATATATATATATATATAGATATTTGAAATGTAATAATAAGAATTATGTAAAAATAAAAAAAATAAAAATACAATTAAAGTAATATTAACATCACCATAGAAGCAAATTCACGTCCATAATGCCGATATATATATATATATATATATATATATATATATATATATATATATATATATTACTTGAATTGTATTTTTATTTATTTTTTTATTTTTACATAATTCTTATTATTACATTTCAAATATATATATATATATATATATGTTACCGATAAAGCCCGAAATTGGATAAGCCTAGGTTTAACCGGGTAAAAGACCACCGCATTATCCAAAAGGACAGGGAAAAACTAGGTATATACAACGCTGCTTGTGTAAACCTAGGGCTAACTAGTACAGCTTGGATAAAAATGAATTTGACAGATAAGAAAAATATTTAAATTATTAAAATATGTGTGGCTCTGTATGTATTAATTAATGTCTTTCGTTTGCTTCAGCTGATTCAAGCTCATAATCGTCTTTATGGGTGCCCTTTTAAGCGATTTTTTGTGAAAGACTGTTGACCATACACAAATTAACACTATAATGACTCTCATGAAAATGTCGCTAAATTGATGAAAAGATTCTTAGTTTCGACGTATGAAACTTAATCGTCGACAGAAACATTGTACCTGCTGCGCAGGCGCAATATGTCTGTCGACGATTTCCCCAAACGCTGGCAGAATTTGATATTCGTACGTTGTTCTTCAAACGCCATTTCCGTTTTCGACGAATGCGAACGACTACAGTTCACTGGCACGCATTGTCTGGAAAAACCCTGCACTGCGGACCTGCTTCTTCCTTTTCACATCTCGCATCACATGTGCCTCTAAGCCACGGTAAAATAGTCCCCCTCTCCTCCAATCAGGGTTGGAGATATCAGCACAGTCTTCGAACTTTTTGATCCTACCTTGTAGATATATCCTCATAAACATTCGACTCAAGTTCAGGTACGCTTGAAACGTGCTCTTCTGTTAAAAACTGGAATTTGAATTTTCGATCCTGTCAGAATACTTTCCTTATACATTGTATTATATATATAGGGAAAGTAAAAATTGTTTTTTTATCAACATCTTTTGATGTGAATAATATCTCTGCTTGGGGGTTTCTCTGGCGAGAAAACGGAGCGTTGCGAAAAATATAAGCGCTTTGGACGCTTGTAATCTCGAACCTAATGGATAAAACTGCAAATAATTTTTTTTGTTATGCCGGACATAGAGCCACATTATGAATACATAAAAATAATTTAAAAATTTTAATAATTAGAACTTTTTTGAAAAACTTTAAAAAGTAGTTTTCTGACCGAGTGTTATGTTCTTAATTTTTCTAACTTTCACTCGAAATATATATAGAAAATTATAATAGATAGATATAAAATATATAAATAGCAAACGACAAAAATGTGTACTAGAAAAATTCAGTATTAAAATTCATATCTCTCTTATAGTTTTAGATTAATCGTCTTCTAAATTTGAAGAAGTATGAAAATTTTCCGTTTTTCAAATTTTTAATGCTTATACAGGGTTTTTCAGAAAGGACTCCCTAACTTTGAAATGACATAACTGCGAAACAGTGATAGACAGAAAGATGAAACAAGTGGTATGTTGGATAGACAGGTCTGGAATTTTAAATACTACACCGGTTTGCAAAATTAGTTACAAGATTGGCTAACAGAGGGCGTTGCAAGCACAGTGAGCTTTAAATAGTGGTCAGAAGTACAGGACGCTCAGTCTCCATACTCCCCGGATCTCAATCCATGCGACTTCATTCTTCGGGGCCATTTGAAGGACACTGTTTACAGTAAGATTCCTCAAACGTTGGAACAGTTCATCTGTGAGGCATGTGCATCCATTTCAGTAGAGACATTGCAGAAGGTGGCTTCAAACTTCGTCTATCGCTTGAGTATCATGTTATTGCTATACACGGTGGCCATATCGAATCCATTGTAATGTGATTTGACCCCTGTTTACGAAAAACAATCTCACCCACTAAAGGACATTGCACTGAGACTACAGCGTCCTCTGTTAGCCAATCTTGCAACTAATTTTGCAAACTGGTGTCTTTAAAATTCCAGACCTGTCTATTCAACATACCACTTGTTTTATCTTTCTGTCTATCACTGTTTCGCAGTTATGTCATTGCAAAGTTAGGGAATCCTTTCTGAAGGACCCTGTATCTCAAAAACTAAAACACTAGCCTTAAACAATTAGCAAGAATTTTTAGCTCTTTAAAAGACCCATAAGTGTATATACATTGGATCGAGCTAATTTTGGTTCTATTTTTTAAAAAAAACTTTGAAAAATATCTATCTGAATGATTTTGTTTTACAATTTTCATACCTTCACAATTTTTTATACTTTCTTTGAAACTGTAAAATATAGATAGTGTATGTATAAGGAATGTAATAATATGGAGGATAATAATATGCTATGAGGAATATAATGAGGAATAAATACGTAAGGGGAAAAACATTTAAAGAAGTATAAACATTTTCCGTTTTTCAAATTTGTAATGCTTATATCTCAAAAACTAAAACACTAGCCTTGAACAATTAGCAAAATTTTTTAGCTCTTTAAAAGCCCCATAAGTGTATATACATTGGATCGAGCTCTAGTTTTTTAATAAAAATTTGAAAAGTATCTGACTGAACAATTTTGTTTTACAATTTTCGTACTTTCACAATTTTTTACACTTTCTTTGAAACTATAAAGTACAGATAGTGCATGTATAAGGAATATAATAATATGGATGATAATAATATGGTATGAGGAATATAATGAGGAATAAATACAAATGAGGAAATTCAGTTTCTAAATCTATTATATATTTTATTAAAGTCTTTAATTTTCGCTAATTAATCATCTTGTCAAGGTGAAAAAGTATGAACATTTTACGTGTTTCAAGTTTGTAATGCTTACATCTTAAAAACTTAAAGTGATAACCATAAGCAAAAAGCAAGAATTTGTAGCTCTTTCAAACCCCTATAAGTGTAAATAATCAGATTTTGGATCGAGTTCTTTTTCTTTCGAGTTTTATTTTACAAAATGCTATTCACACAAAACCATTTCGGCTCCATCGAGCTGGATCCACTGCCGATTTTTTTTTATCCGCGTCCTCCCTTACACTGTATCCCTTAATAATCTCATTTCAAATTCAGAAACGCAAATCAATTCCCATTTATTGATAGATTGAATCTCAAAACTAGTAGCAAACTATTTTTATCCATCACAAGATGTCGGTAATAAACGTAAAACTTCTACTGCATTAATTTGGCCCAAACATTTTAGCTTTATGAGACTAATTTTCGGAATACTTCGGAGAGAAAAAAAAAATACGTAGGATCAATTTTCAACGTTAACTTATTTCAATTACCTTCATCGGAAGATATTGGTCTTTCAATTCCGTTGCTCCTGGTTCCAGAGTAAGCATTTTACAGGCGAAGAAGATTCATTTATATTCATAAGACCCAACTGCAGAAGCGTAAACATTTTCGGCGATAAATTTTGAATCGTTAAATCTCGCAAAAACGCTTTTTTAGCCGTTTTTCATTCATTACCGGATGAGGTTGCCATAATTTTACCTTCAAAGTTTAAAAATTCGTAAAATGATTATATAGGACTCCATTTGGCGATTTTTATCATGTTTTAATTAAGGAGTTTTGCGTGAGTGTGTATAATTTTGGCGATTTTAAAAAATTCGGCATACTCTCTCTGATGAAAAGGGTAGATTTATGATCTATTATGATTTTGATTAGAATATCGATATACCGTTTTCAGGACCACATTTGAAGTTATTTTTAAATATGGTCCTTCTTTTTATTATCATAATTGTATCTCTGTTTATTTTAATACTGTTGTCATTATGTTTATATTGATTTTTACATAAAATACTATATATATTTTATTACTTAACTATAATTGGATTTTTTGGAATTTTTAATATGTTATCTTAACAATTTGTTATCGTACTCTCATTACTGAAAATCTCATCAATAACTGTAAGTAGTTTTGTATATTGTCTATGAATTTATATGCATATTGTCCTTGTATGTCTATGTATATTGCCTTTGTACCTGTATGTATTTGTGTATTGTTTTATCATGTTTTTCCCGGCCGCCATTGTAATAAAAATAATAATAATAATAGTAAAATAATAATAATAAAATAATAATAATAATAGTAATAATAATAATAATAATAATAATAATAAATGATAATAATAATAATAAAATAATAATAATAAAAAGAAGTTTTTTATAAGCATCACAATTGCTCTGTATATATTACACTAGTTGAGATATATATCTGAGATAATTTATGATAATAAAAGGAAGAACCTGTCTGTCTTTCCGCGATGCGTATGACATCATATGCTGCAAACGAAGATGGATATTGGGCTCATTTTCAATGTATTTACAACAATGATTATTATAATACTTCCTTTTGAGTTGTGGCTACGCAGTGAGTGTTGTCTTTTATTATAGTGGATATCCCATGAATAAACCGGTTTTTCAAATTACTTACTGGCAGAATGCCTGCAGGCCTCCCTAGTTATGATAACAAATGTTGTAAGATAGTCAAAAATCTGATGTGGACAGCACATGACTTTCCTGTATAATTACAATGAAATTACCTTTACAATGAAATAATGATGTATAAGGTCCAGGGTACAATGTTTTAAACGCTGAATTGTACGTGTGGCACTTTCTACTTTCCTTATATACATAATGTATAAGGAAAGTATTGTGACGGGGTCGAAAATTCGAAATCGAGTTTTCGACGGGAGAGCACGTTTCAAGCATCCCTGATCACGAATCAAACATTTTTGAAGTGACGTCTGTGTGTGTGTGTGTCAGTGAGTCTGTGGAGACGATAACTGACGAACGAATGGACCGATTCGAACCAAATATGGTACAAAAATTACAATTCGTAAACACTGGAAGCCTATTGTTTTTATACGTAATCGAATGTTCAGAACCCCCTTAAATTTTCGCATAAAATTTTAAAAAAATCGTCAAAAAATCAAAACTGCTAAGTTACGCAAATAGACATTTTTTATAATTAAAAAAATATTTCCTATTGAGAAACATGTTCACTTTTCATATGTAATACCATGCGATAAATTGGGTGACATCATTCTCGTAGATCTAGCTCGTTCCATTCCTGAAAAAAGATACTTTGAGTAATACTTTTGTATCTGAACGCCAATAGTCATTTTTCTGCTGTAAGAATAACTTATTTCTTAGTGCATAACGCTTGGCGAGATTTTGGCAACAAATTTGGCGGAATGTCGCCAACTTGGCGACTTTTTGAAATGTTGCCAAATTAACGAAAATCTCGCCAAATGGATAAAAATGACGCTAAATCAATGAAAATGACGATTAATTGTCGGAAATGCAATATCTTGGAGAGAATATTAGTATCTACTATAAGAAAAACCTATTTTTTTACTGTAAAAGTAGTAAATTCATTACATTACATAAGGAAAGTCATGTGTTGCCCACATCAGATTTTTTGGATGGCAACCCATGTAAAAATTACACAATTTACTTATATTTCATTCAAATCTAAATTGACAATCATCTGTATTGATAGTATCCGCAATAACCAATATAGTCTAGAAATATTTCAGTATTTTTTTTTTTTACATTTATTGCAACATCGCCTTTTAAAATGTGTCCAGTCGCCAAGCCGTCCAGTCGCCGACCCCTCCAGCTTGGCGACCAAATCATCTTCCGAAGCACATATCCCACTTGACACAAAAATAGTGAAGTATGGAGGAAACGAAGCAACGGCTCGGCCCTTTAATTAATCTTGATCGTTGAAATTTTATACAATTTTCCCATCAATTAGGTCTTCACCGCGCAGACAGCATAAATTACGCCTGAAAGCTTTTGCGGCCAATTTCTTCTTTGTATTAATTTAAAGTCATTGTTCTTTCGCTGCTGGAGGCACCTTTGCGGACGAATATCCTGCCCAGGCAAGAAAAATATCGAAAAAAAAAAAAAAAAAGTTAAGTAAGATTCACACACGCGTTTGTAATTACTGAGCATCAGTACGTGACTTTGGAATATGTCACATGGTTTGCGGAAAAATATAAAGGGAAAAAATGGCGCAGCAGGTTGCTTGTATGTAATGAGCGGCGCTTCTTTGATATTCGGAGCGATTAAGATTTCAGAGGGTGTTATTTTACATGTCTGGGTTAACAATAGCCTTTCAGCCTTGTGTCTTTTTTTTGTTTTCGTGTTTGTTTTCATTTGAATGAAATCACTCAGTTTGCGGTTAAAGTTAAAAAAATATTTATGGAATGGGAAAAACTTTATGTAAAGAATGATAGCAAGTAAAGGAGGATAAGACGTAAAGAAGGATATGAAATGATGAAATGAAAGTAATTTCAGTATTCAGTTTCTTACGTCATCCTTGCATATTTATAAAATATATGAAGTTATGCAAGCTGCGAAAGATTTCAAATTAACAAATAATTAACTTTTAGAAAACAAATAATTAACTTTTAGAAAACAAATAATTAACTTATAATTTCAAATTACATTTAACAAATAATTATGAAATTAGAAGTATAAAAGATTGATTTCAATATTTGAGAATCATAATGCAAAAGAGCATATAAGTTTTTGAATATGAATATTAAATTAAACAAATTGGAAAACAGGATACAATGAAATTCAAGTAACATATTCAAATCGCAAAAACATATTTAATATATAGGAGCACGTTTAAATCACAATCCATGCAAGTGCACACGCTTTGATTACGCTGTTTAAAAGTACGCTGTTAATTTATACACGCTGTTTAAAATTTGTTGTTTAGTTGTTATTTATACAAAGCGTAGTGAATATGCGCGGTTTAAAAATGGGCGTTTCACCCTATTACAGTTTGTTTTAATTATTGAAATTGTGATTCTGCACATCTGTGTGCAATTTAACGTGCGTGTGAAAATTCTCATCTTACACAATTTACCTATTGTAGTTGTAGTTTTCGAGTAAAAGAGATCACAAAATGCAGGCAAATGTTGATTTCGCTTCGTCGGGAATAGAGATTGGACTTTTCTTTGATCGCCATAATTAATTTAAGGAGCTCACTAATAACAAGATTGACGAAGATTATGACGGACGATACAAGATTGATGAAGCGTATGACGGACTAATAACACGATTGATGAAGATTAGTACGATCAAATACAAGATTGACGAAGAGAAGACGCGGACTAATAAACGATGAAGAGTGAAAGATGGTCTATGTAATGTCCACTTTAAATATGGAGGAAAATTCATGCATTCGTTCATTCATTTAGCTCCATTGAACGACCGCAACTGGACTGGTGGACAACTGTGATTCGATTACTTGTTGGGACATGAGTTATTTGTAATGCCGCACAAGCAAACTTTGTGAATGAAATCCAGTAGAATACCTAGGTCTTTAAAGCAACACATTTTGGTTTATCCCGTGATCTTATTGGGCAGAGATTTATCATTGATGAGATTTGCATTGAATAGGGAGGGAGGGTAACAGGGTTTTATATCTTGTATAAAAGATTAAAAAAAAAAAAATGCTATGATTGTGAAAAGCAGTATCCGAAATTTCTATCTAAAATGTAAAGGGGGAGAATGTAGGGTCCGTTCCAAATGTAAAAGAAAAAATATCATCTTAGAAGCTGAGTGAACCGTCCACTGTTCATGTAGCTATTGGGACACGGGATTTTTACAACTTGAAAACAAGATTGGCAAGATGGACGATTAATAGACATATTTTCCAGTTTGCTGCCCTAGAATAAAGCTTTTTGGACCACCCTAAACTAAATCTTAGAAAGAGTTAGATTTAAATGTTAGAAAAAGTTTAAAAAGGTAGAACAGTTAGACTAAAGCTTTTAGTTTTATGCCCTAAAATAAAGCTTTTTAGACCATAATCCTCTATGGAAGTAAAACATGTCTCCGGGGCGATTTATCTCGACTCGTGTTGCATATCTATGCAATAAGGCATCAGTGGTAAAGTTTCTAAACTAACATATATTTAAATTTTTGCTATACTAAAAATTTCGTCCTTGCTACCTGATGCTCACCAACCCTTCCGTCAATACAAAATCCCTCAGCCAACAATAATGCACATTTGTATTCGAGAAAGAATATTACCATGCACTTTGATAAAATATGAAAGAATATTACCGTGCATTGTAGATGCCACCGTATTACAGCATTTAGAAACTGATGCAGTATGATGGGTTGGTAACCGATAAAGTATGATGGATTTATTACCCTCCACGCAAGCGTTTTGTATGTTCTTGATACTGATTCCTACTAATTAGACAATATTCTATGACTTCGTAATTGACATTTTTTTCTATCTCGCTTTGTTGCCAAGTTTCGCTTTGTTCCTAACTTCTTTAATTCTCCGATGAGGGAGCTGCAATCACTTTTATTCAATGGGACATAGTCATGTTAACTATATATTTAATTTGTATACTTAGATATCTTTCATTCTGAAGTTATTTGGGTACTTACGGACTTCCCTGGGAATCCTGTACATGTACATGTAAGTACAGTAAAAATGTGATCTTTTTGGCTTCCATTTTGGGAAAAATTGACAAAGTTTCTAACACTGTGGTGGCATCGCTCCGTCTTCCAATACGCTGGCTCACTCCTGTTTACTCTTTCCTGAACTTTAGACGGCGATAAAACGAAAGCTAATTCTCAGAAATAGAGTTCAAGTTCTATTCAAATCGGGCCACACGCTGGACAAGTGTTAATGAAATCCGTGACGAGTTAAGCTTTCACGAGTCCCGAGATTAAAAAGGGAGAATCGGGTACTTGTCATCGACTCTGTGCAATAATTTTGAACGGTGGAGAAACTATGTTGTCGTTACAGAGCCTAATCACTCATTAGACGAGATAAAAAGGCGCGCGAGATTCTTAGAAAGGATTTTTAAGACTTTGAGATTTTGCGTTTGAAAAGAATGCGGTTTCTTGGAAAAGTTCAAGTAGGTGTGTTAGGAATTTATGTCTTAGAGAGGAACCGAACGACAGATCTACCAGAGCGAGCTGCATCTACGGAGCATTCTACATATAGCATGTTGTTCGAAATAGCCATCTATTGACTTAAATCCGCTGCCATAAATCGTAACTGGATAATTTTGGTATGACTTCTCAAACAACACAATAACGAGTGTGAGTAATATACAATATATATATATATATATATATATATATATATATATATATATGTATATATATATATATATATATATATATATATATATATATATATATATATATATATATATATATATATATTATATATATATATATATATATATATATATATATATATATATATTACAACTTCACTATGATAAAGCTGCTATCATATCAATCTTGTAATTCTATTCAATTGTTTAGAAACATCATTTTAAACCAGCTATTCCGAATACATCGACTTTCTGATCTTCGGTTTCACTTTCTCCACATCAATAATCTTAAACGCATTTGCCAAAATTACCAAAATCCGGAAGTATTTGTAAATAATATTATTAATAATTTCAAATATACCACGTAATCATTTTACACTTGCATTATTTATCTTTGATTAGATAACTCAATTTTAAAAATTCACCCATTCTTATCACCTAACTTACCACTTGGCCTGAGTCTAATACTGTTTACTATTTTCGAATGACTGTTTTCCACTTTTCCTGAGTCCTATACTGATTACTATTTTTGAAAGTCTCCATACATATTATGTATCGTTCAAATGTATTCATTCCGGTGCCCACTCGCATTGACGAAGTGAGGTGAAATGCTCAGTCGCTTGTTCAACTTACACGCGGTGGCAATGGTTGTGAGTTCATATTTCTGTTCGAGGAAGTATTATTTTTCTGATTTGTAATTCAATTGATTTATTTTTCTCCTTCCACTAGCCAGTAGACAGTTCCAATGGTGTCTATAGTTAAATACTATCGCCATTGTCAGAAACTGGCTATTCTATCGGTTTTAATTCGAATTGTATGGCTGTCCTGATGAGAATGCAATTTCGAACTAACCGCCATTTTTGTGTAGTTTCAATTGATTGTTCTCTATGTCTTAATATTTTATCTTGAGCTAATTATTATTGCCTTTTCTCATTTTTGCCGTGTTTTATTTTTATTCTTATTTATATTTATATATATTTACTTTTAATTGTGAATTTTATATCCTAATATTCTTCTCATCCCCCTTTACCATTGTAGTGATATGTTACCTTCTATCTTTATCCTTAGTCTTGGTCTATAGTTACTCATTTGTAACAGATATGCTAGTGATGGGTTTATATATATATATAATACTAGCAGCATACCCGTTCTTCGTACGGAGTATATAATATAAATAAACTTAAAATTCACAATCATGTGTAAATTCCTACAGTATACTAAATGACATGTTTAATCAAAATATTCTGTTAAAATATTTAATACAATGCTCCTAAAAAGAAACCTAAGGATCTCTGTTCTCACTATACAAAATTATCTTCACGGGTAGATCTGAAGAATAAAATATCCTGGTCTTTTTTGTAAGCAAATTTATAAAATGTATGGAATTGAATCAATATATGCAAAATAATAGCGTATTGTATGGGACCCGTACTACTTATATACGCGAATATTAGAAGATATAACCTGTATTAGTAGATTACATATATAAATTGAAAATATCAATCAATCCGTAATCTTTAAACCAGTAGGCAGTAATTAATTCCAATATGTGCCCAAATGAAAGTGCTAAAATTATATGGGAAGATAAACCCGTACTACTTATAATATCATAGATTAGAAGATATGTCCTAGTGTTAGTAAAAGATTACACGTATTATAATATTTAGTTTGAAAAGTTTTTGCCAATATATAACAGATTACTTAATAAATTAAAAATATCAATAATCCCCGTGATCTTCATACCGGAAGGCTTGAATTATATTGCCAATATACATGTACTACTTATATTCTCTTACATTAGAAGATATACCCGTGCATTTGTAGAAGATTACTCGTACAACGTACAATATATGAGTTTCAACAATTTTTGCCGCAGTAAAACAATGCCATAAGAAATTGAAAATATCAATAATCTCTGAATCAATAATCCCCGAAAACATCAATAATAATAATGTTTAAACATGAAGATCGTAATTGATATTATCCAGTCAAAAATACGATGGCAATGAAATATATTTTATATACATATCTTCATCATTAAAATCGGAAAAGATTTAATAAAAATCTTCCTCATAAACACATTAAATTTAAATGTTATGATTATGAAATTTTAATGTTAAGCTACATGTTATGATTTGCTTCAAATAAATTGGTGGTCAAAATGTCGTCTGAATATCTCTAATGAAGGTTTGGCGACATTTTAAAAAATCGCCAAATTTATCGCCAAGTGGGACTATAGAACTGACAGTCCCACTTGGCGATAAATTGACGAACCATCATCAAAATATTATCCCCTAAAAAAAACACAATTTCGTTTATTTAGGGCAATTTATCAATTTCAAAATATTTTTATGGATTTATAAATATTTTTATCAATTTGGTGACATTTTAAAAATTCGCTAAAAGGGTTACTAAGTAGGGCGGTTGGACTGACAGACAAATGCTAACGAAACACCATTTCAGTACTTTCTTTTAACAAAACAAAATAAAATTCATTGATTTACGTCATTTTTATCAATTTGGGGACATTTCAATCAATTTGGCAACTTTTAAGAAATTTGCCAAGTTAGCGATATCCAGCCAAATTCGTAGCTCTAAATTCGCAGATCTGAATAAAATATCGTGATCCAGTTTCTATATACTAAATGAAAACACTAAAATATTATTAGAAGATATACCCATTCTACTCTTTTTCTGTTTAAACAATTGGATAAATGAATTTATTGGGTAAACAGAATATAAGCTTATTAGTTAAACACAATATATAAGCTTAAAACCTCTTTGCTAAAATACATGAAAGTGATGTATGCAGTTCGCAATTAATATAATTAAAAAAAATCAAACCGTTCATTTATAAGATATATTTTAATATCCATTTATTTATTATTCAAATCGAAAAAATATTAATAATCATTAACAAACACATTTAATTCCATTCCATTGTCGAGCAACATGATATAAGATAGAATCTTCCTCATAAAATGCGAAATTAAATAACCATTTTAATTTCTTTATACTTCTAATCGTTAAGTAATAGCTTGTGAAAGGTAACCATGGAGGTAGATTTTTCCATTTAAATTCATGTTTCAAACAATTCGTGTTTTCCGATAGTGACTATTTAATGCAAAAATCCTGCACCAAACTAAAAATTAAAGTTTTAATTCCCTTTGACGTTTTAAACAAACGATTTTTATCCTTTCCATTTGGATAAACCACGGAGTTGGAGAGTAGAACTCCTATAAAAAAAGTTCCGTTTTTCATTAATATCTCAACAACCCCTGGTCTTAGAAACTCGAAACTTGGGCAAAATTTATGGGGGGCTATTTCAAGGCCACCCACAAAATTTCATTAAATTCGGTTCAGCCGTTCTCTCGTGATGATGAGACAAACGAAAGTTTCGTTTTTTACTAATATCTCGAGAACCACTGGTCGTAGAAATTCCAACCATAGACTAAATTTTAAGTGGGGCTATTTCTAGGCTACCCACAAAATTTCATCAAATTCGGCTCAGCCGTTCTCTCGTGATGATGGGACAAACAGACAGACAGACAGACAGACAGACAGACAGACAGACAGACAGACAGACAGACAGATTTTCATTTTTATTTATATAGATATATATATATATATTAGAAATATGTAATAATAAAAAAATTATGTAATAAAAAATAAAAGCAATATCAACACCACCATAGAAGCAAATCCACGGTATATATATATATATATAATTATTTATTAATTATATGAAAAAATAAAAATGAAAAATAATAAAATAAGCTTAAAGAAAATAGAAAAATAAAAAAATCGGAAAATAAGATAGATTAATATTAATGTTTTCAATTTTATTTTCGCTAAAAAATTTGTAACTTTAGCCAGTTTGAAACTTCGATTTGAGAGCTCTTATAATGGTGTATAGTGGCATCCTCGTTTATCCATTTCTTCAATGAATCTCTTGTTTAGTAAGAATTTTCATCTTTGCTTCATGTTCATATTCCTTTTTGCTTATACGCGTAATAGTTCTGTCTTATAAATAAGTAAATATAAATTAGTAAATATAAATTAGTAAATCCAAAGTTAGAATGTATGTAGTAACTCATAATACACTATTCCAAAATTTTCTACACACACACACACACACACATATATATATATATATATATATATATATATATATATATATATATATATATATATATATATATATATATATATATATATATATATATATATATATATATATATATATATATATATATATATATTCCGTTTCATGCAGGTCATTTCAGGAACAGTGGCGTTTAAAAGTTTAGCTGGACTGATAGACTATATGCAATTGCTCACCTATGCGTCAGACTTTAAAAATTCGTGATGAGTGTGCTAACTAATTGGCGAAGAAGGACAGCTACGTAGGTGGTTCAAAAAGTAAGGGATAACAAGAGCTCTCACGAGTGTACAAATTCGGAGGGCGAATTAAATTCCATGTCTAGATAAGGCGTTGTGTAGTTGCACGACAACGCCCGACCGCATACGGCCTTGGTTACACGTGATTTGGTACAGCGTTTCCTATGGAATGTACTGTAACACCCACCCTACAGCCCGGATCTCACACCAAGCGATTTTCATCTCTTCGGACCGTTGAAGAAGCACCTGGCAGGTCGCCATTTCACAACCGATGCCGAAGTGCAAGAAGCCGTCGTTGAGTGGCTTCGCGACCTGGAACCTGATTTCTTCTATGCCGGTTTTGATAGATTGGTTTACCGATGGAACAAATGCTTCGACAACCATTGTGACTATGTGGAAACTAATATGTACCAGTGCCTTGCTAACTTTGTGTATCTTTTTTATTTTGTGAATAAACCTTTTCTCTCACAGGACTTGTTACCTTACTTTTTGAACCACCCTCGTATATGCCCCAGAATGAGAAACCTGTAACTTACCAGCACTCTAACTTACTAGCGGAGTTGTACAATAAAAATTAATTTAGTTGTAACAGACTAACATAGAAAAACAGCTGTTGTAAATACTAGGCTGACTAATCGAGTTGACTACTGACTAGTTAAATTCCACACGAGATCCTATGAACAAACGCAAACTTTTGCAGAGACCGCAACCACCTTTCCCAGATCTGCAAACTCATGTTTCTACTGGACGGCAAGAAGAGAAATGTATAGCCTTCCTCCATCTTCTAGTATAGGATAAAAAATTGTAAAAGACTCTTGTCTAAATACATTCATCCATTAGTAGTTTATATCCATTTAGGTACTTAACCATGTATATCCATTGAACTCCATCATCGAGCTACTTAACCATCTATATCCATTTAGCTACTTAACCATTTATATCCATTGAACTCCATCATCGAGCTACTTAACCATCTATATCCATTTAGCTACTTTACCATTTATATCCATTGAACTCCATCATCGAGCTACTTAACCATCTATATCCATTTAGCTACTTAACCATTTATATCCATTGAACTCCATCATCGAGCTACTTAACCATCTATATCCATTTAGCTACATTACCATTTATATCCATTGAACTCCATCATCGAGCTACTAAACCATCTATATCCATTTAGCTACTTAACCATTTATATTCATTGAACTCCATCATCGATCTACTTAACCATATATATCTATTGAGTTACACAGCCATCTATAATCATTGATTTACATAGTTATTTATAACCATTGAGTTACATGGCCATCTATAAACATTGAGTCTATATCAATTGACCTACATATTCGCCTTAGTAATCTATATCCATTTAGCTATTAAGGGGATTATCTTTCTTTCTATATGTAATAAAACTAATACTTCTTTAAAATTGCTCAGAATATGCAATTCCAATTACTTTTTGTTGTTTTCATTTGGCGTATTTTAAATGACGGCGTGTCAAAATTGCCACACATAGACACCAAACAGAGAGAGAGAGAGAGAGAAGAGTGAGAAGGGGGATAGAGAGAGAATAGAGAGGCGGAGAAAGAATAGAGAGGGGGAGAGAGTATAGAGAGGGGAGAAAGAAAAGAGATAGATAGATAGAAAGTTACATATTAAAGAGAGAAGAAATAGAGATAGAGAGAGAGGAACGTCACTCTAAAAATAGTATTTGCGAATTCTGAGATCCCAAAAAGTGTTGATTAGTTGAAAACTCGTGTTCCGATTCTTGACATGCTCCCAATAATTTCCCTATACATTGCTATGTATTGTAGGGAAAATAACAAAGCCATACAGAACTCTCATAAGAGAAGTTGCTATACGCAATTAATTTTAGAAACTTTTTATAATTTTTTTGTAGCATTCTTTTGTATAAATACATTTTAATCTTTTGTATCTTTTAAAGAACTCTCAAGTATTTCATTACATATTCAATGCATTTCATTATCACCCAAATAATACGCTGAATGGTTCAAATTAGAACGAGCCTGGTTTCAAAGAGAAAGAAAACTCTGCCTGCTTTTCTCAAAAATGAGGTTATTATGAAAATATATCCCTAATTGCTATGTGTAGCTGTTAAAAACATTAGCCATTTATCGTTAAAGGAAAAATGAATGATTGAAATGTTCTTAAGCAATTTGCTGCGCAGAGCAAAATCAATTAAGACCCGCTTCGATGTCGTTTCATCGTTGCTATTTACTTCTTTTTCTTTTTTTTTTTTGCAACCTAACTTTCGGTTCAATCAATACCTTCGGCAATTAGTACCCCTTTGGTGTTATCCGAATGAGATTTTTATTTGCTTGTTTCCGTGCTGGGGTACTTTCCTTAATTAAAAGGCGTTAATCATGGAAATTAATAAAGAACCGCGATTGCTAATTTTATTATTATCAACCAAATGCGATACGAATTTCAAGTGGTTGGAATAATCAGTTAAAATTGTTGAGCAACGTTTCTAATTACAGATATATTTGCATATTTTTATTTTCTGCCATTTGTTGAGCTCATTAAAATGTAAAAGAAACAAAAAATACTGTTTCGGTAGACTAAAGAATGAAGTTTTGCATGGTCTGAGTTCTTCTTTGACCCAGACCGCCCAACCTATCCGAAAGTGTAAGGTATCTGTTTGGATCGCCGGGAAGTGCCACCCAGTTTAGACCGGAACCCAGTGGGGGAGGCATCCACAGGGACCTTACCTTCCTTCCCCTACCACCAACCTCTCGGAAGGACTTACGGACCCACATGTTTAACGTGATCGTACTCCGCATGAACACGGCGGCAGTTGTGGCAGCGTGCAAATCCAGCGCGCAAACCACCCGGCTACCGCGCCCGAAATGGGCCAACAGCACGCGGTGTTCCCAGGTGGTCACGCACCCAAGTACTAACCGCGCTTGTTGTGTAGTATTTAGTATATGCTATTTTTGATTATTTTTAAATTAAGGGTTCCCTAATGATGAGTATAATTAACCGGTATTTTTTCATAGTTGTAGGATAGAGTACAGAATGTATGGAGATAAAAATAAATTGAAAGGTAAAATAATTTTGAATATGGATGAATATTCTTTATTGCTTCAGTTCTACTTTGCATTGCCCTAATAATTTATTTTTACAAAATTGACAGTTTAAATAAATATTTTAGGCCTTTTGCCATAGAAATGCATACAATGCATGACTACTTAACTTATCCCAGCGCCACCTGAATTATTGTCTTAAACGATATTGGCGTATTCTTAATATGAAGTTTTAACTTCTTACATTTACTTCCATGCTTAAAACTTTTCTCTATTGAAGGAATTGCTAAATATAGCTTTTTTTAAATAAAAAAGATTTTTCGTACATTTTTTTCAGTGCTTCTAGAATAATTAAGGAGAATACAAGGGAATGGTGGACGCCGGTTAATCGCCGGACAGTTTGGGCAGAGGCGGAAATCGAACTCGGGTTGTCCGAGTGTAATCTCCTCGCTCTAACCACTGGGCTGTCCCACTTTGTACTGTCTGCGTTTATGTACTCCTTGAGACATTATTCTTTTATAATGATGCCCTTTAAATTGAACTCTGTTTTAGGAATGCAGTAGTGTTCTGTCTCGCCAAGTCGTAATGCCTGAAGCTGACAAGTGTATATTATACTCGATGTGACAAACCCCGATTTCCAGGGGTTTGTAGCTTAGCACCCCCCCCCCCCTTCCCAAAGAAAGCTAAAGACTTTATCCTTTCTTTTCTGTGAAGCTTCCTCAATGCAGAGAAAAACAATTACAATTCGTACTGTACAAACCATGTATTATTTATTAAGTATTGTGATTTGCTGATTTTATATTGTTCTTCTTCCTCTTTATATGATTATTACTATTTCAAATTTTTAGAAAATTTTTGTCTTCAACCCTTTTAAGCCCATCATAATTGTCTTAAATTCCCCATTATTTTGGAAGCAATGATCGACGGCTTGATTCCAGGCTTGACTGAAAGTTCTTGTTTGCATTTAATTACTTGACTTGATGTTCTTTAAATAATTCTTAATTATTGTTAAATAATTTAAAGTTCCCAAAAGCGTTGGGTGTATATATATGTTCGCCGGATATGCTTTCTTCAAATCGTTATTCTATGTTTTCCCCTGCCGTCCGTTGTAACTTTTCTACACCTTTTGGGTATGCTGAATGATTTGAAATAATAATAATAATAATAATAATAATAATAATAATAATAATAATAATAATAATAATAATAATAATAATAATAATAATAATAATAATAATAATTATTATTATTATTATTATTATTATTCTAATAAAAAGCAGCCGAGAAAAAAATTTGAAAATGATTCTTTTTTTGATTGCCATTCTGACCAATTTTTCTTCAGTGTTGACGATTTTGCAGCCTGAACTATTGAATCTATTTTAATCAATGATGTATGTCTCTGTGTAGTTTGGGCGATACATTCTTTTCTTTTTAAATTGAAATATAAATTTGATTTCGATTTTCAAGAATTATAAAACTATGAATAAATAATGATAGGCTGTAAAATACGAGGTGAAATGGTTGATATATTATTGTTACATATTTATGTTAATAAGTATTTATACAAAAGTATTGAAATCTCATAAGGAACACATCTTCATGGTGAAAACTCGTCGCCAAGTACAAGGAACAAAACTCAATTCCAAGAAAGCTATAGAATTTCAAAATGGTCAAGTGCCCACAGCGTCGAAGCTGTACCTTCAGGTCTAGGGTACGCTCTTGAAGGATCCTAACCCTGATTTAAGATCCTTCAACAGGGTGCCTTGCACCTGATAGTACACATTTGGTCTTGTGGGGATTTGGCGTATATAATTTGAAGAATTCATAATATTTTTGGAAATAGGCTTTTGTTCCTTGTTGTTGGAGGGTTTTTTTTTTTTACAACGAGGTGTTTTTTGTGAAATAGGTTATATTTAGCGTATCATTGTGGGCTGAAATTTGAAGAATTGTGATTTTTTCCCATAACCCTATGATTTATGGCAGATCTTTTCAATTTTCATGTGTTTTTTAATGCAATTTTGAACAAATAATTTTGTGTAAAAAGCAGAGGAATAAGGAGATCGTTTAGATACAGATTTGAATTTCAATCTGAAATCTGCAGAAGGAGAATGTAGTGTGTACTTCAAACTTTGAAGGAAAAATCATTCTCTTGGCTTAAAGAATAAAACGTTGTCTGGCCAGTCGAAAATAACTTCAATTAAAGCCAGGATTTGTGTTCTTTGCGCATCGCATATAGAATGCATTATTTAAAAAAAAAAATTAGATCTGCAATTTTGTCGGAATAACATATTTTGTGATGTGAATATACCAGAAAATATATCATATGTAGCCTGTTATAAAAGTTCTGAAAATGGAATTTATGAAAATAACTGTGTCTCGAAAAATACGTTCAAAATACCTCGATTAAATATAGAGATTGTTTTATTTTATGTCAGCTGGCTGGTTTAGAAATTTCTGCGGATGAGAGTTATGTATTGATATCAATTACGCAATTTAATCATGATACTGAATTACTGAGAATTTTGTTCATTTGTATCATGACCAGTCATATTTTATCGGATAAAACGCGATGATTCGGATCTCGGGTCTGGTCGAACCCAGGATCAATCACGTCAATTCACGTCTGGACTAACGTCACGTCAATTCACGTCATACTATTTCCTTTATGAGTCTCATTTTTCTAATCATTACGCATCAACTAATTTTTATATAATTTCTAAAAATAAATTATAAATTAGTTTCTAATTTAGTCTTTGTGTATTCCAACCTTAAAAGCGCAAGATGCATATAATTTATTTATTTCAAAATATTGAGAAAGTTGACACAGTATCAGCACAATAAGGTGCAGTGACGATACAGTATCAGTACAATAAGGCACATTATTAATAAAAGATGCGCAGTACTCATATACCGTATAAACTTGCTTATCATTCGTTCAATGTAAAAACACCACTCTGTGAAATCATTTATGCAATTTTAAGTGAAGCAGCCTATACCAACTGTAAATCCCCCTACATACAATTATCACAAATCCTCCTCGATACTTAATTTTCACCTCCGTGTGAACCTTGAATGTCTTCTTCTCTCCCTGTAAAAAGGGCTGGGAAGCTGGTCCCCATTGGCAATCGGACTCTCACGCGAGTGGCACCCTCCTTCTTATAAGCGACTCTGTAGAAAGCTACTTACCGTTCGTTCACAGTAAAACATTCTGTAGCCTTTGCTCATTTTTTTCTGCCACTCTGTTGATAATTTCGGCAAACTATCAGAAAAACGGCAATTACAGGCGTTCATGAAAATTCCAGCTTCATTTATTTCTGAAATATTCAGTTTATTTTCGTCTGCCGAAACATTATTTTTGTATTTTTATATATATGTTATCATAACTATCAAGAACCTTACTCCCCATTACGGACAGATGATTCCCCTGAAACTTTCAGTAACATGCTTGCAAATGTTTTACAATGAAGCTCAGTCGAATATTTCTCCTGGTTTGCTTATCTCAGTATCTTAAAAGAGCAAATAGTTAAAGTATTCACCATCTTTTTATCTATTTACCCCAAACGTAACGCTCAGGTTTTCCAGTCAAGTCCTACCTTTCTAATTCATGCGCGGGTTTGACAAGAACCTGGAAAAATTGATTCGAAAAGTATTCATACACAATACCTCACCTCATCTCCCACTTCACGTCCTGACACTATTTTTTTTTTTTTCACTTAAAGATATCTCATAAAATGACACGTTCCTCTTTTCGAAAAATAACCAACCCCATAAGACCATCTTTGAGAACGAAAAAAATAAAATAACAAAAAAGGTATTAAAAGCGCCAAAAAGGCAACTGACAAAATTCTTACAGCATTTATTTCCGCCATGGCATTTTTGACAGGCAAGGCGTAATGCCAGTTGTAAAATAACATTATAAGTCGAGGCTACTAATACATGAGATGGACATGTACTTGTTAAAGAAGCAACTTATCTGTCTGTCAGGGTGAAAAGTGTGTTGGGAAAGGGAGGGAAGAAAGTTTGACACCCCCTTTGATGTAGTAGGGGGGTGGGCTTCTCTGGTTGCCAATCTAATTTATTGTTATTGTTATGTCACCTATGCACCGGCCACACAAAGGTAGTGGTGACTCGATCGAAGTCCCGCAGTTATGGGGGCACGTTTGCTGACTTCACATAGCATGGCTGACTTGAAAGTATTCTTTTTGAATACAAATAATGTGCGATGTAAGAAATGGAGAAATGCTAGGAAAATAAATAGTTTAAATTAAAAATCCCGTATTTCTAAATAATTAGGGATATTTTAATATCAAAACACTGTTAATTGTTTAAGAAAGCTACTATCTGAGAACGCATAACAAAAGAAGATATTTGTTTTTCCTTATGTCTTTCTGTTTATTGTCGTGTGTGTCGACTGTATACTCAAAGCATTCTGCAACCTTTGCTCATTTTTTTAGCTACTTTGTTGATAATTTCGGCAAACTGATAAGAAAAGTCACAATTATAGGCGTTCATGAAAGTTCCGGCTTCATTTCTGAAATATTCAACTAATTATCCTATGCCGAAGCGTTAGTTTTGTGTATATATATATTATACACACACACACACACACACACATATATATATATATATATATACATATATATATATATATATATATATATGTACATATATATATATATATATATATATATATATATATATACATATATATATATATATATATATATATATATATATATATATATATATACATATATACAGATATATATTACTTTTCGTTCATTGGATTTTCAAACTTCTATTATTATGTATATATATATATATATATATATATATATATTTCTCACTTTTCTTTCATTGGATCTTCAAACCCCTTTTCATATTTTGGATATAAAAACTAATATAGCAGATAGAATTTTTTTTGAAAGCTACAATATTAAATCAAATTGTACTATTTTTTCCATATGGTTTAAATCAATTATACCTAAATGGTAATATTGTAAAAAATAATTTTGTAGATAATAAATATTCTATTTATAATCACCTTTTCTTGGAAACCCATTTAAGTAGAAACTCTGTTAAACTTAAAAGATTTAAAAGTGGCAAAGGTAGATTCAAACATCATGATTATAAAGCTGAGATAAAATGCTGACATCATCAATTTAATAGTACTTATCAATGGAATTTAATAAAATCTTGGGTACTTGCAATAAAGAAAAAATATTTAAATAATGTTTATGCCATCTTCTTAAAATTAAATCTTACTAATGAACATTTTAATCATATTTTTTATGATTTGCTCATTACTAGATCAAATTATTTAAAATTAAAGCTTAATCAATTTCATTATAATCAGTCTACTAATTCTTATTGTGTAATTTCTTTTACGTATCCAAGTTATAATTCTATAACTTGTGGGAACGTATTTAACAAGTTTAATCATTTATTGCCTATTGGTGACGTGAGTGTTTCAAAGATTTTTAAATACAGCACCTATTAGTAGATCTATTTTTAATTATAATAAAATTTCTCAATCTCCTATAGATAATTATTCTCTGCCTAATGTAGATAATGAATGTATTTGTAAAGTAAACAGCTAAATTTCTAAATTCACACTTGAGGCATATAGTTGTTACAGGAAACTTAGCCATTGTTAAAGACGACACGTTAAAAACTATTATGTCATTTGGCACCAAATTTAGGTTACCATCTTGTAATAAATAATTCATTTAAAGTTTTAAAGTCAATAAATTTTGACCTTGATGAATATATTTATAAATTAGCTTCTAAATATCCTTTGCCTTTAGAGGCATTTAATATGTGGAAATTTATTTTATTAGAAGTTATTAAAAATGCTATTAGTAGTATTAAATTGTCTAGATCTATATATAGAATTGATAATATAGAACACTCCATTAATGATATACAAAGATCTTTTGTTATTACTTATGTTGATAAAGTCTCTAATAATTATGCTATTATCTGTAAAAAATTATGTATACAATTTCTGTTAGATTATTTAAAGAATAATAGTCTATTTAAATTTGATTCACGCTCTATAATTTAGTATTAAATAGAAAATTATCAATATGCATAGTGATTTCAATATTAATTATAAATTTCTGAAATTTTCATATATTGAGTTTATACCTAAATTTCATAAAAATCCTATTAAATTTAAAACAGTTACTAGTGGTCATGATATTTATTCTACTACAGCGAGTAAATTACTACTAAATTATTTAAATCTAATAAATGATAGTTTACGTTATTCTAGTAATAATTATCCTATTCTAAATAATAGTAAATCATTAAAAAATAAATTAACATCACTAGGTAAACTAATAGGATTTCAAACTTTTGACTTTAAAGATCTTTTCAATAATATTAAGATCTCTGATATATATGTTGTAATTTTAGCTCTATATAATGTTCATATTACTAATCATTCTACTAAAAAAAAATATCTATTTTCCTAAACTTCTACACTTTGTTATTTTGGATTGAATCAAAAGGTGCGGGAATGATTTAGGTTCAAAACAGTCGATTTGGAAATTAAGTGGTGTTATTTGTATCTGTATTATTTAAGTAGCGGGCGCTTATTTGACCCGTACAACGCTGGGCGATTTAGTCTAGTCTAATGCATAAAATGAAAAATACGAATTGCTGAGTGAGATTTACTGACAGATAAAGTGATAAATGACACAGCCCAAATTGCCGAAGGTAAAAACTTGAAACTGAAAACACAAGGGACTTAATAAGTAATGAGAAAAATGTGAAATTTTGGAATTTTATTCGAAAAATTTACATATTGAGGATTTTTTTTGTTCGAAAGTTCTTCCAGCTATAATTCGAGAATGGTTAGAAACACAAAATTCCTTTTTACCATTATGTGCAGAAACAAAAAAAAATCTATGTATAGCCAAACTGTTATAACTATAAATTTTCTGCTATAACTATAAATTTTAATTTATAGTTATAGCAGATGATCTTACATATTTTATAACTCATTTTTTATGCAGTTTTTGATTCTGTTTGTAATCATAGTATCAACGTCATGCTTCAAATATCGAAATCGTCTGCTGACTATGCTTCTGATCAAACACAATTGATAATTTTTTTATTATTATTAATGATTGATTTTTAGAATAAAATATTTGAAAATTTTTAAAATAACAATACATACAGTGATTAGAGATCAAATATTGTTTCATATACCGCAATTTCCATGTTAATTGAACTATAATATGTGCGCCATTTTTAGATATTAATTTGGAACTTTTATTTATGCTTATAGGTGTCACATTCTGTCACTGTTAGCCATCTTGCGTAGATTGAAATGGCTAGAAAGAAGATAATGCTAAATATCACTATGAAATAAAAAAACCATTGTTATACTTCAGCAAGCTTTAAAGATATTCTTTTGCTAGGAGATATTTGCTAGGAGGAAATTTTCTACGTAGATATGAACAGAAATTTTAGAGGAAATAATATTGGGCACGATTTAAATAAATATTTTTATTAACTAGAGTTGAAATTTGATAAGTTCTTTGAGAAATTGTTTGCTGTTAAAGTTTCAGAATCTTGTATGGCATCACGTGAAAAGTCGTCTGTTGACAAATAGTATTAATAAAGGAGTTATTATTAATATATCATTAATTATTAATATTAAGTTGAATGTTCTTGAGATATTTGAGCTTTTCATTCATAGTTATAGCAGATGGTTTATTTATATTTTATAATTCAATCCATGGAGTTAGAAAGAAGGAGGCAAAACTCCTTTGACTGAAAAGCTCAAAAATGCCATAATGCTTTGAGAATTATATCTAAGTGCTGCTAGTTACTTTCCTTATATACATAATGTATAAGGAAAGTATTGTGACGGGGTCGAAAATTCGAATTCGAGTTTTCGACTGGAGATCACGTTTCGAGCATCCCTGATCACGAATCAAACACTTTTGAAGTGATGTCTGTGTGTGTGTCAGTGAGCCTGTGGAGATGATAACAGACGAATGAATGGACCGATTCGAACGAAATTTGGTACAAAAATCACAATCCGTAAACACTGGAAGCCTATTGTTTTTATACACAATCGAATGTTCAGAATCCCCCTAAATTTTGGAGTGAAATTTTGAAAAAATCGTCAAAAAATCAAAACCGCTAATAAAGTTACGCAAATAGATATTTGTTATGTCATTTTTCATTAGAAAACGATTGACATAAATTTTAGAACGCTAACATGAACCGTTCTCGAAATATTGCACATTTTTAAAAAAAATTAGCAAAAAGTTATATAAAATAAAAAAAAATATTTCCTATTGAGAAACATGTTCACTTTTCATATGTAATACCATGTGATAAATTGGGCGACATCATTCTCGTGGATCTAGCTCGTTCCATTCATGAATAAAGATACTTTGAGCAATACTTTTGTATTTGAACGGCAATAGTCATTTATCTGCTGTAAGAATAACTTATTTTTCCGTCCATAACGCTAGGCGATATTTTGGCGACGAATTTGGCGGAATGTCCCCAACTTGGCGACATTTTAAATTGTTGCTAAATTAACAAAAATCTCGCCAAATTGATAAAAATGACGCTAAATAAATGAAAATGACGACTAATTGAAGAGAATTCAATATCTTGGAAAGAATATAAGTATTTACTATAGGAATAACATTTTTTTTAACTGCAAAAGTAGTAAATTCATTGCATTATATAAGTAAAGTCATGTGTGTTGCCCACATCAGATTTTTTTAGTCAAGTAGCTGCTTTTGGTAGTTGACACAGCAGAAGAGCGTAGTATTTAGTATATATATTTTTAATTATTTTTAAATTAAGGATTCCCTAATTATAAGTATAATTAACCAGTATTTTTTCACAGTTGTAGGATAGAGCACAGAATATATGGAGATAAAAATAAATTGAAAAGTAAAATAATTTTGAATATAAAGAAATATTCTTTATTGTTTCAGTTCTACTTTCCATTGCACTAATAATTTTGTTTTACAAAATTAACAGTTTAAATAAATATTTTAGGCCTTTCGCCATAGAAATACATACAATGCATGACTACTTATCGTATTCCAGCGCCACCTGAATTATTGTCTCAAACGATATTGACGTTTTCTTAATATGAAATTTTAGCTCATTACTTTTATCTACATGATATTAATACCTATATTTGGAGCTACAACTTTAGAATGGAATGAAATAATTATAATTTGAAACAGCTTTGAAATGAATGAAGGAATTTAAAAAATGGAAATAAAAATTGTAATGAACTTTATCTAAATACCTGACTCATAATATCAATTAAAAGTTACGCAATGTTAATTTGGTTTCACAATTCTGAAGTCATACTTACATTAAGCAAACTGCAGACTAATTAGAGGCATAAAATTCCATGATGAAACAAACACAAAGGGTAATGAATTTCTTTTTAATCCTGGTCTTGTGATTCTAACAATCTAATCCCGTAATCAGCATGGTCTTCTCATGTCGCAAAATACGTTAAGCACGGGAACTGTTAATAATTCAAGTAACTTTCTTGCATTGCAACACCGTCTTGATTCAAGCAATTAATAACAGGACGTTAGGAGCAGTAAAATCAAAATTCCTTAATGGAAACGTTACCGGCCTCGTGATGAATTGATGCGGACAATTATGCACGAGAGAATCCGGGTATTTGTTGGCGATCAAATTTAAATATCCACAGATGAATAATTAAATAAAGGCGAGGTCAGTCAACTGACAGGGCGCATGCATTTAATTAGCAACCGGGCTTTTAGTTGCAAGCCGTTGCGTTACGTCCTAATTTTGATGCAACTGGCTCCGAAAAGTTCTGGTCAGATACACCCCTTTCGTATTATCATTGTATATTTTACAGGAAGAAACTTAGATGGATTTCGAAATGATATCTCTTCTAATGCTAATCGTTTATTATCACGATTAAAAAATTTTCATTCTTTTGAAAGACTTTATTGACATTTTTTCCACCAGGCCAGTGTGACCTTAACTTTGTCTATAGTCGTATTTGAATAGCGTCTCAGTAGTTTGTTATCCTGTTGAATGCAGATAATTAAACGTCGCGCTTAAAAATGAGACATAATTTCTTTAGAAAAAACATGGGGTTAACGAACTATTTCACAAACAGAATATTCATTGTCTTCTACTAATTTCTCCTGAGCGAACGCATGAACCACGTACAAATTAGCTTCCGGCTAGTAGAGAAATGGAACATACTTGTTAAATATCTGGAGTGGTTTACTCCAGTGGTATGGCTCATATATTTATATTTCATATATTGCTTAGTTCTAATTGCATTATCGTCTTACTTATGTCAGAATAAAAGATACATTTTTAGGAGTTTCTATTTATAATTTATTCTTTTAAAAATGTATTAAAATGTTTCTTAAAAAATCTTTAAAAGTTGCTTTTACAGTTGGAAACAGTTTAGTAATGCTGATGAATTGAATGTACTTGGCTGATCTTTGCTAAAGTACAGGATTCCCAGGAAAGTCTTTAAAAACTCCAATAACGTTGTAGGGACAGATCCATGAGTACACACACATTATGTTTATCTGTAATAATAAAGGGAAATGTCTGTCTGTTTGTTTGTATGTGCCGTCTGCAGCAAAAATCTAAGCGATGTACGGCTATGAAATTCGGTACACAAGTATTTTAGGACCCGGGAAAGTGCGCCTCGGTATTATTTGCTTTGAATTCGTATTAGTTTTTTTAGTTATTTTATGTTTTAACATGATTTGCACACAAATAAGTTCCTTAGCGACCGAAAATATTTCCCTCTTGACACCGTCAGGAAGATCGAAGCGTCCTCTTTCAAACGAACTTTGAACAGAATCCATACGATTGATAGTTGAATTTTCGTGAAATTAAAAAATATATGCACTTTTCATGTGATGAAGACGTAATCTCCCTTGATATGAAGCAACAGGGATATTCTCGCAGAGTTCCCATCTTAATATCATCGGTGCAGCGTTTTTTTTTTTTCGTTATTATAATCGGGCGCATTGTTAAAGCGTTTCGAGGATTAGCTGTGAATTTCAGTGTGACTGTAATTAAAGGTTTGCATCTTAAATCCCGGGCAACTTCGTCGGATACATTTTCCAGAAGATTTAAAATGCAAATCTCTGATAAAAACTACACTGGAACTCGCAGAGAATTCCCGGAAACCAAAGAACATTTTAACAATATGTTCGTTTGTCACAAAAATAAAACAAAAGAACTGTAGTGTGGGTGTACACACGGCAACGCCACGAAAAATTATCTTAAATATCGGACAACGGCGGATCACTTTCCAGTCTATACCATGTTCACTTTCCAGTTACCATGGCCGATTGAATAAAAGTGACTACAGCTTCCCCAAGCGAAGAATTTAAAAAAAAAGTTAGGTTAACGAACTCGACAATAAAGCGAGATAGAATAAAAAATAATTAAAAAGTTGTAGAATATGTTTTAATAAGTAGCAATCAACACCAGAAACGAACGAAATACGCAGTAAATACCTGTGGAAAATTGTATCCTCAAGGATAGCATTACGGTGACACCTGCAATGACTGTTAAAGTACGCTAAATGATTTTTTCATTGTTTTTGAGTATTACTAATTTAGTCATTCTTATGAGAGTTTTATTTAATAGTTTCAGTTGAGATACCTATGTTCTAAAACAGTGCTTCTCAACTTTTCTGAGACCACGACCCGGTAAATTCCTTTTGAATAAGACGAGGGCGCGGTCTCAACAAATTCACTAGTAATTACCTTTCAAATTTTTTTTTAAGTTCATACATAAAACTAACATGAGTATTAATAATTAATCATGGCATAATCATAAAGCGTATTAGTACATTTATGTATACAGGGTGGCATATTGACAAATATAAAATCACATTTAAGTAAGTTATCAATCACTGGACTCATGAAATCGTGCAGCATATTGTAATTTCCTTAGACCAACATCAATAAATTAATGTGGGCTAATTTTCAATGGCATATCCCATGTTTATCACCAAAAATGTATAATATTATTCAGTATAAAACGAATTATTGTATTATTACATTGATTTTACTGATGTTGGTTTGGAAAAAAAAAACTGGTATTGAGAGAGAATAATATTTATCCATTGAAATTCACCATAGAAGTCAGCTAAGCAGTTTCTTATTAATATTAAAATTTAAATGCGGCGTGGTTACTGACATTTGCTAAACATACGTTATTTAGGCGTTCTGGTTCTGAGCTTCTCGACACATTCATGAATATCATTCTCTTTAGGATATTTCCACTATGAAATATTTATTCATAAAAAGAATGCTTAAAAATTTAAAACGACAATTTTTTAAAATATCTCTCGCGGCCCGGTATAATTGATGCCAAGACTCGGGAGTTGAAAAACACTGCTCTGAAACCTCTAATATTTCTACAATTACCAGACTAGTGAAAGAATTTTTAAGAAACTGAATCTATTGCAGGCAAAGTGAGAACAGGCAGGCCTTTCCTTTTAGCTCAGGATAAACTGTCTAAAACAGAGACTGCTTTGCTGAAACGCTTCAATGAACTCTTCTGAAACAATTCAATAACACTCTCATAAGAATGTTTAGATAAATATTGCTCTGAAATAAAATCTTCACTCTAGAAATACGCCAGATTCCTCGACTCATAAAAAAAATCTGATGTGAGCAGCACATGACTTTCCTTGAAGACTTATATCCATGTTCTCTTTATTTTAATTAAATTTAATTCACTTTTACTTCAATTTTCGTTCTCATTTGGTAGCTGGACTTATTTTCAAAGGTGGCGTAGAGAAAATAAAAAAAAACTAAAATATCTCGAGAACGGCTAGCCCTAGTGTAATGGAGTTGGTCTTATTATTTTCTTCGTTAAAAACTGCGTATAAAACAAGCATTTAATGGATACATTTAAGCATACGTAGTTTTTATTTTAGATTTTGACGATTTTTGCGGGCCATTTCGCAAAAAAAGGCAGGTTATTTTTTTCGAATCGTGCCAAAATCTAATCAGCACCAGGGTGACTCACAAGCGACTTATCTACCGAATTTTGCGAAATTCGGTCTATTAGTTTTTCAATTAGAGTGGATACAGGCAATTTTTGCGGGCCATTTCGCAAAAAAAGCGGGTTCTTTTATCTCGAATCGTACCCAAAACTAATCAGTACCAGATTCGCCCACAAGTGACTTACCTACCAAATTTTATGAAATTCAGTCTATTAATTTTTTAGTTAGAGTGGATACAAACTCTGCATAGACAGACAGACAGACAGACAGACAGACACACAGACAGACACACAAACAGACAGACACACAGACAGACAGACATGCAGGCACATATACAGAGGTCACGCTAAAAATGGTTTTATCGTATTCTAGAGGTCCCCAAACGTGTAGATCCGCCGAAAACTCAAGTTGCGATTTTCGGTATAATTCCAATACTTTCCCTATACATTACCATGTATTGCAGGGAAAGTAAAAATAAAATAATTCTGTAATGATCGTCGGACGTGTTAAAAACAGCAGTCGATATTTCTGACATAATTTCGAGGGTATAATAGCGCCCCGTTAACTGAGAAAAATTCTATTATTTCAATTTCTTGGTACGTTATGATTTTGAAATTTGACTTGAGCGTTGTTTTGATCACCCTAATGCATACTATCCAGTGCTTTAATCGCATATCCTCTTCCTGTTTTCCATATAATACATGAATTCGTTTGTTAATGATCCCTAAAGAAGTGTTCGCGATTTAGATGCCAGCCCTAAACGATGAGGAGGAACTTGGGGGGAATCAAAATTATACGATAGTAGCAGCGTAGAGAGAGCAGAGCGTGGGGTACATTTCGCTTCTGACAACAAGGCTATATTTCTTGTATCGTGATTGATCTTGACACTTCCACTTTTACCGACCCCCGTGCAAGTTGGTCCCCCCCCCCCCATAGATATTTTTTTTCTCTCTTTTATATGCCATACCTGCTGTTCCATACTTTTTCATCCTGCTGGGAGAATGTCGACGTAATTTATTCATTTCATTTTTATCAGCCCAGTGTGGGCAGCGATGTTAGAAATTGAAGAATATATCAGATTTCGAGAGAACGAAAAATAAAGTGGGAATGTGTGTTTTGTTTTTTGCTGGTTTGGGAAGGATTTTTTTTTATCTTTTTGTCCCTAAAATTTCACAATTTAGGACTTCAACATTCTTGGATACGAGTAAACAATTTTTATCTTGTCATGCAGTTGCATAAAGTATTTTCCATCCCCAAAATTTTAATTTCGTGATTTTGATGGGGAAATTACGTTTTAAGACATTCTGGACACATTTCAAAGGGTGTTGGAAATATATTCATAGCTCTGTGTAAGTGAATTTATGTTTATGTGTGTGCGCTTATGTCTCTGACACGATTTCACACGAACATCATCGCAATAAAATTCACAAGAATTAGCCATCGCAATAAAATGTTATGTGTAGATATATTTATATAAAAATTAAGTGTGGCTATAAAAATTTATTTATATAAAATTGAGTGTGGCTTAACTGGACTTTCTCATACCAGAATCCATTTTTAGTAGTTTCTTTTTTTCAAATTTTATAAGAAAAATTTTGAAAAATTGCTATCATAGGGCCAAATGATTACAATTATATCATGTTACCCTTCAATTTAAAGGGTTTAAAAATTGTTCGATTAATACCACATTTGACAATGTACCCTGGAGGGGGTAACTTGTCAAGTGGGGGTCTATAGACGCCACGAACAGAAAAATTTGTATCGCGTTAATTCTCGCAACAATGATTGAAACTATGAAGTCAAATTATAATCACTGAGCCATAAATAAACCCTTTTATGCATGATTATGTCAAATTTTGTTCTATGCTGCCATGTTAAAAAATAAGGAGTAAGGGGTTTCTGACAGTTATGATAATATAACGCCTATAACTAAAAATACAAAAATAACGCTTCGGCAGACGATAATTAGCTGACTATTTCAGAAATGAAGCTTGAATTTTCAGTAACGCCTGCAATTGCGGCGTTCCTGATAGTTTACCGAAATTATCAACAAAGTAGCTGAAAAAAATTATCAAACGTTGCAGAATTGCAGAATGTTTTACAGCGTACTGTAGGTGTGTACTACAGGTGTGTACATTCACCTTGGAAAGTTATTGGGGTGTTTATTGACTTTGACGAAGTTAACTAAAGATATGTATAAAGACCTTTTATTTCAAATTAAGTTATAGTACATTCCTTGCTGTTTTTGCTTAAATTTCTCAAAAATGTCACGTGTCAAGTAAAGCGTTAATATTTGAAAATATCCAGAAATACGGATATCAGTATCAAATCTCGGTTTTTAAAATTAAAAGTACCGTAATGCCCAGTATATTGAATGCCTTAAACTCACAATCTAGATCACCTGACATCAGGTAACTACTTTTTATGACACATTGAAGAGTTTTCCGAGATCTTCACTCGTTTGTCACAATGAAACTTTTTTCCACTGTTTATCCAGGAGGCTTTTGAAATCTGGAATTTTATGACAAAGTTTTACGGATACAAATCGCAATATATATATTTTCGCCGACGGTTATCGCTGCGTGATTTAATTTGCTTCTTAATGTTCGCAGCTGCCTATATGAAATGAGTCAGTGTTTGGACGTGGATTAAACTCCGCTTGGTGCAACGTGTTCTTTGTAATGAAACGAATGTGTGTTTGGCCAGGAAAGGGTGAACAATTATATCGTATAACTTGTTTCACCGAAAATTCTTTGTTTGAATATAATTGTATGTGCGATATAATTGTATGTGCTATAAAAGTGTGTGTTACTCGGTAGTTGTCATTCAATTATTTTTCACAGTTACGGTTAGTCTTTGTGTTTGTTGTTCTTGGTAACGGTTATAAAAACGTCAGTGTGTGCTCAGAGACATTTACAAAAATCTCTTACGAAAAATGTTGATTTCTTTTTTAAAGGGAAGCTATGGATCTCGAGTGAAAAACGATGTTTGTTTAAATTGAAAATATAAATATTCTATAGAAGGTCTGAATTGCAAAATGCACTGTTTGATATTTCGTCTATCCGTCGGTAAAATCAATGCAAATATTTTTACTCAGAAACTACTCAACTGATTCAAACCAAATTTGGTAAAAATATAGAATGCTTCAAGAAGGTGAAAGCAAAGTCGATTCATTCTAAACTTTCTTGCGCTGTGCGTTGTACGCATAACGTAATTTGAGTTAGATTGCAATATTTCGAAAATACTTGACTGATTGGCAACAAATTTGGTACAATTATAAATATCACACTAATATGAAAAGACGTCGCGATTTTTTAAAAATCTTGTGTAGTACGCGCATGCGCATTTTGACAAATCCCAAATTTAATAGCCTTAATACTAAATTTATTATACTAAAGTAACTTTAATTTGAGTATTCAAATACGAGCACGCAATCTGCTCAAAATACCGCCACTGCATCTATATTAATTTGGGTATATTTATCACACTTTCCTAAGCTTTACATATAATTATACAGTACGGTGGGCACACTATGCGCAGGACTGACATTATTAGTTCTCATAGAAGGTCTCAGAAATTGTGATTTACAACCAGTTACTTGTTACCGTTGAAGATATCAGCTATTCCATGCTGACGATCGCATAATAAATGCGAAGCGCGTACGAGGATGCTGGTATCTGTAATGATAGTGTCTTCCATAATTTTGGAAACGACCCTTATAGGCGGGTTTCATGTTTTATGAACTAAGGTTGAACTCCTTATTTGTCTTGATGAAGGAGACTGTTTTTTGCCTTCAAAACCGTCCATCTAAATGCAAAACCGTTTTGCCTTCAAAACCGTTCATCTAAATTTTAGTGCATGATTTATTGATACGAAGTGCTCTATTGATACGAAATTTTAGTGCATACTCTATTGATGCATGCTTCTATTGGTACTCTTGCAGTGCGGTTATCTGTTATTCTGAGTTGAAGAACACTAAAAAGCATTAAAAACCAGCCCTGAATTTTATTTCCTAATCATTTGCTTAAAAGAAAATTTTTATTTCCTTATTTTCTCACATTCTGAACAATTTCGTGAGAATGTCGTCCAGTTCAACAATCGAACAATTTCGACTGCCGACTTTCCAGTCGTTTTAATTTCAGTCTCGTCTGCCACTGGAGAGAGGGTGGCCGAGAAGGTCAGAAACCCCGAAACGATCTGTACGCACGCCACTTCTCAAAATCGTCGAATCATCAACTCGTTAGCGCCGTCAACCGCTTGCAGAAACCACTCGTGGAGACAAAAACTCGGAATGAAAACATCTCAATCGAATTTTGTTTTCTTGGACAAACAGAAAAAGAGAAAAGGAAAAAAAAATCGATATGGTTTCTTCTGGCAAATCGATTGCTTCTTCCCAAGGGTAGAGTTTTATAGCAACCTTTTACAAAACCTCTTCGTCGAATTGTAAGTCGTAAAATTAGTTCAGGCAGCGTCGAGAATTGCACAGGAAGTGAATAAAATTCAGTTCCTATTTGTTTTGGCTATTTGTATGTTTTTATTACTTGATATATAAATGAGTTTCGGGTGAGTCCTTTAATAAGAATAAGTAAGTACTTTAATAAGAAATAAGATATTGTATGTCATATGTAGTTAATTTCTATAGACTCTTAAAACCATGGAGTTAGAAAGAAGGAGATAAAACTCCTATGGATGAAACGTTTGGCAATGCCATAATGCTTTGAGAATTATATCTAGGTGTTGCTAGTGTTAGTAAAATAACTGCTATTGTTAGACACAACAGAAGGGTTGAAGACCCAGGCCGTCCGATTCAACCTAAGGACTCGAGCAACCATTTGGACGGCCGGAGACACAACAGAAGGGTTGTTGTTGTTCAGACCCAGACCGTCCGACCTACCAGAAAGGTGTGAGGTAACTGTTTGGACCGCCGGGAAGTACCACCCAATTTAGACTGGAACCCAGTGGGGGAGGCATCCACAGGGACCGTACCCCCCTTCCCCTACCACCAACCTCTCGGAAGGACTTACGGACCCACATGTTTAACGTGATCGTACTCCGCATGAACACGGCGGCAGTTGTGGCAGCGTGCAAATCCAGCGCGCATACCACCGGGCTACCGCGCCCGAAATGGGCCAACAGCACGCGGTGTTCCCAGGTGGTCACCCACCCAAGTACTAACCGCGCATGTTGTGTGATTGAAAGGTAAAATAATTTTGAATAAGGAGGAATATTCTTTATTGCTTCAGTTCTACTTTGCATTGCCCTAATAATTTATTTTTACAAAATTTACAGTTTAAATAAATATTTTAGGCCTTTTGCCATAGAAATGCATACAATGCATGACTACTTAACTTATCCCAGCGCCACCTGAATTATTGTCTTAAACGATATTGGCGTATTCATAATATGAAGTTTTAACTTCTTACATTTACCTCCATGCTTAAAACTTTTTTCTATTGAAGGAATTGCTAAATATCGCTTTCTTTAAACAAAAAAGTTATTTCGTACATTTTTTTCGGTGCTCCTAGAATAATTAATAAGGGGAATACAAGGGAATGGTGGACGCCGGTTAATCGTATGGAGTTTTTCCATAAAATTGAACCAAAACAATAATAAAATTAAATGATAAAATTGAATCAAAACTTCGACTAAAGCACATCTTGTAATATGAATTTCCAGCGAATTATGGGTCTGTGGTCTCTTCTAAACTGTATGGTAATCTTAGTTTAACATAAATTATATTGATGGTACTAGTAGGTACCTCGGGTTTACCCTGTTCATGTATGAGTGTCTGTGATATTTTGGAATTAACCTTAAGCTCTATGTTAAAGAGGATGTAATGTGAGTCGCCACCTACGGTGCATCGAGGCAGACGAATTTACGGTAATATAGTTTATGGGTCGCTTATTATGTACGAATTTTGATACATGAAATATGTTTGTAAGTCGAGGAAATACGTCAACATTTTTCTTTTATCTCGCTAAATTGCCTATTCCGTTATCCTAACTTTTAAAATCCTCCCCTAGAGACGCTGCAATCCCTCTTATTCGATCGAGTATTATCACTTTACTATGCATAGACTTAACGTGCATACTCATTGACTTTTCCTTACAAAGTTATTAAGGGTGCTTAAGGATTTACCTGGCATTCCTGTATATTGACTCAAAAATCCAATTCATCCGATTGATTAACCTGCAAGAACATTTTTAATAGAAAAACTTGTAAACGAAAATACGTGAAAAATCTATATTTATTTATTCTGATATTGATTTGCAAGACACGGACATAAAATATGGAATATAAAAGCATGGAGAATGTCGTGTTATCTATACAGAGTAGCAAGAAAAGTCCATATTAAAGGAAATTTCCCGAGAACGAAGAGAGTTATCATTACTTTTTTAATGCAGCTGCATAGAAAACTCCTATGGCGCTACATGACAAGGCACATTTCGAAGGTCTGAAACCCCTTTTTACGGAGGGGGGATGCCAATCTTACTCCCTTTTTAGATATAGAGAAAAAAAGTTTTATAAAGTTGCAGAAAGTTGCCAAATGAGAACAAACATATGTTTGTCTGATAGAAAAAGTCGAACTCTGATAGATAGAACTTGCCACAGATTCAGATAATTGCAGACATTTAGATTCACTCCACACGTTCTGAAATGAATTAGATTTTAAAATGAAATGATTTATATGATCAGATCAAAAAGATATCTGGACTGACTGAAATTTAAATAAAAAATAAATAAAAAGTACAGTTAAGTTTTTTAGAACGTTTCTAAATTTATTCGTTTCATATTAAAAATACTTGAGCTTAAAAAAAAAATTCACGAATATCCAAAAAAAAAAAAAGAAAATGAAATCCACATTTCGCACAATTCTCCACGAATTATACTAGAATTTACGCCGAATGAATTTACTTATTTAAAATTAATCAGCCAAGTGAACTTGACTCACTTATGATCTGCACCATCATTATCATGGATCTGAAGGCTCCAGCTGTTATTGAACAACATAATCTACGTGCCAAGTTCAGGACAAGAAATATTCGCGACTAAAAAAAAAAATATTCACGACAAAAGATATTCAGGAATATTTAAAAAATTTGAGGAGAAAATATTCCACATTTCGCACAATTCTTAACGAATTATACTGGAATTTACGTCGAATTCACTTATTTAAAATTAATCAGCCAAGTGGACTTGAATCACTTATGCTCTGGGCCATCACCATCACGGATCTAAATGCTCCAGTCGTTATTGAACAACACAATCTACGTGCCAAGTTCAGGACAAGGCAATCAGTTGGAGGTTCCAGCTTGTTGTGTTTTATGGTCCATAAATATCACGTTTTTCCTACTCGACACATTTCTGCGTGCATTGCACCCCGGGAAACGAGCGGAAATCGCAAAAAAATATCCGACGTAATATTTTTATGCTTCTGGTTTGAGCTGAATAAATGCAGCAGAGTTTTACACGTGCAGTTTTCTCAAGTTGCAGCGCAGTATCTGGCAAACTTACAAAAAATAGCCCACTATACCAGTACAGAGGCTCACTTTGATCTCGCATTAATGTTTACCTCGCAAACTAGAAAAACAGCCCACTATACCAGTACAGAGGCTCACTTTGATCTCGCATTAATGTTTACCTCGCAAACTAGAAAAACAGCCCACTATACCAGTACAGAGGCTCACTTTGATCTCGCATTAATGTTTACCTCGCAAACTAGAAAAACAGCCCACTATACCAGTACAGAGGCTCACTTTGATCTCGCATTAATGTTTACCTCGCAAACTAGAAAAACAGCCCACTATACCAGTACAGAGGTTCACTTTGATCTCGCATTAATGTTTGCCTCGCAAACTAGAAAAACAGCCCACTATACCAGTACAGAGGCTCACTTTGATCTCGCATTAATGTTTACCTCGCAAACTAGAAAAACAGCCCACTATACCAGTACAGAGGCTCATTTTGATCTCGCATTAATGTTTACCTCGCAAACTAGAAAAACAGCCCACTATACCAGTACAGAGGCTCAGAATTTGTATTTTCAAAACGACCTTAAAATAAATGTAGTCACTTAATTTTGGCGTGTATGCAACCAAGAAAGTACCAAGAATTTGCATTCTCAAAACGACCTTAAAACAAATGCAGTCATCTAACGTTCACATGCCGGCTACCAAGGAAGTAACAAGAATTCGTATTCTCAAAACAATCTTAAGATAAATATAGTCGATAGTCGTGTGTACTACCAATGATGTACAAAGAACTTAAAACAAATGTAGTCACCTAATTTTGACGTGCGTATTACCAAGAATGTACAAAGAATTTGTATTCTCAAAGCGACCTTAAACAAATGTAGTCACCTAATTTTGATATGTCTGCTACCAAGAAAGTAACGAGAATTTTCATTCTCAAAACGACCTTAAAACAAATGTAATCGCCTAATTTTGTCATGTCTGCTGTATTCTCAAAACGGCCTTAAAATAAATATAGTCGTGTGTGCTACCAAGGAAATACCAAAAATGTGCATTCTTAAAACGATCTTAAACAAATGTGGTTACCCAATTTTGTCATGTCTACTACCAAGGGTGTAACAAGAATTTGTATTCTCAAAATGACCTTAAAATGAATGTATTCCCCGCATTTTGACGCTTGTATTACCAAGGATGTACAAAGAATTTGCGTATTCAAAACGACCTTAAAATAAATGTAGTCAAGTAATTTTGACTTGTCTGCTACAGTGATACCAAGTTATTAGCAGGAATTTGCATTCTTAAAAAGACCTTAAAACAGGTGTAGTGACCTAATTGAGTTTTTCTTACCACCAAAGTACCAAGAATTTTCATTCTCAAAACGACCTTAAAATAAATGTAGTCACCTACTTTTGACATGTCTGTTACCAAGGAGGTTACCAAGAATTTGTATTCTCAAACCGTCCTTAAAATAAATGTAGTCTCCTAATTTTGACGTGTAATGCAACCAAGAAAGTACCAAAAATGTGTACTCTCAAAACAACCTTAAAACAAATATAGTCATCTAATTTTCACATGCCTGCTATCAAGGAAGTAACAAGAATTCGTATTCTCAAAACGATCTTATAATAAATATAGTCGTGTATGCTACCAACCAAGGAAGTACCAAAAATTTTCGTTCTCAAACTGACCTTAAACAAATGCATTCACCTAATTTTAATAGGTCTGTTATCAACGATGTAATAAGAATTTGTATTTCTCAAAACAACCTTAAAATGAATGTAGTCACCGAATTTTGACATGTGTACCACCAAGGATGTACAAAGAATTTGCATTTTCAAAACGACCTTAAAACAAATGTAATCAAATAATTTTGACTTGTCTGCTACCAAGGATGTAACAAGAATTTGTATTCTCAAAACTACTTTAAAACAAATATACTAACATAATTCTGACGTGTCTGCTACCAAGGGATTAACAAGAATTTGCATTCTCGAAACGACTTTAAAACAGATGTAGTCACCTAATTTTGAGTTTTTCTTACCAAGGAAGTACCAAGAATTTGCATTCTCAAAACGACCTTAAAACAAATGTAGTTACCTACTTTTGACATGTTTGCTACCAAGGAGATTACCAAGAATTTGTATTCTCAAAACCACCTTAAAACAAATGTAGTCACGAAATTTTGACATGTCTGCTACCAAGGAAGTATCAAGAATTTATATTCTCGAAACGACCTTTAAATAAATGTCACCTAATTTTGAAGTGTCTGCTACCAAGAAAGTACTAAGAATTTGTATTATCATAAGCAACGGTTATATTCATTGTGATTGTTTACAGCATTTGGTCCACTTTGGAGAAAATATCTTAAGCGTCATTTTAGTGTGGGATATTTCGTGCTCATGGTATATAAACAAATCGACTGTGCTGATTTGTTGAGAAAATACAATACGTAATTGGCATAGTTATCCTTTGAGAGTCTTTAATAAAAATTGTTCACGTCCATTACCAAACTAATAATTATTTTTATTTCTTTCATTTGTAATATGAAGAGCTGGAATAAAGCACGCAATCTTCACAATCCTTATCCAATTTAGTCGTAATGTAGAACATATGTTGCATGTAATGCAACTAAACCTGAAATATAACCAAGAAAGTGCTCAAGTGAACATTTATTGCAACTTATGGACCATGATTTTGCGATTATTGCCATTTGAAATTATGATGTTAGCGGATTGAGTACAAAACTCTTTAATGAAAGAATTTAAAAAAATTTCTGGTAGAAGTAACCTCGAATCTAGAAACGATAGTAGTAGGTGTAATTTAGTCTTGCCCATTGTAAACAAATTGCTAAGCGCTTCGGGATAAATTGAAGGTAGTTTGGATAATTAATAGAGCGTTGTGTATAAGCAAAAAAAAAAACTCTTCACCGTGCTTATCACTGTGTTGTTAAATTAGAATATCGTCCAACATCTTAATTGATAGATCCTTGTATTGCTAGAAGATTCGCAATTCGAATCGCAGTTGGGATTTAAGTTCTTTACATCCATTATAAAAATATTACGGTTGTAAAACTAACAAAACTACGAATAACAAAATTAAAATAATTTCGTTAAGAGAAACATACAACAGAAAAATTATACTATCGACCGGTTTTGAAAGCACGAAAGAGAATTTTTTGTCAAGACACACAAAAAGCGCAACCTTCACTCATAAGGGCTAAATTGGCAATTGATGTTAGAACAACTAACGTGACTGAGACAGTAAAAGGAGGTTGCCAGAGGCGAAGGGGAAGAAAGAGGTAAAAGATAAGGAGAAAGCAAACAGAGATAGGACAGTATGCATGATGAACGGTAAAATACCAAAACAAAAATTGAACGTCTATCAAAGGATTCAAAGCACTTGTTCAGTGAGCAAAACTACGGACATATGTGTTCGATTGAATTTCAACTAACCGGTTTTGGAAGCTACCTGAGTCGCCCAAACCAGCGAACAAAAGTTGCTAAAACCAATACAAAAATTAAGAATAACAGAAAATGAAGAAGCTAACTGGGTTTGAAAGAGCTACAATCGACAACAAAATCAACCAAAAATAAAATTTAGGAAAAGGATGCAAATTACTGAAAAAGAAGGAGGAAGCAAACTAAATCGAGATTTTAAACCAGAGATTTCGTTGTAGAAGGGAAGAATGGACACTTATCTGAGACAGAGAATAATGGACAAAGAATGAACAATTTGAGTGAGAAGCAATCGTAATACTTTCAAGAAAGTCCAATTCAAAAATGGTTCTCTTTTTGTTTCACAAACAAGACCACATTCACATGGAATGTGATAAACATTCCATCGATTCGACAACAAAAGCAACAACAAAATCTACAATCGACAACAAAATCAGCGAAAAATAAAATTTAGGAAAAGGATGCAAATTACTGAAAAAGAAGGAGGAAGCAAACGAAATCGAGATTTTAAAGCAGAGATTTCGTTGTAAAAGGGAAGAATGGGCACTTATCTGAGACAGAGAATAATGGACAAAGAATGAACAATTTGAGTGAGAAGCAATCGTAATACTTTCAAGAAAGTCTAATTCAAAAATGTTTCTCTTTTTGTTTTCACAAACAAGACCACATTCACATGGAATGTGATAAACATTCCATCGATTCAAGACAATTGTCTCTTAAAGAATTCTTAAGAATGGTGTCTTTTTAAGAGAAGTTGAAAAGAATTTTATTAAGAGATTTAAAGGCACACTTAAAATTAAAACGCATAAGAATATTGGGGACCTTGTAGCTAACAGATGGATAAAACAATAAAACGATAGAATTACATGGACAAACCTTTTGACGTTGAAGGTTAAAAACTAACTTTGGCTTGTTGAATTTATGCAATGTCTTGCCAATAATGGCCTCTAAAACGGCAAAAGATTTCAGATAATCAATCTGACAATTAAATATTTGAGAATCAGAATACAGAGGATAATCATGGTTTTAATCTAACATTTCTTTTTGAGTCAAATACTTATGCATCGGAAATTTATCTCGCCAGCTAAGAAATATCTTTATTGCATCCGCCATTATTATTCTCAGAGTTCTTTCACACTTGGGATCAGGTCTGGAGTATATTGTTCTCGACGAAACAAGAAATGATCACGGACTTTCAGTTTAAGCACCCCGATCAAGACAATAAAGTACTTTACGAGTTTTTCTATCGAACATTTAAAATTTTAGGTTTATTGTGTTACTTCCACGATACCCCTCTTAATTTGCTTTTAAGGCAGTTGTTACCCTTCGCTTTTGTTTATAATAAGGTGTTTTTTCATTTCAACAAAAAATAAGATACTGTATTGTCCAACTGCTAATTAAATTTGCGTGAAAATAATTTGAGCTTGCTTTATGCGTTTTAGAATAATAATGTTTAATTAGCGCACAGAAGGTTACGGTTGTGATGGCCATTATACAATTTTTATTTTTCCTACAATACATAGTAATATAGGGAAAGTATTTTAATCGTGCTGAAAATCCCAACTCGAGTTTTCGACGGTTTTATGCGTTTCCAGTACTCTAACCCCCCCCCCCCTCCCAGTACTATTTTTAATGTGACATCTCTCTCTCTCTCTCTCTCTGTGTGTGTGTGTGTGTGTGTGTGTGTGTGAAATGTATGTAGCAACTATAGATCAAAAATTAATTGCACAAATTGTCATTTTTGGGTTGCCCTGGTGCTCATTTTGGTACATTTCGATAAAAAAAAACTTGCTTTTTTGCGACGCTAAATGGCCAGAGGAAATCATCAAAATTTAAAAAAAAAGCACATGCTCAAATGTATTAATAAAATTCTTGCTTTATACGCTTATTTTAGCGAAAAAAAAATAAATAAGACTAACCTTATTACTCTAGCATGGGTTATTCACGAGATATTAAGGTTTTTGGAATTTTGAGGAACTGACGTAGAATTTGCTAGGTAAGTTACTTGCAGATTTCCAAATTGCTGATTAGATGTTGATATAAATTGGAAAAATGAATCTAGCCTTTTTTTTTTCTTGCAAAATGCTCTATAAACCACCAAAATCTGAAATAAAAGACTAAGTATCCTTAAAAGTAATCATTAAATGTTTGTTTTATACGTAAATTTTAACGACGAAATGAATAAGACCAACTCTATTACTCTAGGATGAATCGTTTTCGAGATATTGAAAAGATGGCGGGGTATGAAAATGCGTTAATTTCCAAAATAAAAACGATGTGTTAAAACTGAAAACTGACTATAAAATTGTCAATTTGAGCAATTAAACTTAATTTAAGGGATTTTGAATTTAAGTTTATAAGGAAAGTTATGTTCTGCCTATATCAGACTATTTGGGGGTTATGTTGGTCCATTTACTGCATACTCTTTAACTAAATCATATACTATACCAGGGATCATAGCAGATTTTCTGAAAATTTTAGGTAAGAATTTAAGGAATTTATTTCAAAATTTTAGGAAAATTTTAGGAGCTAATTATTATTATTTCTATTATTAGTACTGTTTAATTACCGCTTTTTGCATAAATAAAAGTAGAATTGATACAAAAAACAAACATCATTGAGAGGAAAATGTAATTTTTTGAATATTTTTCCTATTTCATTTTTCATTTTGATGCCCTGTAGACTTGAAAGTTCAAATTATCATTTAGTATCCAGTGGCCACTTTATCACAGGTATTTTTTGTGTAAATATATACATACGTATGCACACACTAGTATACGCTTAATGTGATATGTTCCGAAAGTTTTAAAACATGTATTCTCTTTAACAAAAAATTTAAAAATATGAAGGAATGCCATAATTTTCTTATACAACAATGTAAACGATTTTTTAATACTATAACTTCTCGATTTAAGTGAAGAAAATGGAAGTCGTGCAAAATTCCAAACAAGCGCATCCATGCTTGTCGAATTCTTTGTCAATAACAACAACTTTGTTGGATAAAAAGTAAAACCGAGAGAATTTATTTTTTTATCTTGTGAACAATGTGTTGGCAACATGGATTCATGGTTTATTAGAAGCGTGACTCTCTCTCCTCGCTTCTGGGTCGCCACTCATCGGTTGTGCCTGCAGCGTGTTAAAGCATGTGTGTTGCTCGGAAAAGCATGAAAGCAGGAGATGTGTCCATTAATCCCGTTTTATATTATCCCTATATTCATCTATATATATACAACAAAATGCAAAGTCTGTCTGTTTGTTTAAGTTTGTTCCGTATACAGTTCGTCCACTCAATTGGATGCCAAGAAAGGTGCAAATTGTGCAAATGTACCTCCTTAATTTGCTTAAACTACTATATATATATATATATATATATATATATATATATATATATACATATATATATATATATATATATATATATATATATATATATATATATATATATATATATATATATATATATATATATATATATATATATATATATATATATATATATATATATATATATATATACATAGTAACTCAAAAAACCCTAACTTTAAAATTATTATATATTTTAAAGTTAATTTATACAAGAAAGATCAATCATGCATAAAACATTGATTATGAAACACTTTCCAACTTCAATGCAATTTTATTTAAACATCTCTAAAATGCGAAACTTTCCTCGGCATTATTTTTAAAATTATCACAATACTACATTAATTGATTCTATTTGAAAACTTAAACCTTCATTGAAAAAATGAACTTTATTCAAATGACGGCATTGAAATATAAATTGCCTGGTTTAAGCATCTCTAAAATGCGAAACATACCTCGGTAATATTGTTAAAATTATCATAATACTACGATAATTTATTATATTTGAAAACTTGACAAAAACAAATGAAATTTATTCAAATGACGTCATCGAAATATAACACGCCTGGCTCTCTCTATAAAAGCAGCATGTCATTTATAAACTTTTTCCATTCATTTCATTCATCACAATACTATAATAATTTATTTTATTTAAAAACTTAAGACCATGGAGGTACAAGTAATTAAACTCTATGCTTAAAACTTTATCGAAAAAATCGTCCTTCTCTGAGTAAAATCAGTGAATATTTCATTCATATCAGCTATATTGCAGACTCCATGAGCTAAATAATTTTGCGTTAAAGAAATGCAGCAATTCTTATACAACTCATTCTACATCTTTTGGTATTTACATTTTCCATAAGTGAAAGTTAGGCTTCGTTGTAGAAATAATCAAAGTTGGATGATCATTTAAACTCAAATATATTGTAATTGCGTTGTTTCAGTATGTAGATGCACAGAATTTAAGCAAAAATAAAGCGGGTTTAGGACGGATACAACACTAAATATGAATTAAAAAGGACTTTAAAGATCACGATTTTGATACAAGATGGATGCCATATTTTATTTTGAAGTGGGTCACGTGATCTCTTCGTATAATGGCCAGGTGATCGCTTCATATAAAAGGTGTAATTATTATTTTAATTTTTATTTAAAATAACTACTGAATATACTTTGCTGAAATTTTTTTTATAAATTTTATGGGATAATTTGAATATTTCCTAAAACTTTCGAAGCAATTTGTGAATTTTAAATCCGCTTAAAAAATATTTGAAAAATTAAGTCCCATAGGGTTCTATGTATTTCATTTTTTCAACCCGGGTTCAATCCAAAACTAATTGGATGATATTATTCATTTATATTCCCATAAGTCCCACAGACCATCTGAACAACATACTAAAATTTCAATTTGATAAAGTCATTTTTACGGCAGTTATCTTGGTAACGGACAGACAGACAGACAGAATGAATGAACAAAGTCATAAACACTTTTCAAGGTTGTTGTAAAGTGTTAATAAGTATTTTTTTTGTTCACATTTAACATTATTACTCTCTACGCTACCTTATGTAACCGTTTCAGTGTTTTGAGTTTCTAGGACCAGAGTTTCAGAGTTAAATTCATTTTTTCTTTTGAGTTTAATTGCACAAAATTATATCTAGATACTTATTTAAAATTACATCGAGTTTGCGGTTTTCATTCACTTTCTATTTTTATTTGCCAATTGGCGATATTTTAAAATGGGGGCTTTGCAAGAATATCGAAAAAATAAAATAGCTCAAGGATGGTTAATCTTAGAGTGATGGGTCTTGTTTTATTCTTTTCCTCGTAAAATAATTACGTGTAAAACAAACAAGCATTTAATCTATACATAAGTATATTTAGTTTTTTTTTATAGTTTGGTACATTAGTTTTGAAGTATATTTCATATTTTGACGTTTTTTGAGAGCCATTTCGCAAAAAAGGCAGGTTCTATTTTTTCGAATCGTACTAATAATTTAATCAGAACCAGGGTAACTAACTCCCAGGAGACTTATTTACCAATTAATGTGAAATTTTGTCGAACAGTTTTGCTAAAGTTGATATACACAGATAGACAGACACACAGATAGACAGACACACAGATGGAGAGAGACACAGATAGATAGACACACAAACACCTAGACATCACGTTAAAAACAATTTCCATGTTCTATATTGTTCAAAGCTTTTAGATTCGCCGAAAACTCGACTTGCGATTTTTGGTACGATTTCAATACGTTCCATGTACTTTACTATGTATTGTAGAAGAAGTAAAAATGCAAAATTAAACCTTCCACAGAAATGGCATTATTCAGACGATTGTTTTTCCAAACTTTATTTACAGAAAATGATATCATATTGCTTAGCAACGGAATTAAATCAAAGGTGTTTATTTCGCAGACGATTTTTATTTAATTTATACGGTTTAAATAATTAAGACACTGAGATAAATAAATATTTTATAGATGAACGTTAGCCAATTTTTGATTGGATTGTATCAGTTACGGCCTTGGGTTAAAGGGTTACGGGAATGATGGATATTTTTAATTTCTTATATGTAATATGTTTTATTTTAACAAATATTTTTCAAATTCATCTATTTTATATTATATTTAGCCGATTGTTAAAAGAAAATAAAAGTGCAGATGTATCTTCTACCTATATAGTGTATTCATTTTGGCATATACTGAGCAGAATTCAAGATCTGCAATAGTTTTGTAATGCGAGAACGAAGATTTTTATGTTTCTTCTCATGGGAATTAAATTAAATTTTCTAATAGGATTTTTTGAAAAATAATAGTTTTCAGAAAACTAAGAATTTGACCATATTATTTCACGGAATTGACGCATTTTCACGCATTCAGTTGTTACAAATGCATTCAAAACGAAATGAAGAATTCTCAACTAGGTATAACTATTCTTCCTTGTGTTTGTTAGGTATTTTGACCAAAGAAAATTCTTAGTTTATCTCTAAAACAATTGTTCATTATTATTCTGTACTTCGAATTAAATTCAACGCTTCTGTCTTTATATCGTTTATCCATGCTAGAAACCATGGAGTTTCTTTTCATTATTAAGATGCAATCGAATCTCCTCCTTTCTCATCCGGGATATTAGAGATCGTAAAAAGCACCCCCAAGCGCTAAATTGAATTGCCTCTTAAAATTAATAGCATGGTAGCATGGGGAGAAGTACACTTTCTCAAGTTCATGAGATTCTTGCGATGCATACATAGATCATGTAATTAGATTCATTCGTTTTTCGGGGTCGTTCCTTCATTCCGGTCTCTCGCCAGATAATGAACTGGAGAGGGATTTGTGAGAGATTATTTCATTTATGAAATGAGAGGGAGAAGGATGGAAAGAAAGAAAATATGAATGATTCTAATGAAATTGTTTGTAAATATTGAGGCAATATTCACACTCTGAATATTAACCGTGCTATCGTCAAGAATATCATGATAAAATTTTAAAGAACGATAAGATTATTATTGTTATTTTTCTCCGTGTACAATTGAATCAAAACATTTAACAAGTAAAAGAGCAAAACGTATTTTTTTAAAGTATTTTATTATTGTAATTTAAATGAATAAAGAATGTATGTATTAAAGTATATGCAACTTAAATGCATAAAAGGTAACGATATACCAAATTTGGAATTTCTAGTTAACCCCGTTTTCGAGTTTCTCTCTGAAAATTAATATTTATCTAAGGGGGACCGAGGACGAGCTGGGCTGGTATGGTTCAAAATCCTCCCCGAAATTAAATGTACTATGAAAGACAGTGATATGTCAACTTTGAGATTTTTTGTTATTTCGGATTTCGAGTTATTTTCAAAGCAAAACCGAGTACATTCCTATGGTGGGTCCAGAACGGGCTAGAGCGATAAGGTTAAAAATCTATAGAATAAAAATATACCACACCATAAAATGCAACGATATACCAAATTTGTACTTTCTAACTGCTTCGATTTTTGAGTTATTCCAAAAATCGAGCATATATCCTTATGGCTCAAGACGGATTGGCCCGATAGGGTTCAAAATCCAAAGAACTAAAATGTACTACAGAGGGAGAGAGGGGGAGAGGAGTTAATCCGATAAGGTTCGAGGTTCGAAGAACTAAAATGTACCAGAGAGGGGGGGGGGGGGGGGTAGGTGGCACGATATGTTTTAAAATCGGAGGAACTAAAATGTACCAGAGAGAGAGGATATATTAAAAAATGAAGTCATGAAGTCAAACATTTAATAAATTGTCTAGTCACATCGTGTTTGGTGTCGCTTACATATGTTTTTGACTCAGTGACATAAATATGAGGTCAAAATAAATATAGAGAGAATAAGTTCATACGTTTTTATGTAATATAAATGTAACAACAATCTGAGTAACGTTTATAGGATGAGTGCCTTAGACTACTAGCCCCTAGTTCTTTAATTGTTTTATTTCTCTATGTTAAGAAGGTTTTTCAGTGGTTCATGTGGATACGTAGAAGTCAGCACAGATGATGTGAACAAAGTTAGATCGATGAGCGAAGAAATGCCTCACCAACTTTAAACTTTTGACTCCTGGTACTTACTGGTACTAACTCATTACTTCTTTGCTGTTGTCATTCGTTCGTTCCATGAGGTAATTAAACTGTGATCAGTTCGAATAATCTCTCAAATGCATGCTAGCGTGGTTCTTTGTGTTTGACCACACATATCCCTCATGCTGGCTGTCTATTCATGTTAATAATCTACAAGAACTCAGTGATACAGCTATAACAGTTCATGAAGATTCCAACATAGGAAAATTTGCCATTCGTAAAACCACGTGGTCATCCTCTGCCCTTGTAGTGGACTAGGCCCACGAACAAAACAATGCTGATGTTAAAGGTGATGGTGATACAATAGGGCATCCAGCAATACTTTGTCGATGTCAGTTGCAGTGTCACTGAGTAAATAGCTAAGGTAAAGTAGGTAAAAAGTAAAGTTAAAAGGTAAGGTAAATATTAAAGCAAATTGCAAGGTAAAAAGTAAAAAAGTAAGAGATATATATAGAGAGAGAGATTTCTCTACGTGCTCAACACAAAGAAACATTTTTTGAAGCTGCTTCTTAGTCCTGGCACTTCCATAATGTTTTAACACTAACTCTCATTCGAAATACGAAACTTCTCACCTGCATGTTTTAATGCACGGAATCGAAATGGTGGTTTTAATCCCAGAAAGTTCTACCTATCATAATGAATTATTCTTTTCTAATCTTTACCGCTTTTCTGAGTTTTGATTATTATGCAACAACGCAATGTCGGAACCAAGCAGAAAGACATCCTCCCAGTAGAGCAGGATTAAAAAAAAAAAAAAGAGGTCATTGCCAAAAGAAATGTTCATGTTCTCGAGTCCCGCGTTGAATTGAAATTGAAAGGAATTGAAAACTGACAATCGTGTTATCGCAGATAAAAGTCTGCAAAGATGCCTTCTGCAAAAAGTGTGAAACTTTCAAGATTGCAACTCTTTCTGTGGTGCCGAAACTGGACGGCGGTCGGGTCTGGTGGGAGATAACAGCTACTTGTATATTCCGACCGCGCTGTTTCTGTATGTGCTCTCCCATTTTGCAGTTGTGTCTTGGAGTTAAGTAACTTGTTTCGCTCATCATTCTACTCATCGTGCCTGTTGAGGGAAAAGTTAATTCCCCTAATTAGTATGCCGCCGAATAAGCTTCTGCTCGTAAATCCGTCAAGTTAAGGATGAAAGAAATTTTAAGGAAAATGCTCAATTCCTGCAAAGGGAAATAGATGTTTAAATCGTCTTTTGTTCTTAACGATACTTGGTCGCTCATAGGTAAGTTACCCACTAAAAAAATATATGGGAAACTACACAAAAATCTAGGTTTACTGCTACTATAATGGTATTTTTTAACTGGTTAATTTCCAGTGACACACTTAAAAAGGAAACTATTTCTATATGAATGTGCTATTTTATTCATTTATATGAGAATTGCTTAAAATAATGGGTATATTTTATTTTACGTTGAAAATACTATTTTAAGCATCTAAAGAGCTAACATGAGATGTTCATTTCACGCGCTTGTTTACCTGTTAAATGAATCCCTTTTAAAGAACCCTTTTAAGCAGGTAAGTGGAGCAGGTAAACAGGTGCGTAAAATTACCTGTTTAAAGCAATATTTTCACGAAATATTCCTTTTTTCTCTGCAATTCTCATATAAATGAATAAATAAAACATTCATGTACACATAGTTACCTTTTTAAATGTATAACGAGAAATTTACCTGTTTAAAAGTGTCATTCTAGTGGCAATAAATTTAGTTTTTTCTGTGATTTTACCCATATTATTTTAGTGTGTAAGAACGTTAAATATGACTCATGAGAATGCAAAGTTAAATATAACTCATCTTACAAAGATGTTTATCTTTCTGTCTCTTCTTCTCATTCTGCTATATGTGTGTGTCGTCTGTAGCGGAAAATGTAAACGTTGGACAGCTACGAAATGCGGTACAGGGTTAACTAAATTCCCGGTACGACAGACTTCGAGGTACTTTTATTAAATTACAATTACTTTTTTAAGCGATTTTCACACAAATCGGTTTCTTACCGATCAAAAATATTGTCAGAGTTTTCATCTTAACATCATCGAAAAAAAAAAAATCCCGAAAACCTTTTTTTCCTAATACTTTTTGAACCGAACCCGTAAGACACCTTCATATTTATTTATTTAATTATTTATTTATTTTTAAATACATCGAAATACACATGTTTTATTTTTTATTTTCTTATTTCGCCGCATCCAAAAAAGAAAGATAAACATGAATCTATGCTAGTTTGAAAAAAAAAATATGGTAGTACACCCTATTAAAAATAGGGCGCGGTAGGGCGCGGTAGGGCGCGGTAGCCCATTGGTTAGCGCGCTGGAGTTGCACTCGGTAGGCCCGGGTTCGATTCCAGCCACTGCCAAAACTGCCGCCGTGTTCATGCGGAGTACGATCACGTTAAACATGTGGGTCCGAAAGTCCTTCCGAGAGGTTGGTGGTAGGGGAAGGAGGGTACGGTCCCTGTGGATGCCTCCCCCACTGGGTTCCGGTCTAAATTGGGTGGCACTTCCCGACCGTCCAAACAGTTACCTTACACCTTTCTGGTAGGTCGGACGGTCTGGGTTTCAACCCTATTAAAAATATATTTTTTTTAATTACTCTATTTTCTGATTTTTTGTTAATTTCCAACCAAAAACATGAAATCTAGAGTTTTAGCTCCGTTTTTTCACCGGTTGGCGGTTGACATCATAAAGTGTGTGCAGTGCAGTATTTCCTTAGAAGTAGATGAAGCACCAGCTTCGGGCGGCAATTATTCTAGGGGCGGCAAAATTCAATCTAAAGCCAAGCACAAAAAAATGTGATGTTGAGAAAAGGGATAAATATTCGTATTTGATCGATTTTTCAATTCAAAACATTGGAGGCAGGACTGCATTGTAACGAAGTCCTGCACTATTTACATACATGCACATTCAGATGGTCTGGAGTATGATTATTTCCCAAATCAAGTTCTATACACGATGATTAAAATGCTGCTTTTAGACGTTGTGTAAATTGTATCGCAATACAAACTGTAAATAGCATTATGAAGATTATAAAACATTACTGTATTATTGCAACTTTTGTTTTTACAGTGTAAAATAAAATTCAACACATTTTTTTAGTTCCAACAGTCAAAATTGTTATGCATTATAGGGTACGCACACAGAATTAAAAATAAACAGTAGAAAAAAAATTTTAAGGCGGCAAATTTTTCTGTGCTTCCAGTTTCAATATAGTTCAACCTGGCACTGATTGGGCGTTTCTATGGGAGCAGTGGTCGTTTGCACACATGTATGGCAAATTGATGCGATCGGCAACGCATGCGTTGAAATTGAAGGGTTTGGATTGAAACAAAAGATGGGAATGATTTTGGTTCAAAACAGGCGATTTGGAAATTGAATCCTGGATTATCTACGTAGCCTGTGCCTGTATTATTTATGTAGCCGGCGTTTATTTATGACAGTTGCAATGACGGGAAATTCATTCTAGTAAGAACATAGGAAAGCTAAATATGCAAAAGTTGAAAAGAAAATAAGAAAGTTAAATATAAGTCATAAGGACATAAGAAAGTTAAATAAGCAAAATTCATAAAGAACGTAAGAAAGTTAAATACGACTAATAAGAACGCATGAAGTTAAATATGAAGAATTAAAGCAACAACAACAAAGAATGATTTGGAATCAGTCAGCTCTCTTTTACTCCAACTCAACCCAAAGTGGAGTGTAAAAGCAGAAGTAAAGAAATTACAAGAAAAAAATTGGCAGCTGCTTGTGGGATGATACTCCCTGGGGTCAGCCGACACTTCGAAAGTGAATCGTCTGCTTTGTTGTCTCGTTGGAACATTTGATCGATCGTTCAATTGATTGGTGGGCGTGGTGTGATATAAAAGTTGCAAATTTTATGCTGCACTACGAATTTTTAGATTTAAAGTTCATTATTTATTGGTTTAATTGTTTTAAAGTGATAAAAAAAATCAAAAAATAACAAAGCAGAAATTAAAAATTACTTCCTTGATAGATGCAGATACAGGATAATTTGGTGACTGCCGTTGTTTCAAAGGCGTTATAAGTCTTCTTCAACAGGTCAAAAACAGTGTTGTTGTTGTTGAGACCCAGACCGTCCGACCTACCAGAAAGGTGTAAGGTAACTGTTTGGACGGCCGGGAAGTGCCACCTAATTTGGACCGGAACCCAGTGGGGGAGGCATCCACAGGGACCATACCCTCCTTCCCCTACCACCAACCTCTCGGAAGGACTTACGGACCCACATGTTTAACGTGATCGTACTCCGCGTGAACACGGTGGCAGTTTTTGGCAGTGGCTGGAATCGAACCCGGGCCTACCGAGTGCAACTCCAGCGCGCTAACCAATGGGCTACCGCGCCCTAAGGTCAAAAACAGTGTGTACTAATCGAAATATTAAATACAATTGCCTGAGTCGGGTAGTTGTATGCACGTAAAAATTTCATATTTTTGCATTCATTTGAATCGCCCAGTATCAGAGTTAAAAAAATTTTGTTTATTATAAACTTTAGATTGTACCGTGTTCTTAAATTTTTTTACCTCAGAAAAAAAAGAAGAAGAACACGAGTTGGTGATAGAACAGATAAACAGATGTTTTGGATACATTCAGCTCATTTATGATAGAAATAGATGTTTCAAGACAAATGTATTAGAGTTAGATGTTTCAACCGATGTTTTTGATGCATTCAGCTTATTTGTGATAGAAATAGATGTTTCAAAATAAATGTAAATACTTGAATTGAAAGTGACATTTAGTGTATTAGCCATTATAGGTTCTCTCTACAGCCAAACTTGATAAATATGTACTTAAAAAAATTTGAACCAGAAGTGGAAAACAAAAACCGAAACTGGAAATCCTCAGTGAACCTTCCTCCATACTGCATACTCCGAAATTTGATACTAAATCCATATCAGTTATCATAAGTTCAGTTATCAGTTATCTAAGCTCTATCTATAGCCGATCTTAAGAAAAAGATGTTTCAACTCAGATAAATTTTTTTAACAGGAAATGAAAATCCCTAGTAAACCATCCATTCTCTTCCGGAACTTGATGCTAAATCCAAATCAGTCATTTGAACACTTATCTATATAGCATATCCTGAAAAACAGATGTTTCAAGGAAAATGTTTTCGTAAAATCAATAGTATGGCAAAAGATTTTGCACCAATAATCGATATCGGTATGGCCAACGGCCCTACCGTGCTGATAACACCGGTTCTCGTTAGATCACCGAAGTCAAGCAGCATCGGGCGCGGTTAGTACTTGGGTGGGTGAACACCTGGGAACACCGCGTGCTGTTGGCACATTTCAGGCGTGGTAGCCTGGTGGTTTGCGCGCTGGATTTGCACGCTGCCTCAACTGCCGCCATGTTCATGCGGAGTACGATCACGTTAAACATGTGGGTCCGAAAGTCCTTCCGAGAGGTTGGTGGTAGGGGAAGGAGGGTACGGTCCCTGTGGATGCCTCCCCCACTGGGTACCGATCTAAATTGGATGGCACTTCCCGGCCGTCCAAACAGTTACCTTACACCTTTCTGGTAGGTCGGACGGTCTGGGTCTCAACAACCAATAATCGGTATGCATATTTATCTGGGATAAAAAGATCTTTCTCTAAAATCCTTACAGACTTCAACGATACTCCACGGTCAACGCATGCTCCGACAAGTGCCGCACTAAATGTATGCACGGAGTAAATAAACATGCAATAAAATAAAATTTTAGAACTTCTGAATGATGCTGAATACAATGGAAATGTGTTTTATTGCGCAAATTCTCTGAATCAACAATTGAATTATGCAGACACTTCGTCGTTTCTCAACTCTTTTTGTCTGTTTTAGCACATATGGCTATAAAGAGATAATTCAAGCAGTTCCCAATAGCCTGTTTATTACAAAAGTTTAAATTCGTATTAAGAACTATTTCCTTTTAACGAGGGATTCTTTGGAAGTTCTGCCGCACTTATGCATTATTCTGTTTTGTATTATGCTATTTTGAAATCGGGAAGTTTTTGAGTTTTTCTATTGTATTATTTGAGAATGGCGTTATGGAGAAATTCGTTGCAAGATATTGTATTAAATATGAGTATGTGTTCGGTATTGATAATTTGCTTTCGTGATCAATAAGCAACAGTAAATGATAAATCAAACAGTTTTGTATAAAGTGACATTAATTTGCAAGTAACGGCTAATCAATAATTGTAAATCAAAGTAACAGCATATGACAAACAAGCAATGAAAACAACCCAATAAATAAAGACAAATAAGTAGTGATTGAGACAATAAACAGCCTTTTCTTCAGGATAAAAAATTGGAGCAACAGAAGTTAGAGGACATCTTGTTTTCTGACTTTTTTGTCCTGAAGAAGGAGGTTGTTTGCTACATCCAAAACCGGTTGGACCGTTGCAGTAATTAGCTTGTAAAGAGGATGTCTGAGTCCACCCTATATTTGAGTGAAACTAATAATTTTAAATGTCGGGATTCTCTGGATATAGAAAGGCAAAGATTTAATAACAGTTAATTTAATTTACAGTTACTTTTACTGAAGTTTCATTGAATTAATTTAGATTAATCAAAGGTACCATATATAGAATTGAGAATAAAAAAGCATTCTTAAACAAACTTGAAGGAAATTCTACTAAATAGTTTCATCATTTATAAATAATTTTAATATTTTCTAATGTTAAGGGAAATATAGATATTCAAATGAGTGAAAATTGATAAATGAGTGAAAATTGATATGAAATAATAATAATAATAATAATAATAATAATAATAATAATAATAATAATAATAAATGTTTTAGCAGAATAGCATTATAAACATTATCTTATTTCGACTACAGAAAACTGAATTTTGACGAACTGAATTTTTTTTATTATTTAAATCGAATGTTTACTGCCTAAATTCTGAAGATGTAAAGATTTTAATCCATCAAAAACTGTGCTGAAAAGTTTACTTTAAAAAATCTCTTTTTCTCAAAACGAGATTTACGAGATTTTTATAGCTTTAAAATGCTCCGTACGTTATAAATTTTATCCTAATTACACGAAATTTATAGGACATGTTCTCTCTCTCCATATATATGATAACAAAATTGTCCATGTATTTTTTAATCCGAATCTTTTAAATATTTTAAATAAGGCAAATGTGCTGCTGAACTTCTCTATAAATAAAATTTTGAGAAAAATCGACTGCCAATCCAGTAACATATATAATTTTTAAATAACATGAACCTGAATTCAAAAATTAATGCGCAAATTTGTCCATATTACTCTGTAAAATCAATATAATGTGAAATCGAGGGGCAAATATATACATACATATATATATATATATATATATATATATATATATATATATATATATATATATATATATATATATATATATATATATATATATATATAAATTAGTATGCAAGGAGCATTTAAAATTTCTTTATATTTAATTTTTATTTCTTTTTAGATTAAAAAACTACATAGAAATTAGTTTTATTATATTTGGTAAATATATGATCATTTTAGTATATGTACAAAAGTTATGTCAATTTGATGAATAATTTAAAAGTTGAATTTCAATGTCCAGTGTCCCCTTAAATTTATCGTACGTAATTAAATATTCAAATTTCTTCACACACCCTCACGTTCTACCCTACCCTACCCATTATATACATGTTGCTTTACTGAAACTATAATATTGATAGTTTCAGTAAAGCAAAAGGAATAATGCAGAGGATGCCGATAACAAAAGTATAATGGTACCGATAATTCAGTATAAATTAAATGGTGTCGATGGATGGATGCGTGCTAAAGAATGAAGTAAGTTTTTGCTCATTACTCCTTCAAAAGTATAATAAATACACTTCAAATTAAATTAAAAAGAGTTTGGGGCATTAAGGATTTATTAAAACATTCTCCTATTAAAACAACAATTTAGAGTAGTTGAAAAAAACCTTAAGGAGTTGCATTTGTATTCTTCTGGGTTTCCCACTATTTTTTAATTTATTTGACAGTAGTTGATAACTTAAAATATCAGACATGCAATTATTAATGCATGCGCGTTTTTGCGTTAAGTTACTGGGATGACCAGACCTTTTAAATATAACAACATTAAAAAATATCTGGAATGCGAGTCATCACATGAAATTTCGAATAATTCGGGTTATCATATAACTTATAGTAACTCGAATCGTATTAACTCGAATAATTAGAGTTACTAATTATTGAATATTCTAACATTATATCTAGTTCTAACATTTACATAATACGTTTTAACATAAAATTTCACAGCAGTACAACCATTTGTTCTTGAGTATCGTACACGCAGACACACACATAAAAACGGGCGTCGGATATGTTGGACACATATCCGATTTTTATGTTTAATATTAAGAACATTTAATATAGCTTCGGCGGAAAATCGTATTTCATGTTGGCTCGATAAATCTGGTATAAAAAATATATTAAAAAGCAACTTTTAAAACATTTTTTTTTAAATATAGTAAAGATATTTTCAGATAGCAATTTCGTATCATAAATATCCCATTATTGTAATTATTTTTTACATTATTACGATTTCAATGATAGGAATAATAAAGTATATTTCAAAGAAATGTTCTATTAGCAGTAAAAAATGCACAAAAAGTAGCTACCATAATAACATTGAACTTTCAGGATACATTATCCAATGCTCATGTTCAATTCATTATTTGAAACTTGTACTGTACTTGTTACAATATCAATTACATTTCTGATATTACTTGAAAAATTACATTACAGTTATCAAATACCAAAATTTCGGTAAATGGTATTAACATAACTTGAATTTCAAAAAACAAAACTGCGATTGAATGATCATTAGATTACTAAACATAAAAAAATCTGATGTGGGCAACACATGACTTTCCTTATATAATGCAATGAATTTACTCTTTTTACAATAAAAAAATAGGTTTTTCTTATAGTAGCTCTTTATATTCTTTCCAAGAAATTGAATTTTCAATTAGTCGTCATTTTCACTGACTTAGTGTTATTTTCATCCATTTGGCGAGATTTTCGTTAAATTTGGCTGCATTTAAAAAAGTCGCCAAGTTGGTGACATTCCGCCAAATTCGGCGCCAAAATCTCGCCAAGCGTTATGGATGGAGAAATAAGTTATTCTTATAGCAGATAAATAACTATTGGCGTTCAAATACAAAAGTATTACTCAAAGTATTTTTTCTCATGAATGGAACGAGCTAGATCCACTAGAATGGTGTCACCCAATTTAACGCATGATGTTACATATGAAAAGTGAACATGTTTCTCAACAGTTAATATATTTTTTTTTTAACTTATGGGATTTTTTGATAAATTTATTTTAAATAGTGCAATATCACGAGAACGGTTCATGCTAGCGTTCTAAGGTTTATGTGAATCGTTTTCTAAGGAAAAATTACATTAGAAATGTCTATTTGCGTAACTTTATTAAAGGTTTTGAAATTTTGATGCTTTTTTCAAAATTTCACTCGACAATTTAGAGGGGTTCTGAACATTCGATTACGTTTAAAAACAATAGGCTTCTAGTATTCACTGATTGGGATTTTTGTACTAAATTTCATTCGAATCGCTCTATTCATTCGTAAGATATCGTCTTCACAGACTCACTGACACACACACACACAGACATCACTTCAAAAATGTTTGATTCGTGATCAGGGATGCTTGAAACGTGCTCTCCCGTCGAAAACTCGTAATCGAATTTTCGACCCCGTCACAATACTTTCCTTATATACATTATGTATATAAGGAAAGTAATATTTCATGCCTGTATTTATAACAGTTTCTTTATAGATGTACCTGAATTTAAAAATGAATTATATTTTGAGAGAAAGAATGAGTTTAAACAAATCAAGCACCATAGAGAGGAGGATATTTAAATGGCGTTCCAAATCGTGATATGTTTTTCAGAACTATATTATTATTTTCAGAACAATGTAATCTGGTAGTATTAAAAATGAAAAATCGGTATTTGAAAGATTTTCCTTTGATGTTGCCTTATGCAAAAATATGATTATACGATAGAAAATATTTTTTTATGATTGATATTAGATATTTTAATGATTGATATTAAATATTTTAATCATTGATATTAGTATTGATATTAAGCTTTGCTATTTTATGTTTTGATATTATTAGCTACGATAGTACCGCTAACTAGTAAAATAACTTATACCAGATCAATTAAAGAATAAAGTTCTCTGTGAAATGAAATTTAATATTTAAAAAAAATATTTTGTTTTATTTAATGTTATTGATCAAATTGTAGAAATACATAACTCGTATATTGTACATTTAATGCATATTGTATAAATATTCAACTTCTTGTGAAGTCAAGCACTTTATTTAAGTAGTTCTGATTAAAAAAATTTTGATGTAGGCAGCTCATGACTTTTCCTACATATTGCATTGAATTTACTTCTTTCACATAGAAAAAATGATGTTCAACATGTATGGCGCAATGTTTTTAACGTTGAATTGAACATTTGGTATATTTTCTACATGACAACATTCAAAACTATTTCAAAGTACCCTATGAACTTATATTTCACATAAATCTAAATTGACAATTATCAACATTGATTGCATCCGTTATAATCGGTAATTATCGTCCCTAATTATCGTTCCTATATTAAAAGATTTTAATAATTGATTCATCAATGGCGTCAGTTTAATTTATTTAGTGTAATTTTTGTAATTAATCGATGTTTTCGTCAATTTAGCATTATAAAGAAGTCGCCAAGTTAGCGGCATTTTGCCGTCTTTAAGTTAGCCAAATTTTTATAAAGTGTTACTGACAGACGGATAGATAGAAGGGCTTTTTTTATATATAAATAAATTATCATTGTTGGGCTTCAAAATACAAAACAATCAAAGTATCTTCATAAACGAATGGAACGGACTAAATCCACGACAATGATGTTAACAAATGTGTTGCATAATGTTGGTTATGAAAAGTGAATGTACTTTACAATAGTTGATACTTTTTTAATTTTATATAATTTTTTTATAAATTTATTTGAAAAACGTGCAATATATTGTGGAACAGTTCTTGCTGGCATTATAAAGTTTGGGGCATTCATTTTCTAATAATTAATTGCATGAGAAATGATTATTTATATAAAATTATTGAAGGATCTTATTTTTAATGATTTTTTCAAACTTTCACTCAAACATTTTAGTGTGATACCCTACCTCCTCCGGGGATGTAAATTTTGGAATAATTCGATTTTTCCAATAAGTCAGGTTTGTGTCTATTTCACTTGAAAAAAGGAACTTTTCCTTTATTTGGCAAATCGAATACCCCCCCCCCCCTCTAAATAAGGGGATTTTGACGAACAATTATGCTGTGTACTAAATATTAAATTTCTATATTGAAAAAAGGGGTTTTTCGTATTTATTCTGCAAATCGAACATTTTAATAAGGGGCAACTTTCAAGTAACAAATATTAGGAAAATAATATTATTTACCTTCTTATAATCAAACGGCAAACCCTTGCACCAAATTTACCGCAAAGTGCGTCTTTTATGATTTCGCGTTTCAAACGTTTTGGTATGGAGCCCCCCCCTCAAATGAAATTTTTTGAAAAAAATATAATTTTCCCGGAGGTTTTATCGAATGTTTGGCCTATGTATCAAATTTTAAGTTTACTGCTGTTCGTTGTTATTTTACAAAAAGTATAAATATGCTTTACACAAATTATTTTTACTTCCTCTCATTATTATATAGAAAAAGTATTGGAAAACAAAAGGGACGGTATAGCACACAGAAGAAAATACATTTTGGGAGATTGGGAAGTGCGGAGAAGTAGTAGATTTTGTATTATATCGTATCCCAACACTTGTGGATCTAATATTTTCAGAGTCCACTTCGACGATAAAAGCTTGCAATTCCATCCCAGTAGCTCAACGGTAGAGCGTCGGCTGGCCAATACGAAGATCTGTGGTTAGATTCCCGGTTGGGACAGCAAGGTTCTTTACAATGGCGCCTGAACAAATCAATCCTGTAAGTTAGTGCAAAGATGTCGGAGGTCTGAAGACCCCAGACCGTGCGACGCACATAGTGGGTTAAGAGTACCTGTACGGTCAGGAAACATGTCGGAGATCTGAAAATGACCCTAGTACGATTATAGTACGGATTTAGTGGAGTTTCAGATATTGAGCACCAATTTCAAATCGGAAGGACACCGACCACGAAAGAAGCTAACTTGGAGGATATAAATATGATCAGGAGGCTAACCTGAGCTAAAATTAGCAGGAGATGGTTAGTCAGATTGTCAATTGCCTGTCGATCTGACATTAGAGGGTGGAAAATACAGAGTCCACTTCGACGATAAGAGCTTGCAATTTCGTCCCAGTGGCTCAAAGGTAGAACGTTGGCTGGCCAGTTCAAAGATCCAGGGTTCGATTCCCGTTTGGGGGCAGCAAGATTCTTTACATATTGATTTAGCATGATAGCTCTGGATGGAAGATTATCTTATTGGGGAATCGGACGCGGTTTAATATCAGCTGGGAATCATTTATATCCATTGAGCTTCTAAGACGATTATCGGTTTATCTAGATTTGATATGAACTCTGTGTTATTCTTCTAATTTCAGATAAAAGTGCGATTTATGATATGCCATATGGTTTCAATGATTGCTATAATATGATTTATGATTGTAGTTACATTTTATGCAAGATATAATCCTGTGTCGATATGATTCAACATCAATTAAAAGCGTTGTTATGAATTGTTGGAACCTGAGTGAATTTCAAGTGGTTAGTTAGATTGTCAGTTGCACGCCAATCTAACATTAGAGGGTGGGGAATGCAGAGTCTACTTCGATGATAAGAAATCGCAATTCCGTTCCAGTAACTCAACGGTTGAGCGTCGGCTGGCCAGTTGGGAGATCCGTGGTTCGATTCCCGGTTGGGGCAGCAAGGTTCTTAACATATTGTCTCAGTGAGCTCTAGTTTTGGGTAACTGGAGAGACCGTATTTAATAAAATAGTTAATGTCTGAAAAAATCTGTCTTGTTTTAATATATTTACTTTTTTATATTAACCCACGAAAATATCTCAATGTATTAGTCAACGCAGCAAACACACCATTGCGTCGAAAGCCCAGACCATCCGACTCGTCCTAGGAACACACCATTGCGTTGGGTGTGTCAATGCAATTGCCATTGTACGAACGTTAGCGTTTAGATGCAACGCAGACGATTTACAGATTCTAAATCAAAAATGGTACCTTTTGCAATAAGAATAATCACATGTAGGATCACTTAAAGATCCTTTCCTTAGGGTAGAAACATGAAATATAATAAACGATGCTGCGGGTTCTTCCCCTGAATATAATTAATTATACCTCATCTCATCATGTACGACCATTTTGAGTTACAACCTATAATTTGAGAATGTTCTGAAATATTTCTTATGTAATTGAGACCGAAAGTTTCACTTTCATCGCAAGGAATAAAAATAATTATTGTAAAAGATCATAAAGTATAAAATGCAAGAAGAAAAGAAAAGTAAAGATGATCTAATATCTTTCTCAGCTTCATGGCTGTTAAAAGGGAACCATCGTTCAAAAACTGTTAAAATGGGCGTCCTATATGCTTTGCATACTTTAGGTTTGTTTAATTTTACACTATCTCTTCTGATGTTACGTTTCATAACAATAGGCTAAAATTATAGATTTTCACCTGGTCAATCTGATAGTGTCACAGCTCCAACCTGACTTGTGGCATTTTTTTAAATCTTGAACCTGAGCTGATAGAAAGCATATGCGGAATTATGATTTTTAATTTCTCATCGAAGTTCCATAAAGTCCCTTTTTTCCTCTAATCATTTTAATGTAGAATAACTAATATACCATTAGAAATAGTCAAAGAGATAAGGGGTTAATACAACTTCAGGGACTCAAAACAATAGTTTTTGGTAAAGGTTGGAGGGGGAGGAGGCTAATACAACTTTTGAGGCTCAACTAAAGAGTTTTAATAAGATTTTAAGGGTAATACAATTTTTGAGGCTCAATAAAATAGTTTTCAAGAATACTTTAATGAGGGACTAATACAAATTTTGTGGATCAATAAAAGTCTTCGATAATAGTTTGAGGGGGAATAATACAACTATTGGGACCCAATAAAAGAGCTTTCGATAATAGTTTGTGTGTAGGGGGGGGGGGACTAACACAACTTTTGAGGATTAATAAAAGAGTTTGAAGGTAATAAAACTTTGGGGAATCAAGAGTTTTCAGGAATGGTTTAAAGAAGGGAACTAATACAAATTTTGGGACTTAATAAAATAATTTTCGATAAGAGATGGAGGGGATAGGAGTAAAATGTTTTTGAAATATGGAATTTTGCAAAAATTTGAAAATTATACATATTAAATATTTTTAAAGTATACTAGAACTAAAAAAAAAAGAAATGAATGTACTATAAAAATCATTGTGTTTGTGAGTAAGACTACTTTTCCATTTTTATCGAAGTTCGATGGTACAGTATAAGCGAGTGAATTCTGATGGTAAATGAGCTATGCACTGCACATGAAGGAAATAAGAAATAAATAAGCATTTCACTTTGACATATGATTCAATATCTGCATTTTGCTTTTGATATGAATTTATTAGATTTGAGCAGTGCCTTACTCAAGTACTCAGGAAACAACTGCACCACCTTCTTTTTCATAAAATACTATAATACTCGCTGTTATAAAGAGTAAAATGTTTACCTTTTGGAATTCCTTAATTTCGTTTATAATTACGTTTCTATAGTTATTAAATTTTTAAAGATCCGATAAAACGTTTAGGGGAATATAATTTTAACTATTTTATTTTTTTAATATTGCATTCAATTTCTTTAAAAGCATTGTTAATGATCATTAATATGATTGGTGTTTTTGAATCGCTTGTTTATAATAATTTAAAATTTATAATGTATTAATTAATATATAAATTAGTATTGATTTTATTGATGAACTTGGCTAATAAATTATTTTTGATTAACTATGTTTAGTAAAATGTTTTGCACTTTCTTTGAAAATTTTCTGGGTCCGCTATACAATGTCTTATCTTATGCAATACCCAGGTGAACTGTGGGGTTTAATTTTATTCCATAAGATAAAAATATCATTTCAGTAGCTTAAGGTATAGAGAATCTACCGTTCTGGTGGAGATTTGTGGTTTGAATACCGGTCATGGACTTTGGACTTTTGTTCAACGACAACCGAACACTTTAATCTTGTAGCTTAGATGCAGTGGATTATTATGAATATTTATTTTTGCCAGGACCCTAAGATTTACTGCAGCAATTTTAAATTCAGCAATGTAACAATAAACAGGATACTATCATGTATAAGAAGAAGCAATGACGAGATCGTGCAGATTTAAAGTTTTCTTTAAATCTAAAAAATATAGGAGAAAAATGTAAGGTCTTCTTCCGTTACAAAGGATAAAAATTTTGTCACAGTAGCTCATTGGATAGAAAGTCAAGTGTCCAGGCAGAGCTGTTCATGGAGGGGGCATTACCTGAGCTGGGGGACCTGTATCCAGAGGGGGTCCGGACCCCTAATTTTGTTTGAGGGAAAAAAAGACAAGAAAAATTCAAAGAAAGGGGAAATTGAAATATTTAGAGGGGTCGGTAAGAATGTCGTAGATATGCTAGAGCAGTACCTACGATAAATGTTTGTATGGGCCGCCCTGGTCCAGGTGGAAATCCATGACTCTAATTCCGGTTGGAGGAGAACGTAGAAGAACAACAGCTCTTTGAACTAATATTAGAAGTTTCTACTTTAAAATAATTTATAATATTCGTTAAATTGAACTTAATTATAAGAATCAAAAACTCTTGAATCTTTCTATACAGTGTACGAGATTTATTAGAAATCTTTATCTTACTCTATGCTTCCATTATTGTTCCAGAAATTATCATGTTTTTAAGTAAGAAACAATGCTATTACTTAAATTTCGAATAATTTTAATTCTAATTATGCGAACCACAAAGGATTATATCCGGTTCTAAATTTTCCCATAATTTATGTACACAATTCCTTTTATAGCAGTATGTGTATTCATTATTGAGTTTTCGCGTGTGTATTTCACAGACATATCCACGCACGCAGATGGACATCTTTCCAGAAGCATTCGATATGCGCTCAGGAGGTCTAATAAAGTGCATTTCCGAATCAATCAAGAGTCAATGTTTTTATCTACTTCTTTTATTTTAACTTTTACTTTAGTTAAGTTTTACTAACTTTAACTCTTACTTCAACTTTTACTTAAACGAAACTTTAACTTTTGCTTGAACGATACTTTTACTTTACTCTTTTACGGCACAACAGTAGGAGAAAGCAAAATAACTGAAAATGTAAATTAAGTTTTGAATGAATTTTAAAATTTAATGACTGATTATTAATTGCTAAAGTGCAGATTAGAAAAAAATGGATTGCATATAATTATCGAGAGAACTTTTTTTATATCCTCTTTTACATCTTGAAATAAAGTAAGATTTGATTCTCAAATTCTCAACATATTTTAAAGGAAAAAATAAAAAATAAATATTTTTCGGTATCTGCGTTTCATACCCAAATGCAGTTGTGGAAATCCGTGAAGATAATTTAAATTCCACCGAAATATGTCTTGCAAAATGCATTTTATAATGTGTAATGCAGGCATCGTAATATAAAGTATAAAGATAAAATGCTAAAATTTTACAGTCTGTGTTTTTTAATTTACACCTTTAATTTTTCTATTTAAGTATTTAAATAATTTGAGTATTTAATAAACATATTAATTGTTAAATAATTATATTGAAAATAATATGATATAAAACTGACATTTTCATCGGACAAAAAAAAAAAAATTAAATCAATGCAGTTTTGAATACAGTTTATGCAAATATTTACTTTTTTGGTTCCGCAATTTTCATTTTTCGATTTTTAATATTTCATTATAACAAAGTACGAATTTGATTCTAATTTTTATATAGTTAACCTACAATTTTTATTTATGTCAAACAAGAATTTCCTCTTGAAAATGTGTTTAATTTTTTATTACTATTTAATAATGTTTTATGACTGCATTACATTTTCATGTTCTGAAAATTTTCGAATTCGAAATTTTGGCAAACAAGCACGTTTTAAGGTCTCCTAAATCAATTTCGAACACTTTTGGAAAGATGTGTGTGTGGGGGGGGGGGGGGGGAGTCTTTGAATGTGTGTGTTTCCAAGAGGTGAACAAGATAAATCAAGAACGAATGCATCTACCACCATTAAATTTTGTGTATAGATATATTCTTTTAAAGCCTAGATCTAGAGTTAAAATTTTTTAATTCTCATAATTAGAATTCGAATTATTTGAATTTTATGAATTTCGTATTATTATTTTCTTTTGAAAACAGGGATAATTCGCAGACCAATGACGATTGTATATAGCATATTGGGTAAATTGATAACGTGAGTTGCGCTATATGTATGTTAATGGAACTAAATTAACTTATATCAACCCAGGTATAAGCCAAATGCATCCCATTCATTGGTGTCACTAAACCACTGTTGCCAACATGAAAAAGAAACTTTTAAAAGATTCATACGAAATATTTTAATAGAAAAATTAAGGTGCTAAGTCTGAGAAACATATAATTTCATTTTGATAGTGGTTGTGACAAAAGTGGAACTAAACAAACACATTGGAGATAATCTTCCTTATTGAACACCCAACCCCCTTTTTTAGACTTTTAGAAACCTAGTTTTAATTATTTTACTAATGTGTATGCTATCTAACGAACCACTTTCAAGATCCTATTTACAACTTAACATTTTACCTTTAGAAAACTTTGTAAATTCTTTAACTACCATAAAATATTCAAAATAAAGAAGTATATAATTTTACTTTGAGATTTTACTATTAACGAATTTTCTGTTAACTTATTAAGTAGAATTTTATTTTTATTTTAAAGCTACCCGTCGAATAAAATTTGACTTATTACAGTACTTGTGAATGGTTAAAGCATTTTTCTTAACTCTGTTAGTTTCAATCCTTTTGTAAAAAACAAGTCATATTCCGCTAATAGAAGGACATTTTCGTAAAACACAAAAAATGCTAATGTCTTTCACACTATACTCTGAGTTTTAACTATGTTATGCAATAAATGAAATCGATGTCCTTTAATTTTAAAACGGTACTCTAAAAGTTAATCTTTCAATAAATGCATAAGTGGTTGAAATAATTTTCATAACTCTACTTTGTTTTCAACCATTTCATATTTTAAATTAAATCCTTTAATTTTAAAACTGAACTCTAATCGTTAATATTTCGATAAAATGCACAAGTGGTTAAAACACTTTTCTTAACTCTACTTTGATTTTCGTAAAACATAAAAAATACTAATGTCTTTCACATTATACTCTGACCGGCCGTCCAAACAGTTACCTTACACCTTTCTGGTAGGTCGGACGGTCTGGGTCTCAACACTATACTCTGAGTTTTAACTACGTTATGCAATAAATGAAATCGATGTCCTTTAATTTTAAAACGGTACTCTAAAAGTTTATCTTTCAATAAATGCATAAGTGGTTAAAATAATTTTCATAACTCTACTTTGTTTTCAACCATTTCATATTTTAAATTAAATCCTTTAATTTTAAAACTGAACTCTAAACGTTAATATTTCGATAAAATGCACAAGTGGTTAAAACACTTTTCTTAACTCTACTTTGATATTTAACTATTTCATGTAATAAATGACATCTTTCAATTTTAAAACTGTACTCTAAAAGTTAATCTTTCAATAAAATGCACAAGTGTGGTTAAAACACTTTTCTTAACTCTACTTTGATATTTAACTATTTCATGTAATAAATGACATCTTTCAATTTTAAAACTGCACTCTAAAAGTTAATCTTTCTAAAATGCATATGTGGTTAAAACATTTTTCATAACTCTACTTTGAGAAATAATATTTCAATAGAATGTATAAGTAGTTAAAACCTTTTACAGGTTTCTTCTTTGACTTTGAGTTAATTATACCATACGATAAATTATACTTTTTAATCTTAAAACTGCACTTCAAATAGAAAGAGGACAGGCATCTCAATTGGATGTATAAGCTGTTAACACTCTTTTCTCTGTTTTAAGTGTTTCATGTGGTTACTGAAATTATTTTATTTTAAAACAGTATTATTCTTAAGTAAAAATTTATTTTTTAATAAAGTGCATAAGCAACTAAACTGATTTAATTAGCTCAATTTTGAGTGTTAACTATTATATATAAGTGACATTCCATTTTAAACAAAATATTTTCACAAAACGTATAAAAATAGAAACAAAACCTTAATAATTTTTTATAACTATTCTTTGAGTTATAACTATTTGAAGTCGACATGCATCATAAATTATTTTGCATAACTGTTTTTAAATGTAACTATTTACTGCCACGAATATTTAATATTTTAAGTTTCAATTTTGCATGTAAGAGTTTTGGGATAAGAAAAGGAATATTATTCTACAGCCCGCTCTCGCCTCCCCCCCCCCCCCCCACACACACACACCACCACCACCACTCGAAAAAATATCTTCATATAACACTTAAACTGATGGAATATATTTTAATTTCTCTATTTTGAATGTTAACTATTTCATCCTATTATTATATATAACGATTTAATTAGTAAATGATCATCGTGATTAATCATTTTTATGCATGAATATTATATAATTGTTTAATTAAAATGTGACTTACCCAGGGGTGATATAGACAATGGTTCTCTCCCTAGCGGTGTGTCTCTCTCTGATTCTTCAGAGCTGTCCTCGGCGACCGCGGTCGACATGAGAGCTTCAATAGAAAAGTCTTTGGCTCGGCTAGACATGGCCATAGGAAAGGAATGCCGGTGTAAAATATCAATGCCGTTGGACCTGGGCCCCGCGGCGGCGTCCATTGGGCGTAGGGCCGGTGCCGGGACGACCATAAGATCTGGCTCCTCGATGTTAGGCTTAGCTGTGTTGCCGACTGGAATCGAACGATCTGCGGCAGGATGTTATCAAAATCTGACGGAGCGAGATCAATTGACAAGAGATATTTGACATGACTGTCTGTCAGTTTGTTGTGTTTATTTTGCAAATAATTTCTGTTGTTGTAGTTAACTTCTGTTAAAGGTAGTTATCATAAAACGCGACAAGATCGTTTGTTTTTATCGCATTTCGTAATTGTCATGATTATGCAGAGTTCAAATTGCAGATCAAACACCCCGAAAATCATTGTTATGATTTAATTTAATAAGTTATTCAAAAGTGCTGTTTTTTTTTTTAATTATTTCACCAAACTCATAGAGTATTTGCAACTGTGCATTTCTCTATTGCATCACAGAATTTGTTAAACACCGTATCATATGACGTGAAGCATCCTTTGCATCACCATGTCCTGCAAGTCAACATCCCATGTGATGTCTCTCATAAGCTCACGCGCAAGGTAAGAAACGGAAACCTCTCTGGATGTCTCCTCGCAACTTGTTACTCACATCACTCTTCAAAAAAGGGAGGGGGGGATTTCAGTCACATGGACACACATAGCGCCACCTTCCACTTTTGGTCACACCCAAAAACGCCGAAGCTGCCGACAAAAGTAAACAAAGCGACGACGTCGGGGAGGGGGGGCCGGCACAAACCTCATCTTCCAATCAGAAGCCGGTGTGGAAAAGAAAGATAAAGCTGGAGAGTAGAGAGAAGGAGAAAGAGAGAAAAAAGGAGGGAAAAGTACTAGGAGACGGATCGGAGAGCACACTGAATTGTGGCGCCACCTATGCGAAGAGGAAGTTTCGTTTCCGAAAGAGGGGATATATCTTGGATAGTTAGTTGAGTAAGAGGGTTTTTATGAAAAGAGCGTAATTTTTATTTGCGCTTAAATAATAGAAGAAATGTAATCGCGCTTCCACTGTGGATTTAGATACTAGCGTCGGTGGGCAGGTTTCGCGTTTTTGCCGTTTTCAGCATGGAATAAGCGATAACTGCACTGATAGTAAGAAAAATTGCTAATGTTTCTCAATATTTTGCCTTTTCTTTAATTCGTTGTCTGAGACTATGAATAGAAGAAATGTTTAGGTAAAACTAAGGGAAATGTAAAAATTATATATGGTATCAGAAAATTAATTGTTGATTTTTAAACAAAAAGGTGTCTATAAAATTAAAATTTTTAATAATAATCTGTATACGGTCAAACTATTTACAAACAGTAGAAGAGAAAACATATATTTTATAAACAAAAATATCTGCACAATTAATAACTTTTTATAATGATACAATTAATAACTTTTTATGTAATTGCACATAAAAGTAAAATAATGTAATATATGCTGCAAGGAAATTGTAAATTTATAAATTGGAAGTGTCATCTCCAGAATGGGATATTGAAATCCCTTGTGGACCACCCATCCCCCTCCAGAATTTGTTGTTAAATCTAAACCAGTCATTACTCAAACTCTAACTATAGACTATAGCTGATCCTGAGAAATAAATAAATAAATGTTTCATGGAAAATGATGGAACCGGAATTGGAAATCGTTAATGATCCCCGTATCCATGAGAAATTGTATGCTGAATTCACATCAGTCACTAAAGATATATATATATATATATATATATATATATATATATATATATATATATGTATGTATGTATGTATGTGTGTGTGTGTGTGTGCTTCAAGTAAATTCTTTAATCAAAAGTGGTGAAAGAACCAGATGCTAAAATCGGTCGTAAATCCTCATGCCCCTACGGAATTGGACGCTAAATCGATATCAGTCATCATTTAAGGTCTATTTGTAACCGTTTCAAAGAAATAAATGTTTCAAGGAAGTGTCTTTTAAACTGAAAGTAGAAATATTTAATTGTCCCTCAATCCCCTCTGGAATTAATTGCTGAATCTATATTAGTCATCATCTAAGCTATATCTATAGACGATTCCTAGAAATGGATATTGCAAAGAAATTGTAAATTTCGGAATCAAAGGTGTAGAACCAGAGCCGGAACCGGAATTGAAAATTGTTTGAACGTTTCCACTATCCTCTCTGGAATTTAATGCTGAATATAAACCCGTAATCATTAAAGCTCTATATAGTCAATCTTGAGAAATGAACTTTTCAAAGGAATTGAAAATTTTGTGCGGGAAATGAAAAAAAAACCCGGAAAAGTGGAAATTTTTAATGAAACGTCCTATACCTCCTTCAGAATTCGATGCTGAATCCATATCAGTCATCCTCAAAGTTCTATCTATCGTAGATCTTGAGAAATAGATGTTTAAAGAAAATTGTATTTAGTAGAAACATATATAACAAAATTATCGGCAGTGTACGATGGGGCTAAAATGTTTTTCTGCGAATAGAATCTTTTTCCTGTGGGTGGTTTGTCTACTTTAGACATTTTCAAAGCAGTTCAAAATATTAAAATATCGAAATTATATACCCTATATATTAAAAACTATGAACTTTATCTGAAATTCAATTATATATACTTGTAAGGCTTTCAAAGAGCTACAAATTACTTGCAAACATAGCTTTCAGTTTTTGCTCTGATTTCAGCTGGATACCCCACCCCCTTCCGTAAACTCTACGTCAAAATATCAAATTATTTTACAAACTTGCTTGGCAGCATATAAGCTGTACTTATACTACAATATCTTTGGCGAGATTTAAAATTCAGGTGACTTTATAAATTTGCCTGAGCGCACGCATAAATACGTACTTAAATTTGATCATATCCATTTTTTCTCTTCAAACCTCATCAATCATTAAGCTTATTTAGAATTGCCAAGTTCATTTTAATATAATTATTTTATAATAAAACAAAATATTTCGTAATTGTGCATCAAGGAAGAAACACATTGCGCTTTTAAATACGTGCTTAAATTTTATCATATACATTTCTTCTCTTCAAACCTCATCAAACTTTAAATTTATTTAGAATTGCCAAGTTCATTTTACAACCTAAATTCTTTAAACAAAACGAAATATTTTGTGATTGTGAATCATGGAAGAAACACATTGCGCTTCTACACTTGTGACATTTAAATGTTGCAATTTTTGCGCCCATTGTAAAACATTAACAAGTAAAAGTAATCAATAATACAACCACTATAGTTCCAGAAATCAGAACTCGATCTGAAATTTAATTATATATTTTTGTAGGGCTTTTAAGGGGCTATAAATTACTATTTACAGTTTAAAGTTAGCCCTTTTAGGTTTTGAGATATAAGCATTGCAAATCTTTGAAAAGGAAAATTTTAAATCTTCTGCAATTTGACAAGAAGGTTCGTCGAAAACAGCTTTGTAAGAAAAGTTATTAATATAGAGCCTGGACTTTCTACTGAATATTTTTGTCGCCTACTGTATATATCTTTCTTTCCTGGTTCAGAAGATACTTCGAGTGAACGTAAGTAAAGTAAAGTGAAAACTCGCTCAAACAAAAACTTCTTAATTTTTTCAAGGAAAATAAAAGAGTTCAAAGTATTAAAATACTGAAATTATTTTTATATATTCATAAATAGTACCTTATTTTTGACAAATAATGTAAAATTGTTTACATTTTTATCTATTAGGTTCGCAGATATAAGTATCCAAAGTGTTTACATTTTTCATAACGCTCAGATTTCAGACAGAGATGTTATTCACATGAAAATACCGAAAGTGGAAATCCTTAGTGAATCCTCTTAACTCCTCCGGAATTTAATCCTAAATCCACATATAAGATCTATCTATGGTAGGTTCAAGAAATGTTCCTCAAAAAATGTTTTTAGTAAAAACATATTTTGATAACATTCGATAAATATTTGGCGAAATTCTTACTACGAAAGAAAACATTTATAATGTCAATTGATGTATAAATGTTTTTATAACGCTAAAAACTATTGTCAATGCTATTTGTGCTATTGCTTAATTTTTGATATTGATATTTGACTTTGATTTTGATATAGTTTATGATATTGATATATTTAAAGATCTATTTCATCCTATTATTGTAATACATTAAAATCTGAGTAAAACAGAACCTGTTTAAAGCGGAATTCTACTTAACGCATACGTTTTGTACCGTGCCGAAAATCAGCATAGGCATTGCCTTATTAATATAAGCCGGAATCTATAAAACGTGAAAATAGAGGAAATTTTCACAATGAACACCAAATTATCGTTTAATTTCAAATATTTTTTGTAAATCTTGAAACTTTTAGGAACATTCAATGCAGAAAAATTATAATGATTTGATATCAATATCAATTTTTTTTCAATCTCCAATTGTAAAAAGACGTTCAAGAAGTTAAATATGCAGTTGGAAATGCATGTCCTTCAAATCAAATATGTTTTCTGCAATATACTTTTAAAACAACATTTCTTATGCAAAATAGTATTTTTTCCTTAAGAGAAAATATACCAATTTTTATTAACTTTAAAGCTTGTTAAACACTTTCTAACATAGTTGAAAAGTGTTTATGGCTTTGTTCATTCTGTCTGTCTGTCTCTCTGCCTGTCCGTTCGCACGAAAACTGTCGTAAAAATGACTTTATTAAAATGGAATTTTAGTATTTTGTTGAGACGGTCTGTGGGACATATGGGAATGTAAATGAATAATATCACTCAATTAGTTTCGGATTGAACCCGGGTTGAAAAAATGAAATACATTGAACCGTATTGGACCTAATTTTTCAAACATTTTTTAAGCGAAGTTAAAATTCACAAATTGCTTCGAAAATTTTAGAAAGTATTCAAATTATCCCATAAAATATATAAAAAAATTTCAGCAAAATATGCTTCGTAGTTTTTTAAATAAAAATTAAAATAATAATTACACCCATATAATATGAAGAGATCACGTGACCCAATTCAAACTAAAACATGACATCCATATTTTTTTCCCAGTGTAAAAATCGTGATTTTTAAAGTTCTTTTAAATTTATATTTAGTGTCGCATCCTCCCAAAAAACCGCTTTATTTTAACGTATTTTCTGTGCATCTATATTCTGTGCCAATGCAATTACAATATTTTTTACTTTAAATGATCATCAAAATTTGATTATGTCTACAACGAAGCTTAATTTTAGTGAATGCAGAATGTAAACAAGTGATTGTAAGATAAGTTATATAGGAATTGCTGAATTTTTTTCACGCAAAATTATTTAGCTTTGGAGTTTGGAAAAAGTGATATGAATGAAATATTCATTGTTTTTACATAGCGAGTCAGACGATTTATATTTCGATAACGTCATCTGAATAAAATTAATTTTTTTCGATGAAGTTTAAAGTTTTTAAATATAATAAATTACTGTAGTACTGTGACAATTTAAAATATATCAGCCCTGAATGTATCGCAATTTAGAGATGTTTAAATAAAATTGCATTTAGGTTGGAAAGTGTTTCATAATCAATTCTTTATGCATGATTGATCTTTTTTATTTAAATATTATCACGAAACTTGCTATACAGCTTTATAATAATAAATTAAATGCAAGTATGGGTTTCAAAATCAGTGCGTTTTAATATATTAAATAGTACGTAGAAAATAGGATTTTTAATGTATAAGTTTCTTTTTGAATTTGAATTTCGGCATAATATATTTTTTCTTTATAATTAATTGCTCATTTTCAAAATTCATATTAACTATTATTTATCATGATGCTATAATAATAATAATAATAATAATAATAATAATAATAATAATAATAAAATGAGGACATCTACAAATGGGGCGATAGAATACTTGAAGTTTTGTATGAAATTCGATAAAATGAATAGTAAAAATAATATATTTAAAAAGAAATTTATACATCAGCTAAATATTTTTCATACGTTATCTAGATATCATACTCAACCTATGTGCAAGGTTATATCAAAATTGCGGCAAAATTGGAAAAATTAATTTTGAACGTCTATAGTCCTAACAAACAGATATTTTTAGTGGATTTCTGTAGTTGAATAACATTCATATGGAAATGTTTATAATTTTTATTCAGTGTGACGAATTTAAGAATTATACAATTGTATGCAATATTTGATATATCTTTGTCTCTAATTTTTTTCGCGTTTGAAAAAAAATGAACATAAAATGATTTATTGATTTTTAAAATATTTAATAATGATTCAATAACTTATGCCATCAAAATTTGATAGTTATTTTTTTTTTCTTGCAGAGTTTGGAAACTTAATCATACAAATATTTAAATTTGTATTACAGTATTACTTGCATAAGCATTTGTAGACTTATTGTAATTTTCATAAAATATCGAAAATTTGATAAATAAAATTAAAAAACTTTTGAGTATTATTCTCTATTGAAATCTGCTTAAGACGGAATATTTATTACGTCCCAACTTAATTCATTTTTACTGTATATCACTGTACACCACTCGGCAGCTAAACAAATGAAAAATTTAGTCGTTGAATAAAATGCATTTATCGTTAAAAATACACTTTGATTCTTTTATCTGAAAATTCGGAGTAAGCATCTTTCCCCCTACATACTCCGCGTTTCCCGTCGCATTTGAGGGGGCAATTTGATGGAATTCCTTTTAGCAGAAAATTTCCATTAAACGCCCCCCTACTACATGTTCCGTGATTTTCGATCTCACTTTAAGGGATGGATCGACGGAATTCTACAGCAAGTTAAATATGTTAACTAACCAATGCTTTTCGTAAAAAGAGATACTATTAGTAAGTAATTATTAATCAGTATTAAAAAAAAATAGAGTGAAACTCGAGGAGGGAGGAGAAGGCCCGAAATCGCCTTCTAAGGGCTTGTATAATAGTATGAGAAAGCAATATGGATATTTTCATGAATATAATATATATATAATATATATATATATATATATATATATATAATAAAGATATTATATGAAATTCCAATGATAGATCAGAGATAAGTTGTAACTCGTGTGTGTGTGTGTGTGTGTGTGTGTGTGTGTGTGTGTGTGCATATTAATATTTTATAACTATACTTTGTGTTTTCATTATTTTATGTCACACATTTTCCTTTTAAATCTGTACCCTGGTTAAAATTTTCTAGTGTGTATAAATGCTTATTAAAGAACGACTAATGCTTATTATAGAACGAATAATGTTTTTTATAGAACATATAAATGCTTGCAATATTTTTCATAACTCAAACTTGAGTTTTCAGTGTTTAATGTGATAAACGCTTTCATTTTAAAACTGTACGCCATTTGTTTAAAAGTTGACTTTTTAAATAGAAAGTGTAAATGGTTAACATATTTTTCACAACTTTACTTTGAGTTTTAATTCTTTTGTAAAACAAGTTATATTACATTAATGAAAGGACATTTTCATAAAGTACAATAATTATTGAAATATTTTTCATAAATCTTTTAGCTATTTTATGTAGTAAAGTAGATGCTTTAATTTTAAATCTACACTCTAAAAGTTAACGTAAAAAAAAGAAAAAAAGCATGTGGTTAAAATACTTCTATAAAATTACATAAGAAAAATTACATACAAAACCAATAATAAAGTTACGTAAATAGACATTTCTTATGTAATTTTTCATTAGAAAACGATTGACATAAATTTTAGAACGTTAACATGAACCGTTCTCGACATATTGCACATTAAAAAAAATATCAAAAAGTCATATAAAAAAAAAAAATCCTATTGAGAAACATGTTTACTTTTCATATGTAATACCATGCGATAAATTGGGTGATATCATTCTCGTGGATCTAGCTCGTTCAATTCATGAAAAAAAATACTTTGAGTAATACTTTTGCATTTGAACGCCAATAGTCATTTATCTGCTGTAAGAATAACTTATTTCTCCGTCCATAACGCTTGACGAGATATTGATGACGAAATTGGTGAAATGTCGCCAACTTGGCGACTTTTTTAAATGTTGCTAAATTAACGAAAAGCTCGGGAAATAGATAAAAATGACGCTAAAGCAATGAAAATGACGATTCATTGACGAAAATTCAATATCTTGGAAAGAATATAAATATCTACTACAAATATATATATATATATATATTTTTTTTTACTGTAAAAATAGTAAATTTATTGCATTATACAAAGAAAGCCATGTGCTGCCCACATCAGATTTTTTTCTTGGATTCTTTCTAAAGGTAGGCAGGGATATTGTCAATGAATTTAGTTTACCCACGTGGCATGATACTACGGGGCACATTCGATTGTATTAGGAAGGGAAGGACATTTTATTTTTGTTGCGTGAAGCGAAGGGAAGAAGTGAGTATTCTCGATTCTGTTACCGTTAGCTGTGACTGCTAAAAATGTGAGCATTGGTTGAAGGTATCGCAGACAGCGGTATATGAATACATGAAAAACTCTCACTCTAAATATTTAGTCGTGAATTCTGACTGAATAAGTGAAAATTAGTTGCAAAGAAGTTTTAAAATATTTATATTACTGGTGCAAAAGAGTTAAACGTATAGTCTAGTTTTATATTATAAAATTCTGCGTTGACATATATAGAAAAAAAAAATTAAGTAAAGAAACTGAGCAGAGAAACTACTTTTCGGCAGAGCTTGCAGGGAGGGGGGGGGGGGTAGTTAGGGATCACACTTAAAACCCTTAACTTTTTCTTATTTTCTATATTTATTGAATAAAAAATAGAATTATCAAAATATTCCAAATAGAGCGTTGTAATTCAGAACATGAACAATCCAGCCAGCCTCCCTTATTTTGATATTGTTTTGTATTTTAAAACTGTTATTTTCAACCTTTTGAGCATTGTAATGTCAAAATCAATTAACTCTGAATCTTAAACGCATGCTATTGCCTTATGTGTATATTTACATACTCCACCTACATTTAAATAACTATGTGTATATTTACATACTCCACATAAATTTAAGTAACTATATGTCAACCAAATTTTTATTTAAAAAAAAAAAAATCTACGTGGTTTCTTTTTTTCTTTCTTTTTTTTTTCTGTGAACCAATATAATTTTAAAATGAAGGTCAGGTACGAGTATAACCTTTTAAAAGATCATATTAAATCAATTGGAGTGTAGTCATGGGCGTATGCGGGATTTTTTTCCAGGGGGGGAGGGTTGCTAAAATTGATTGCATTCAAAATTTAGAAATTACTATCAGCCCTAAAATATGTATTGCTACAAAGAAAATTTTAATAGATGGTATGAGCATTACATTTCAAAAATTAATGTGTATAGCACTTTTAAAAACTAGTATGCACTAATTTTTAAAAATCAGTGTGTACAACCTTTAAAAAGGAGACAGAGCAACTAAACTAACAAATTGGATATTCATAAACATACCAGATACAATAAGCCTAAGTTTCCTATTTAGGTATAAGTTTAAATTGTTTTTATTAATAAACATGTGGTAGAAAACATAAATCTTTTGGAATCTTCTAATTCCAAAAAGCATTTCAAAAAATTTTTTTTTTCTCTCATATTGACTGTTAATTAAATTAACAATTTTCTAGGGGGTGCTTTGGCATCTCCCTGACCCCTCCTAAATACGACTATGAGTGTGACTCAACTCGAATTCATTTTTAAGTAGTTTGTGATTTTTTTTATTTATTTACTTATTTTCTTTTTTCAAATTTTGCAAGAAAATTTTGAAAAATATTTATCGTTGTCCAAATGATCACAAATTTAGCATGTTACCTACCCTTCCTTTCACAGGGTTTAAATGAAAGAAATATATTTTAATTTTGACAAAGGGATAGACAAAACAACCGTCAAAGCAATAGACAGTTAATTTTTACGTTTTCTACAATATATATATATATATATATATATATATATATATATATATATATATATATATATATATATATATATATATATATATATATATATATATATATATATATATATATATATATATATATATATATATATATATATATATATTGCCGGCAATGTATGAAAGCCGGCAGTCTATAAAATGCCTAGGAATTATATAGAATGCCGAAAACTGGTCGGCAATCTATGAAACGATTAAAATTTCACAGATTTCCTAGGCATTCTATAGAATGCCAAATGATAAACTGGCAAAGTATGAAATACATCTCTGATTCATTCCTTTTTTCACATTTTGCCCAAATAGCATCTGTCATTTTATAGAATGCCTAGGTATTATATATAATGCCTAGGGAAAGTATATAATAATTTTCATATTTCATACTTTGCCTAAAAAAGGCCGGTATTCTATAAAATGCCTAGGTATTCTATAGAATGCCTGCATTTCATACATTGCCGGTAACATGACCGACAATGTATGAAAGCCGGCATTCTATAGAATACCTAGGCATTATATAGAATACCGAAGACTGGTCGGCAATCTATGAAACGATTAACATTTCATACATTTTCTAGGCATTCTATATAGAATTACAAATGACAAACCGGCAAAGTATGAAATACATCTCCGATTCATTCCTTTTTTCATACTTTGCCTAAATAGCATTTGTCATTCTATAGAATGCCTAGGTATTATATACGAGTACAATGCCTAGGGAAAGTATATAATAATTATCATATTTCATACTTTGCCTAAAAACGGCCGGTATTCTATAAAATGCCTAGTTATTCTATAGAATGCCGGCATTTCATACATTGCCGGTAACATATATACTAATCAAATGGAATTCGGTACGATCATTTCATTCATGAAATGTACTGTTTTTCTTCTCCGAAAAATGGAAAAAATATGAAATAGGCTTGTGCTATCATTGCATCGTTACAGATGCAGATAATAGCACCCACTGACCGGTTTTACGCTTACTGTGCATTCTTCAGCATGATGATTCGATGACTGTGATGGTTTAGCAATAAGACTTGCTATGTTCTACAATATTAAAAGTAATATTATTAAAAGAAATTCTTAAGCAAATAGTTATTTAATAAGCCATCGTGTCGTCGTTAACATCGTATTTGCTTAAAATTAATATACATATTAAACTAACAAGTATGCATGATTTAAACCTATTTTGTTTTTAATTTTTGAAAAATAAATTTACAATAATATTATTTTGTCTGATTTTAAAAAAAAAGCATTTTCAAAGCATTTTTGAATGTGCTTAGAGTTTAGAGCATAGAAGCATTAAATATATTCGATTTAATGAAAAAAAAAATGTTTCTGGTGATTTTATTTGAAAAATCTTTTTATGAACTTTAATACTTATTTTTTGAGATGTGACTTGCTTATCTTCGAAATTATCTCAGACAAGATATTACTAAATCAGGAAAATTTTCATATTCACAACATGCAAATGTTGAAATATAAAATGTTCATTCAAAAATATCAAAAACCTGCTCCTTTATTCAAACTCAAAGTCATAAAATAATATATGTAACTTTTCCCTGTTGAAAACTACTATACCCTTAAAAAATAAAAAAAATCTGATGTGGGCAGCACATGACTTTCCTTATATAATGCAATTAATGTACTACTTTTACAGTAAAAAAAATAGATTATTTTCATAGTAAGATATTTATATTCTTTCCAAGATATTGAATTTTCGTCAATGAGTCGTCATTTTCATTGATTTAGCGTCATTTTTATCCATTTGGCGAGCTTTTCGTTAATTTAGCAACATTTAAAAAAGTCGCCAAGTTGGCGACATTCAACCAAATTTGTCGCCAAAATCTCGCCAAGCGTTATGGACAGAGAAATAAGCTATTCTTACAGCAGATAAATGACTATTAGCGTTCAAATACAAAAGCATTACTCAAAGTATATTTTTTCATGAATGGAACGAGCTAGATTTACGAGAATGATGTCACCCAATTTATCACATGGTAGTACATATGAAAAGTGAACATGTTTCTCAATAGGAAATATCCTTTTATTATTTTATGGTTTTTTGATAATTTTTTTTAAAAATGTGCAATATCTCGAGAACGGTTCATGTTAGCGTTCTAAAATTTATGCCAATCGTTTTCTAATGAAAAATTACATAAGAAATATCTATTTGCGTAACTTTATTAGAGGTTCTGATTTTTTAACGATTTTTTCAAAATTTTACTCGAAAATTTAGGTAGGTTCTGAACATTCGATTGCATATGAAAACAATAGGCTTCCAGTGTTTACGAATTGTAATTTTTGTACCAAATTTCTTTCGAATCAGTCCATTCGTTCGTCAGTTATCGTCTCCACATGCTCACTGACACACACACACACACATCACTTCAAAAATGTTCAATTCGTGATCAGGGATGCTTAAAACGTGCTCTCCCGTCTAAAACTCGAATTCGAATTTTCGACCCCGTCACAATACTTTCCTTATACATTATTGTATATAAGGAAAGTAATAATTAATCGCTGTATATGTCGTGAGGTTTTTGTTTGAATTATAATAAAAATATTTTGCATGCCATTCAACTGATAACTGTTCCATTTTTCTTGTATAACTAAGTTTGAATGTTTCAACACTTATCTGATGTAATGGTGACTGAAGAGACTACTTAAGTTACATTTTCCCCATTTCTCCCATTTACAACCCATTCGATTGTGAAAAGGTGTGCTGTTACGAAATGGGCGCATCACAATCTAAAGCCTTTCCAAACGGATTTCAGAACTCAAAACAATCCAGCTTTCAACACCGAGGGTTTCAACTTAATTTTGAATCCATGCTTTCTTTGAGAGCAGTCCGGAATCGAAAATGAAATTGTTGAGTGAAGCTGTTAAATGAGTAGCTTGTAAAGAAACATTTTACTACTAGCAGTCTATGTCCGTTCTATGTACGGAATATATAATATAAAAATACCGATAATTCACAATACTAATAATTCATAATACTAATAATTCATACTAATATTAATTCACAATTATGTGCAAATTCCTGTGCAAGTCTAAATGACATTGTTATTCAAAACATGCTTATTAAAATATTTAATTTAATTTTCCTGAAATGAAGCATAAGAATCTCGGTTCTCGCTATATTCAAAATTATCTTCGCAGGCAGATCTGAAGAGCGCTTAAATGGTATTAGAATATATATCTGTACCATTTTTAACACTTTACAACAAAGTTGAAAAGTGTTTATGACTTTGTTCATTCTGTCTGTCTGTCCGTTAGCACGATAACTGCCGTAAAAATGACTTAATCAAAATGAAATTTGAGTATGTTGTTCAGACGGTCTGTAGGACCTATGGGAACATAAATCAATAATATCACCCAATTAGTTTTGGATTGAACCCGGGTTGAAAAAATGAAATACATTGAGCCCTATGGGACCTAATTCTTCAAACATTTTTTAAGCGGATTTAAAATTCACAAATTGCTTCGAAAATTTTAGGCAATATTCAAATTGTTCCATAAAATATATAAAAAAAATTGAGCGAAATATATTCAGTAATTTTTTAAATAAAAATTAAAATAATAATAACACCTCTTATATGAAGCGATCACGTGACCATGATATGAAAATATCACGTGACCTACTTCAAAATGATATATGGCATCCATCTTGTCTCAAAATCGTGATTTTTAAAGTTCTTTTTAATTCATATTGAATGTTGTATCCGTCCTAAAATCACTTTATTTTTGCATAAATTCTGTGCATCTACATACTGAAACAACGCAATTACATATATTTGAGTTTAAATGCCCATCCAAATTTGATTATTTCTACAACGAAGCCTATTTTTCACCTATGTAAAATGTAAACAGCAAAATATGTAGAATGAGTTGTATAAGAATTGCTGTATTTCTTTAACACAAAATCATTTAGTTCATGGAGTCTGCATAGCTGATATGAATCAAATATTCATTGATTTTACAAACAGAAGAACGATTTTTTTCGATGAAGTTTTACGCATAGAGTTTAATTATGTGTAGCTCCATGGTCTTAATTTTTAAATAAAATAAATTATTATAGTATTCTGATGAATGACATGAATGGGAAAATGTTATGAATGAAATGCTGTTTTTATAGAGAGATCCAGGCCTGTTATTTTTTCTATGACGGCATTTGAATGAATTTCAGTTGTTTTCGATGAAGTTTTCAAATATAATAAATTATTGTAGTATTATGATAGTTTTAAAAATATTTCCGAGGAATGTATCTCATTTTAGAGATTAAACCAGGCAATTTTTAATTCAATGACGTTATTTTAATGAAGTTCATTTTTTTCGATGAAGGTTTAAGTTTTCAAATATAATAAATTAATGTAGTATTGTGATAAGTTTTAAAATATTACCGAGGAATGTATTGCATTTTAGACATGTTTAAATAAAATTGCATTGAAGTTGGAAAGTGTTTCATAATCAATGCTTTAAGCATGATTGATCTTTCTTGTTATTCTGTTTCAACAATTGGCTAAACACAATATGGGTGTGATAAATTCATTCCCAAAATAAAACAGATGACAAAAGAAATTGAAAATATCAATGATTCTCGTAATATTTAAACCCGAAGGCCATAATTGATATAATCCAGTCAAAAAAGCAATACCGTTCATTTATAAATATTTATATACATTTCTTTATTATTCAAATCAGAAAAAATTAATAAAAATCGTCTGCCGTATAAATGCATTTGATTTAATCGCGTTGTTGAGCAATATGATGTACATTTCTTCAAATAAATTTGCGAAAAAAATATCATCTGCATAACGCTATTTCTTGAAAAGGTTTTATTACGCGCTTTTCATTAATGTCCCGTCAACCATAGGCGCCGACTACGGGGAGGCAGAGGGGCACGAGCCCCCGCTGAGCTTCTCCAGAGGGGGCTTTGCCCCCTCTGGGAAATTTCAAAAGTTTTTTCTAACTTCATATTTTACTAAATACCAAAAAATGAAATTTTTTAAACATAAAAATAATTGAAAGAAAATCCTAACAACGTAAATGTCACATTTCAGTTCAGTCTTGTTCACATCGTCCTTACCATAGCTCCCTAAACTATCTCACACACAAACCAAGCTCATCTTTACTCCCAGGAAACATGTTTACGCTAATGACAAAAACACCTGTTTACCAGAACTTTTTCGACTGACCACCTAATTCAAAGAGAAATGGAATATTTACAACCATGTTATTAGCATTTCCAAAAAATAAATATTTCCCTCCAGTAATAACTATAAACGATTACCACGAAGTAGAGATGACTTATTTTGTCTACCTAAAAAGATCTTATCTGTAATTACTCCTGGATTCTATATACCAGTGCTGTCTTTACAGGTGGCATCCATTCCGTTTGAAGCTGCAAACCCCGCGGGCACCGTATTCGTCAGGCAAGGGCCAGAGGGAGCTAAGCCCCCCCCCCACACACACACACCACACTATGTATACTCAGCCCACCCCCCTGATAAAAATATTAAAGTTTTAGTTGTGATAAGAAATGTCAACCATTATGTCATCCAAATTTTGCATAAAAATATTATTTATGAGATTTTTCTTTATAAATTGCTTTGTTTCAAAGATTTTTTAATTTAGCTGAATGTGTGGTTATAGTGATGATCAATTTATTTACATATTTAATTTAAAAATATTTAAATATAGACAATAGTATTTGGATACTTTTATATTATTGCTGGGTTCATTGTTTTAATTTAGTGTGTCAAAATCAACTGATAGATAGTAAAGAGTTGATATTAAGCGTTAACGTGTATTAACTTTTAGATTTTTTTTTATTAATTAACAGCTTTGCTACTAGTTAATGCTTATATTAAAATCCATTGTAATTATTATATATTATAATATTGATGCGTAGGAACTATATGGATTTTCCTAATCAACTCTTAGCTTACAAATATAAATAGGCATAAAAATATTAAAAATGACTTTCATACCCACAAATTTAACGTGCCCGTACACGGAAACAGTTTAGGCAAAGCCGGAAATCTAACTCGGGTCCCCCGAGTACAATCCCCGTGACTTAACCACTCGGTTACCTCATTCCAAAACTGTTGCTTGTAAGACAATAACTTACAAAACTTCCTTGAGGAAAGCATATATATGTCAGTTAGGTGACTACAGTTGCTTTGATGGCATTATAACCCTCCCTCTCTTTTCAGGCCAAAATAACAATATGCGCTCTTAACAACCACTACTGCCGTTCGTTGGGCAGTTCGTTCTTGGCGGTTGTTAAGGGCGCATACTGTTCTTTTGGCCTGAAGAAGGGACTTAAAATGACCTCGAACCAATTGTAGTCACCTAACTGACATATGCTTGCTTTCTTTAAGGTTGCCTTGTAACTTTTATATAACTTTATCGGATTGTGCCCCCCCTGAGATTTTGAAAACTCGGCGCCTATGCCGTCAACCCCTGATCCTAGAAACTCAACAGCTCGGGGCAGCCGTTCTACCGTGACGGTGAAAAATTAAAGACGTATAACCGGTACTTTATTGTACTTTGCATAGCTAATCCATATTTTTAATAATTAATATAAGTTTATGCGCATCCACCCTCGCTATGCAGGTGTAATGCGCCCTAAATAAGCGCCCAAACAGTAAACACGCTTTCGCCCGCTCATGCGATCGCATAAGATAGCTCTTAAATTCAGCCTATTAATAAGACAAATTAAAAAAAAAAAATTGTAATTTCAAATATTATAATATTACAATATTATCAGACATCTCACGTCGAAGAAACAAAATAAAAAGTAGATTAAAGTGTTCTACATTTCACATACATATAAACAAACAGTTTTCAAACACAATTTCTCAAACGTATTCGTTTTTTATAACACGGGAGATAAAGATGCAAACCACCGGAACTCACAGCGAATTCTCGAAAATCAAAGAACGTTTTATACGCCCGTTTAGAAAAAGAAAAAATAATAATAAAAATAACAGTATCGTGATGTCACGACTTTTGAGAACGTAACTTCTTGATGAAACCCGTAGCAAGGAATACGTCGCCCCAGTTTGTATTTTATTAATTAATATAAGTTAATCTGGCACTTTATAATGTATATATAAATTATGTAATTCAATGCAGAAAGCACGGGTCCATCAAAGCAGTAGCGAAGAACAATTATGCTAGTTTTCCATTAGGTCCACAGGGGATATCTAGCACTGATCAATTTTGTTTCGATCTTGATTTTTTCAGGTAAGATGCAAATATTTGGTTTTTATCATTTGTCTTCGTGTAACACCAGCAGTGACGAAGCCTTAAGACAGACAGTGTCTATCCAAATAATTTACGATCAAGTAATTTTTATCTTAATTGTATATTATTTAAAATTGATACATAAAAAGTTGTTTCCTGCATAAGTAAGCGAATGGGCCAAACCCTGAAGTGTCAGAGTATTTTTTCAGTAGAGAAATGCATTTAAATACCCTATCTAGGGATACTGTATTGGGAATGGAACCAAAAGCGAATGCGCGCGCAACTTCTATCATTTAATTGCCGCGGACTAGCCCGTGTAGACGTGTCTAAAGTGGGGGATTTCTCTGAGTTCATATTATTATTATTATTTTAGTCTGAGTCGTTTTGTTTTTGGTAACAAAATGTTTATTGTTTAAGGACTGTAAAGAGACTTTATAAAAGTTAATAGGATTTTTGACATTTCTGATACGTTTAGAACTTTTTTATGTGAATCATAAATTAAGTTTTAACAAGTGATAAAATAGGTTAGTTTTATACTTAATGTCTGACTTTTTTTTCTTTGATTTTTATATACTAGTTAAAATAAAGTTTCTTGTGCACCTGTTGGACAGGGGTAATTCTTAATTATCTTAAACAGAGGTTATCACATTTGGCCTTTTAGCGCCATAAGTATACGTTCAAGACTAGAGCCCAAATATGTATCACATAGAAATGCAAAATCGGGGTTTCACTGTAATAACAACATTGCAAAATACCATTAATATTTTTTTTCATTATAATTCAGTTACTATATTTTATTTTATTTGTAACCTTTTTCGATTACACAACAATAAACATTTTATTTGCTGATTTTGGTCCCTGGTTTTATGTCTCCACAAATTATTTTGCCACACTTTTTCACTGGCCATCAATACGGTTGTTTTCCCAAGAAAAATCTGCGTGATTCCCTAGAAACTGAAAATCAAAACACAGTGCCCGAGTTAGCCCTCAGACATACCAGTTAATGTGTCTGTTATTATTATTATTATTATTATTTTCATTATTATTATCATTCAGAATTTTAAGCAAATACGGTGCAGTTTGCATGCCAAGCAACTCCATGATATAGGCATCCTTCTTTCAGCAGCAGTTGCCAGATAAATCTCACTTCTGCTCTTTAAAAACTACTCCATAAAAATATCCCTCGTTTGGCATTTGGTCATATTCTCTTTAACCATGCCTAAAAATATTTCTCCTTTCCTTGGTCTCTGATAAATACAAAAAAGTAGTGAAAAAGATGGGGTCATAAGTTCCATCCCCCATTGGTAAAAAAATTTCTTAGGGTTCATATTTGAAAACGAAATTTAGCACTATAACCACTCCCATCCCCCATCCGATCATAAATCCACTTTTTCGAGATCCTGGTTACACCTATGCCCCACATGTAAATGGTTAGTTTGGTTACAGCATGTAAGCTAATTCAAGGAAATTTCTAAGAAAGCAACATTGTAGCTGGGAGTGTAATCAGGCACAATCAAGAGGCCCAGGTTCGAATCCTACCTAGTTCCGGCTGAATAAGGTTTAGATATAAAATCAAGTCTATAAAATTCCTCATATTATGTTCAGAAAAATTAAACCCATTTCATAAAATTGCACTATAGACAAGAACATAGATTGGTCATAAAAATAATTTTTAATACTTTCCAACATACTTGAAAAGTGTTTATGATTTTGGTTGTTCTGTCTGTCTGTCCGTTCGCATGATAACTGCCTGAGAAATGACTACATCGAAATGAAATTTTAGTATGTTGTTGGGACCGTCTGTGGTGCATATGGGAATGAAAATGAATAATATCACCCAATTTGTTTCAGGTTTTACTCGGGTTGAAAAAATGAAATACATTGAACCCTATTGGACTTAGTTCTTCAAACATTTTTTAAGCGAAGTTAAAATTAACAAATTGCTTCAAAAATTTTAGGAAATAGTATACACATCAACACACAAAGTGTACAAAAACATTTTCGCCGAAATATGTTGGGTCGTTTTTTAAAGAAAATTTGAAATAATAATTACACCCATGATATATGAAGAGATCACGTGACTCATTGCAAAATAAAATATGGCATCCATTTTTTTTCGCTATGTGTGTTTAAAGAGTGTTTAAATTTATATTTAGTGTTGCATCGGCTCCAAAACCGCTTTATTTTTACGCATTTTCTGTGTAACTAAATTCTGTGCCAACGCAATTAAAATATTTTTGATTTTAAATGATTATTAAACTTTGATTATTTCTCCAACGAAGCCCAATTTTAACTTAATGCAAAGGGTAAACAAATAAAGCAATTGTAAGGTGAATTGTATAAGAATTGCTGAATTATTTTTCATACAAAATTAATGAGCTCTAGAATCTGGAATATAAGTGATATGAATGAAATATTTATTGATTTCACATAAAGAGCCAGATGAATTATATTTCAATGACGTCATTTGAATAAAGCTCATTTTGTTTAACTAGCATTGGTTTTTTCGATGAAGTTTTAAGTTTTCAAGTATAATAAATTACTGTAGTACTGTGATAATTTAAGAAAATATCAGCGCTTAATGTTTAATTTTAGAGATGCTTAAATAAAATTGCATTTCAGTTGGAAAGTGCTTCTTAATGCGTTATGCATGATTGATCTTTCTTGTTATACTTCTAATTTTTATATCTTATTTTAAAAGCTTTTCAGCAATTATATAGTATATAAAAAAATTTCAAGTATCTAGACTATTACATTTAAATAATTCTAACAAAGAAATATTAGAATTAAATGTTTCGCAGAAAATACTGGTGAATGCCATATACATATAATTAATTTGTATTGGGAATATTTCGAAATGAAAAATATGAGATGCACAAAATTAAAGATGATCAAACAGAGAAGTCCCAAATTTACATATTATGTCATTTCAGATTTGATGATCTTGTGAATTTCTGAAATATGAATATAATATTGAGTATTAAAATAAAAGCAAAATCTGATGTAAGGGCTCAATGTAATTTTCTCTCATTTTTATATCACAATTGTGAAAGTTCACTTATATCAAAATGAATCATAACTTACTTTAGCGAAATGAACGTCAGCATTGTAATCTCTCACTATTGGGTGATTACCCCCTTCCCCCTTCTGAGATCTTGCCTATGTTTGGATCAAAACAACATATTATTAACGTAATGAATCAAATGAGCAAACCGCAACAAAATATGAATGAATCATAACTATAAAAATGTTAAAAATTGGAAAATGTTCACAAGCAAAATATTAAATATTGTAACAATACTAAGCTACTATATGGTCTCCTCCCCCCTCCCCAACACGCGCAAAATTTTCATTCATTCTATTTTAAAATTAATCAATGCTACGGAATTGACAAGAATATCATTACAAGGAAAATAGGCTTTGAGTCGGTATCTTTACAGGAGTTTTCTTTCTATCTTCCGAAACAAAAATCAAATATATAGGAAGGCAATCCTATGATTCTGAGATAATGCCTAAAATTTTTATATAAAGGTCTTCGATTATAACTGCCAAAATCCCTGGATTTCGATATTTGTATGAATTGATTTTATTATAAAATAATTGAAATAATAAAAATAATTAATAATAATTCTTCGTTTTTGCAAATTCGTCACAATTGCTGTAGAAAGTGTCTTCAATATTATTGAGAGAAAAACAGTAAATCTTTAATATAAATCTGACTTACAACATCTAAAATCCCAGGGTTCAGAATTAATTTTTAAATAAAATAATGTTTTGTAATTTTGTCACAAAGCGTAATTCCGGGATGGATAATAAACACACAGCCGGGATCGGCATCCCCAATGCAAACCGCTGAACACAGATTAATTCGTATGCAGTCTGGCCTCCTGAAAATTAGCTTCCCAGCATGAAAACTAACAACTGACAATCATTTTTTCCGGGCTTTTGACAAGCGCCATATTGTCGCACAGCCATCTAACACCCCGATTGGGCGTCCTCCTGCACGTGATCTCCGAGGCGACGTCGGAAGAGGAGGAGTCTCGTTGCGGTCATTTCGCCCTCCCATTGGTTACAATGTGACGAAACAAAAAGCGACCTGGCGAGTTTTAGAGACTGCTAAAAAGAAAACAAAAAAAATCCTGGCTTGATATGAGAAGTCGAAAATGGGGCCGGACGTCATAAGCATTAATCAGATGCATAGGAGGGCTTTTGTTTGGAACAGCATTATAATAAAAGTCCTTTTACTGCGGGCATATCTCCAGTGCAAAGATATTTTTTCTTTTAAAACGCTGTGTGGCAAAGTGAATGAACCTTTGGCGACGTGTGACCTTTTCGGCAGGTGGTCCTTAGCATCCCATGGTTTATCTGTATTTTTTTTTCTCAGCTTAACTAATGAAGAAAAGAGACGAGATGATACGATGAGCTGTTGTGTCAAGAATGTGATAGATAAGCTGCAAAGACGACGCGAGAAAGTTCATAAAATCCATTCTGTTTTAATAAATATTTGCAGGAGAGATTTGGAGTCAACCCTCCTTATAGGTAGAAAAATGACATTAGTCCTCTATAAGGATCCATATTGTAAAACAAATCTTGGTATTTTACAACCCAGACCGTCCGACCTACCCGAAAGTGTAAGGTATTTGTTTGGATGGCTGGGAAGAAACCACTCAATTTAGTCCGGAATTCAAAGGGGGGGGGGGGGGCGGCAAGCAGAAGGACCATACCATTCTTCCTCTTCCCATCACATCTCTAACGGATTTTCGGACCTATAGATTTATGGTGCTATGCTCCGTGTAGACACTGGGAAAGTTTTTTGAGGCGTTGAGGATCGAACCTGGATCTACTCCGTGTGATCTTACCATAGCCACTGGGATATCCCTGAATATTTGCATTGCAATGTCAATACCCCCCCCCCCCCCCCCCCATTCGATCATGACCATTGACTATCTGAAAGGTCGATGGTCATAACCCCCATCTTTCAAAATCCTTGCTATACCTATATCTGGAAGGATAGAAATTCCCTCAATACTTGAATATATTAGCACTCCATTGTCTGGCCTAAACAGCATTTACCACTCTAAAATCCTATTCAATCGCCGACCCCTTTTCTGAGATCTTAGCTATATCTATGATATGTGAATCAGAAAATGTGTACTGGTATTTAAAATAATTGAAGACTTTATCTACACGAATAAAAATCGTAATAATTAACAAAATAACCTAATTTTAATAAACAATAAATAGAAAATAGGTCAATGGAAAATTCCCGTATTTTTCAAAAACTGTGAAATCGATTCATATTTAAAGAGAATTTCTTTCTGATTTCAAATATCAGAGTGACATTCTCTTTAAAAAATATTTATTTAAATAGCAAGAAATGCAAAAACTGTTCAAACATGAAACACCCCGTGATTGGTTATGATTTGGTTATTTTCTCCCTTTCGATCTGTGAAGGAAGTGATTCTATCATGTGCTTTACATACTATAGTTCCTGTGTTGTTTATGTTGAGATATCTGCTACGTAGTTGGCGTTTAATTTTGTTTACAATCAAATTCTAATTATTTTTCAGATTTACTCTTTCTCTATTTGTTGATTATTTTATTTTATTGTAAACATGGATTCTGATTTTATTAAAGGGAAATCGGACAATTTGCCTAAAATCGATTCTACCGTATGGTGGCGCTCTGTTTCAGAAACAATAAATATTTTGCTGAAACTTGATATGTAAAGGTTAATAGGCAAATTTACCTATTTTCTTGAGATTTTTTTTTTATAATAATGTGAAAAACATCTACGTTTGGGGTATCTGTGGTGGAAATCGGAGCGTTACAAAAATGCAAACACTTTGGACGCTAATATCTCCGAAATGATAGAAATGCAATTTTTTTTCTTGTTTTGTTAAAGATAGGGTCCAGATTCTGAATATACAAAAATAATTTCAATATTTTAATATTTTGAACATTTCTTGAAAAAGCTTAACGTATCTGTCTGAGAGAAGTTTTTATTTTTTATTTTTCTTATTTTCACTCGAAATAGCTTCGAAACAATAAAAGGTAGATATAAATAGTAAGCGACAAAAATGTGTATTTTCAAATTTATTTTCTAAATCTATATTTATTTATTTTTTAAATGCTGATCTTTCAAGTAATCGTTTTCAAGTTGAAGAAGATTGAAATATTTTCGTTTTTCAAGTTTGTAATGCTTACATCTCAAATACTGAAAGTGCTACAAATGAACAACAAGCAAGAATGCACAGCTCTTTAAAAGTCCTATGATTGGATTTCGGATTGAGTGGTTATAATTTCGCTATTTTAGTTTTATTCTGGGTTTTCCAATGAGTGGGAAAGCTACAATATATAAAATGTTACTATTCTTGCAGTTCAATGTCATTACTTACTCCTCAAAGCAAGTTAGTAAAATAATTGCTTATTTTGACGCGAAGTCTTATGATCGGAGTATCCAGATGAAATCGTTAGCGAGTCATTTGTAGCGCTTTGAAAGCCTAAAAAAACTAAAAACCTGAAAAAAAAAATCGAATAGGCTTATTGAACTTCACTGAAGTTTTAGTTTACAAAATGTTATTTATGCAAAACTATTTTGGTTCTACCGGACCAGGCCCGATGCTGATTTTTTCTTGTCTTTTTTTTTTATGTGCTCCGTAATTTCTTGTGTGCAAATAACCTTTCTAGCACTTTCCAATATAGTTGTAAAGTATTAATAGCTTTGCTCATTCTGTCTGTCTGTCTGTCCGTTCGCACGATAACTGCTGTAAAAATGAATTTATCAAAACGAAATTTTAGTATGTTGTTGAGACGGTGTGTGGAACATACGGAAATGAAAATTAATAATATCATCCAATTAGTTTTGGATTGAACCCGGATTGAAAAAATAAAATACATTGAACCCTATGGGACATAATTTTTCAAACATTTTTTAAGCGGAGTTAAAATTCACAAATTGCTTCGAAATTTTTAGGAAATATTCAAATTATCACGTTAAATGAGTGAAAAAAAAAAGAAATTCAACAATATATGTTAGGCAGTTTTTTAAATAAAAATTGAAATAATAATTAAGCGCATATTATATGAAGAGATCACGTGATTCATTTCAAAATAAAATATGGTATCCATTTTTTTCCCGCGTAAAATCGTGATGTTTGAAGATCTTTTAAATTTATATTTAGTGTTGCATCCATCATAAAACTGCTTTTTGCATATTATCTGTGTCAACGCAATTACAATATTTTTGATTTTAAATGGTCACTAAACTTTGATTATTCTTGCAAAGAAGGCTAATTTTTATAACATACAGAATGTAAACAAATAAAGCGATTATAAGATGAGTTGGATAAGAATTGCTGTATTTTTTTTCATGTAAAATTATCTAGTTTGGGAGTTCAAAATAAAAGTGATATGAATGAAATATTCATTGATTTTATATAGAGAAGCTATTGATTTTATATAGAGAAGCTGCGATTTATAGCATTGTCTTTTTAACACTTTCCAACATAGTTGTAAAGTGTTTATGATTTTGGTCATTCTGTCTATCTGTCTGTCCCTTTCGCACGATTGCCTTAACAATGACTATATCAAAATGAAATTTTAGTGTCTTGTTGAGACGGTCTGTGGGACACTTGGGAATGAAAATGAATAATATCATCCAATTAGTTTCAGCACAGATTGAAAAAATGAAATACATTGAATGTTATGGGACGTAATTTTTCAAACATTTTTATGCAAAATTAAAATTCACAAATTGCTTTGAAAATTTTAGGAAATATTCAAACTATCATGTAAAATGTGTAAAAAAAATCTCATCGAAATATGTTACGTAATTTTTTAAATAAAAATTGAAATAATAATTACACCCATATTATATGAAGAGATCAGGTGACCCACTTCAAAATAAAATATGGTATCCATCTTATTTTCCCAGTCCAAAAATCGTGATTTTTAAAGTTCTTTCAAATTTATATTTAGTGTTGCATCCGTCCTAAAACTGATGTATTTTTGCGTATTTTCTGTGCATCTGTATTCTGCGCCAACGCAATTACAATATTTTTGAGCTTAAATGATTATCAAGCTTTGATTATTTCTACAACGAAGCCTAATTTCAACGTATGCAGAATGTAAAAAAATCAAGTTATGAGATGAATTGTATAAGAATTGTTAAGTGTTTTTTAATGCAAAATTATTTAGCTCTAGAGTCTGGAATATAGGTGATATGAATGAAACATTCATTGCTTTCACATAAAGATGCAGACAATTTTATGGCACTGCCTTTTTTGATGAAGTTCTAAGCACGGACGGAGTTAGAAGGTACTTCTACCTCCATGGTTTTAAATTTCCAAGTAAAATAAATTAATGTAGTACTGTGATAATTTAAAAATTATCACCGTCGAGTATATTCCATTTTTGAGATGTTTAAATAAAATTACATTGCAGTTGGAATGTGTTTCATAATCAATGCTTTATGCATAATTGATCTTTCTTTTTTTTTTTTTTTTCTGTTAGTCAAAATCGTGCTTTTTTAGGAACGTTTATATTTATATTTATTACTGCATCTGTCCTAAACCCGCTATATTTTTGCCTATTATCTGTGTATCTAAATTTTGTGCCTACGCAATTATAATATATTTTTCATTAAATGATCACTAATCGTTAATTTTTTCTACAACGAAGCCCAGTTTTAACGTATGCAGAATGTAAGCAAATCAACGATCATAAGATGAGTTGTATAAGAATTGCTGAATTTTTTAACGCAAAATTATTTAGCTCTGGAGGTTGGAATGTAAGTGATATGAATTAAATATTAATTGATCTTGTATAATTTTATGATTGTATCTTGTATAATTTTATGTATACATTTTTTATTTAATAAATATTTTATTTCCAAGAACAGCTTGGCTATATATGCTTTGTAATATTAAAAATTTATTTTTAAATTGAAAGAAGTCATGAATTGCCGCTTATAATATTAAATTATTTGTATGTCTATAATAAATAGTAAATTATTTATGATTCTGAATAAGTTTATCAATTTTAAATAATTTTCCATTTAATTTTTATTCTTTTTATAGCAATGTTTTAAATTTGTGATTTAATTTTTTTTTCTTCTTTTAGATAAAAGCTGTTTCATAATTTTTCCTGCTGAATGTATACAGATATAAGAATTTTTCATGCATAGAATTTTTATATATTCTAAATTACCTGCAAACTAAATTACCACAAACTAAACCGGTGACGAAGTCAATAACCCAATTTGAATCTGGCTTTAAATTCATCCATAAAAACTAAACAGTAGTGGACAGACAACTTTAAGGATTTCTAAGTTTAATAAATTATAAAAAATAACTTCTCATATAAAAACTTTAAAAATTGGATTATGCAGTCGCTGATTTATTATCATCACGTACGTAATGAGCCATATTTGATGACAGTGGTGAATTTTGCTTTATATCTTGCTCCATCTATGATTAGAAAACGATTGGTATTTATTGTTTTCCATGTACGTGTTTTGTGCGTTCCGCTGCTGATTCCTATACTAATTAGACAATGTCTACAACTGTGTAAATGAGATTTCCCTTCTATCTCGTTTTATTGCCGAATTGTTCCTAACTTGTATAATCTTCCGCCGGGAGCGCTGCTATCGCTTTTATTCAATTGGGCATAGTTATTTTACTATAGATAGATTTAATGAGTAGACTTAGGGATATTTCATTTCATTTTGGTGAGTAAGGACTTTTCTACAAACCTGCGCATGGCTGCTTTCAGATATTTTTTTATAAAGAGAATGATTTCATATATCCTGATCAAATAACTAAAAAATCTGATGTGGGCAACTCAAGACTTTCCTTATATAATGTAATGAATTTACTACTTTTACAGTAAAAAAAATTGTTTTTCTTATAGTAGATACTAATATTCTTTCCAAGATATTGAATTTTCGTCAATTAGTCGTCATTTTCATTGATTTAGCGCCATTTTTATCCATTTGGTGAGATTTTCGTTAATTTGGCAATATTTCAAAAAGTGGCCAAGTTGGCGACATTCCGCCAAATTCGTCGCCAAAATCTTGCCAAGCGTTATGGACGAAGAAATAAGTTATTCTTACAGCGATAAATGACTATTGGCGTTCAAATACAAAAGTATTACTTAAAGTATCTTTTTTCATGAATGGAACGAGCTAGATCCACGAGAATGATGTCACCCAATTTATCGCATGGTATTACATATGAAAAGTGAATATGTTTCTCAATAGGAATTTTTTTTATTTAATTTTATATGACTTTTTGATAATTTTTTTGAAAAATGTCCATTATCTCGAGAACGGTTCATGTTAGCGTTCTAAAATTTATGTCAATCGTTTTCTAATGAAAAATTACATAAAAAATGTCTATTTACGTAACTTTATTAAAGGTTTTGATTTTTTGACAATTTTTTTAAAATTTCATTCGAAAATTTAGGGGGGTTCTGAACATTTGATTGCATATGAAAACAATAAGCTTCCAGTGTTTACGGATTGTGATTTTTGGGCCAAATTTTGTTCGAATCGGTCCATTCCTTCGTCAGTTATCGTCTCCACAGACTCACTGACACACACACACACACACACACACACACACACACACACACACACACACACACACACACACAGACATCACTTCAAAAATGTTTGATTCGTGATCAGGGATGCTTGAAACGTGCTCTCCCGTCGAAAACTCGAATTCGAATTTTCGACCCCGTCACAATACTTTCCTTATAGATTATATATATAAGGAAAGTAAAAATATCTGATGTGGGCAACACATGACTTTCCTTATATAAAAAAATGTTATTCTTATAGTAGATACTTATATTCTTTCCAAGATATTGATTTTTCTTCAATGAGTCGTCATTTTCATTGATTTAGCGTTATTTTTATCAATTTGGCGAGATTTTTGTTAATTTGGCAGCAATTTAAAATGTCGCCAAGTTGACGACATTCCGCCAAATTCGTCGCCAAAATTACGCCAAGCGTTATGGATGGAGAAATAAGTTATTCTTACAGCAGATAAATGACTATTGGCGTTCAAATACAAAATTATTACTCAAAGTATCTTTTTTTATAAATGGAACGAGCTAGATCCACCAGAATAATGTCACCCAATTTATCGCATGGTATTACATATGAAAAGTGAACATGTTTCTCAATAGGAAATATATATATTTTATTTTATATAACTTTTGGATAATTTTTTTTTAAAATATGCAATATCTCGAGAACGGTTCATGTTACCGTTCTAAAATTTATGTCAATCGTTTTCTAGTGAAACATTACATAAGAAATGTCTATTTGCGTAACTTTATTGGCAGTTTTGATTTTTTGACGATTTTTTCAAAATTTCACTCGAAAATTTAGGGGGGTTCTGAACATTCGATTGCGTATAAAAACAATAGGCTTCCAGTGTTTACGGATTGTGATTTTTGTACCAAATTTCGTTCGAATCGGTCCATTCGTTCGTCAGTTATCGTCTCCACAGTCTCACTGACACACACACACACACACACACAGACATCGCCTCAAAAATGTTTGATTCGTGATCAGCGATGCTTGAAACGTGCTCTCCCGTCGAAAACTCGAATTCGAATTTTCGACCCCGTCACAATATTTTCCTTATACATTATGTATATAAGGAAAGTAATAGGACTAAATTAGTCTGAGTCAACTGATTTCTAAACTGCAGCACAGCTGCCAAGCGTAAACAGAAAATGCTTCTTTATTGGATAACATTTAGTTGATTGCTTAATATTTGCCGCAACTGATGATAACGGAACATTTTAAAGCCAGGTATCACAATGTTTCAAGTCAACTTAATTTTTCAAGATACTGAATTTCCTAAATTTGGCTACATTTTTGTTAATTTGACAATATTCTTTAATTTGACGACATTTTCCAAAATATCTCAAAAATCTCCAAATTTATTTCCACATTTAGATAGATTTAATGAGTAAACTTAGGGATATTTCATTTCATTTTGGTGAGTAAGGACTTTTCTGGAAACCCTGTGCATGGCTGCTTTCAGATATTTTTTATTAAGAGAATGATTTCATATATTCTGATCAAATAACTAAAATTGGACTGAATTAGGCTGAGTCAACTGATTTCTGAACTGAAGTGCAGCTGCCAAGCGTATACATAGAAAAAGTGTCTTTATTGAATAACATTTCGTTGATTGCTTAATATTTGCCAACAGTGACAACAGAACATTTTTAAGCCAGGTATCACAATGTTTCAAGTCAACTTAATTTTTCAAGATACTGAATTTCCTAAATTTGGCTACACTTTTGTTAATTTGACAATATTCTTTAATTTGACGACATTTTCCAAAATATCGCAAAAATCTCCAAATTTATTACCAAGCGTTACAGACAGACGTAAAGGGCTTTTCTTGTGTAGAATTATCTGTACCAGAACTTAACGCGTTAGAAGCAGAAAAGAATAGGACTTAATGCGGTGACCTTTGATATCAATTATCTGAGTCTACATATAGAATTTTTAAAATTCGGGATCAGCCATGATCTGCAATTTGGTGGCTTTTATAAATGTTCCGAATTTCGCGCAAATCGATCAACTAGCTAGTCGTTGAGAAACAGCGTCGACAGCACGCGTTTGAGTCTGTGTCAAGGAAGCCCCACTCGTACTCCATTAGACAAAACGTATTATTTTACTAGAACATTTAATGCATTTCTGCAAGTTTTAAATTCTCCAGGAGTCTACACGGGGAAAAAGCATTATGCGATGTAAATAACGCTCGCTTTGTTCTTGACCTTTTGCTTACGCAACACCTCTTGTTTAGAGACGTAATTCCACGGGTGACAGTGAAGAGCCAACACTCGTTCACAACTTCCCAGTTCCCGATATTTCCGCGGATTCGGATTCATGTGAATTCCAGAAAACGAAGTTTGATCGGAAGTGGCGAATTGCAGGAGCATCGAACTCGAGTAATAAACGACGTTCTTTTCCATTTCCCCGTTCTCAGACGTTACTTCTTTCTGTTGTCACCTTGAGACACGCAGAAGTGGCATAAACAATTGCCAAAGCCACAAACAATAGTAATGCGTGAAGAATCCACGAAATTGCCTTGCTTCGGTTGTTATCTTCATTGCTTCAAGAAAAGAAATAATTCGGATAGTATATTTGCTAATGCATTCCTGGTAATGTTAAAAAACAGTTGAATGCTAATGAATACTTATGGTTTCTCCATAGTATTAATCATCTTTATTTTCCTTACAGTACATATATGTACTGTAAGAAAATAGTATATGAGTGGTCTAAGTGCGAAACTCATATTTTCCATTTTGTAACCGAAATGAGTAATTTATATATTTTTGTCGGTTACGTTGGCAAAAGTGTGAATCAAGTAGTATTAAGATGGAAAGGCGACATTCTGTGATAATTGTTTAGTGTTCATAATTTGACTTGTTTGCAACCCACATTCTTTACTGTAAATCTTGCTGTAAAATTTATTCTCTATGGAGACTTTATCAAATCACATGATCATTAGGTGTCATTGCTTTTAATTGCGCATTTTTTTTTTATTATTATTACGATTTCGTCTGTGCACTCTTGTCAAATATCTGTCAGACTTTGAAACACTATCACTGGATCATGCCCATACATTTTGTTCTTGTTGAGACCCAGACCGTCCGACCTACCAGAAAGGTGTAAGGTAACCGTTTGGACGGCCAGAAAGCGCCACCCAATTTAAACCGGAACCCAGTGGGGGAGGCATCCACAGGGACCGTACTCTCCTTCCCCTACCACCAACCTCTCGGAGGGACTTACGGACCCACATGTTTAACGTGATCGTACTCCGCATGAACACGGCGGCAGTTATGGCAGCGTGCAAATCCAGCGCGCAAACCACCGGGCTACCGCGCCCGAAAAGTGTCAACAGCACGCGGTGTTCCCAGGTGGTAACCCACCCAAGTACTAACCGCGCCCAATGCTGCTTGACTTCGGTGATCTAACGAGAACCGGTGTTATCAGCACGGTAGGGCCGTTGGCCGCTCATACATTTTGTGAATAAATAATACAAAGATATTTTATTTGGATTTTAATAAAAGTGCAGCTAGTTGTTTCTGATTATGAACTTTATTGTTATTATGTTCTTTAGTGGGCTGTGCAAATAGCTATTCTTAATGATTATTTTCGTAGAGTGGGCTGTTGATGCTGAACTTATGGAGCCAGGAAGCCTTAGGTCAGTAAAGTTTGTGAACCACTGGTCTAAATGAAACTGTTAGGACTGTCCGCGAACTGAATCAAATTGAAATGATTTGTCAGGCTTAAACTATACTGCTGTGATCTGAAACAGCAAAGTGCTGTGATCTGAAACTGGAAAATGTCTTGAAATTCAAAGTGCTATGATCTGAAACAGTAAAATATTTTGAAATTCAAAGTGCTATGATCTGAAACTGGAAAATGTCTTGAAATTCAAAGTGCCATGATCTGAAACTAGAAAATGTCTTGAAATTCAGAGTGCTATGATCCGAAATTGCAAAGCATTATGATATGTCGGTGTTAAACCAGCATCGACTGCTATTTGCCCCTAAGCCAAACCTCTAATAATTTAGTGAACTGATATGAAACCACATCGAATCAAAATCGGGAAAATTCTTAACCTAATTGAAATGTCAGCGGTCTATCTTCTTCATACATTTCCATGACATATCGCTCGCTGTGGCATGATGGATGGATGAGCCAGCACAACCGTGTCTAGTGTTATATGGAAGAAAATTCAAAAATTTGTGTGGAATACAAATGGATTTGTTTCAAGAATTCTAACAGAAGGAGGAAGTTTGAACAGATACACATGCTGAGTTTGACCCTTAGGTAGATGTTTAAAATGATAAAGCCTGTTCCACCTGTTTCCCTCAGAAAGATCATGCTACACCTAAAGTAGCATTTTGTTTGACTCTTTTTGTGAAAAATAACGTAACAATATGCATGCTTATATTTTTATTTCCGTGCAATATCACATATGTAAGGATTTTTAATTATCGAACTGGAATTTTTAGTACAAAATTAAAAACTGTATTACGGTATATTTAGTTATAAAACATTGATACCGGTGTGTTTGGGAATTCAGATATTAACAATGTATTTACAAGAAAATTTATATTTTAAAAAATTTAATAAATATACAAAAATATTAACCATTTTGTTAAAGACATGTAATGTTACTTAATTTGAAAGAAAAGTTGTTACCAATTTAATTAAACATCAACACCGAGCAACAATGAAATGAAAAATTTAGAGTAATACAAAAATAATAATAACAGTAATACTCGTATTAATCCGTAAAAAACAAATTACCGGCTAAAAATAATATAACGATACAAAATGAAAAATTTATATACAAATAAAATAGCATAAAATAGTCCACTACATTAAATAAAGTAAGATACAAAACCATAAACATATTGGATAAAAACTAATAGAATTAAAGATTTTAACGGATTACTATTATTCAACTGAAAGAATTAAATCTTAAGTATAGTTTAGAGGTAAGTTGGTTATATGGTGAGGTACAAAATGACTGTCGATAAACATATGTTAAATCAAAGAACAAGAAAATCAATCATGCATAAAGCATTGATTATGAAACACTTTCCAACTGCAATGAAATTTTATTTAAACATCTCTAAAATACGACACATTCCTCGGTAATATTTTTTTAAATTATCATAATACTACAATAATTTATTATATTTGAAAACTTCATCGAAAACAAATGAAATTTATTCAAATGACGTCATTGAAATATAAATTGCCTGGTTTAAACGTCTCTAAAATACGATACATTCAGCGGTAATATTTATAAAATTATCATAATACTACAATAATTTATTATATTTGAAAACTTCATCGAAAACAAATGAACTTTATTCAAATGAGGTCATCGAAATATAAATCGCTTGGCTCTCTATATAAAACCAACATTTTATTCATAAACAATTTTCCATTCCTTTCATTCATCACAATACTACAATAATTTATTTTATTTAAAAATTTAAAACCATGGAGGTACAAGTAATTTAACTCCATGCCTAAAACTTCATGGAAAAAATCGCCTGCTTCTCTATGTAAAATCAACGAATATTTCAATCATATCAGCTATATTGCAGACTCTAGAGCTAAAAAATTTTGCGTTAAAGGAATGCAACAATTCTTATACAACTCATCTTACATGTTTTGGTGTTTACATTCTTCATAAGTGAAAATTAGGCTTCGTTGTAGAAATAATCAAAGTTTGATGATCATTTAAACTCAAATATATTGTAATTACGTTGTTTCAGCATGTAGACGCACAGAATTTAAGCAAAAATAAAGCGGCTTTAGGACAGATACAACACGAAATATAAATTAAAAAGGACTTTAAATATCACGATTTTGACAGAAGATGGATGCCATATTTTATTTTGAAGTGGGTCATGGTTTATTTTGAAGTGGGTTTTGAAGTGATCTCTCTTCACAGACACACATACACACATATAATATGGGTGTAATTATTATTTTAATTTTTATTTAAAAAACTACGGAATATATTTTGCTGAAATTTTTTTCATATTTTTTATGGGATAATTTGAATATTTCCTAAAACTTTCGAAGCAATTTGTGAATTTTAAATTCGCTTAAAAAATGTTTGAAAAATTATGTCCCATAGGGTTCAATGTATTTCATTTGTTCAACTTGGGTTCAGTCCAAAATTAATTGGGTGTTATTATTCATTTATATTCCCTTAGGTCCCACAGACAGTCTGAACAACATAGTAACATTTCATTTTGATAAAGCCATTTTCACGGTAGTTGTGCTAACGGACAGACAGACAGACAGAATAAACAAAGTCATAAACACTCTTCAACTATGTTGTAAAGTGTGAAAAATGGCAAGATTTCCAACTTTTATAAACAGCGCTATTCATATGACTTATTCCAACTTTTATAAACAGCACTATTCACATGACTTATCCATTTTATGAATAGTAAGATTTAGCCATTTTTGAATGCTAAATGTTCCAAGGCTTGGTTAAATCATAGTGGCTAACCATGAAATGATTAACTTGATAACGTTGTGAGGGAGTGCAGATGTTTGATTTATGTTAATGGGTAAACAAATAGGTAGACACCATTTTCTAATAACGTGATAATTTTGGGATAAGTGACTACAATTTCATAAAAATATTGGTATTAAATGTAAAAAATCTGTCGGTTGGATATTTCTTTCGATTCTTAAATACAAGGACCAATTCCGGGAAATAAAAGAATTATAAATGTTTTATGACTGGTATACGAGGCAATTCAATGCAAACACAATAAAGAAAAGTCGGAAGAAGCATAGGACATAAACCCTTCTTCCGCTTCTTCACATGACTTCAGATATTGTTCACCAATGTGATAATTGGATAGATTCTATATATAGAAATGCAGTTCAAACAATTTCCATCTCCTCTATACTCACGGTTGACGATAGCGAGACAAACTGTTTCGTGAATCGTTGACTGAAACAATGGAACATCAGAATTCCGAAGATCGAATGCGACGGTGTCGTGAAGTTGTCGCATTTTGCCCCCCCCCCCCCAATCCCCATCCCTTGCCCCAAAACGAATGAGTCCAAGAAAAATGCCTCACAAATCATGTTGGAATATGATGATGGCCAACCCACGTGTATCGGGTCAACAAGGAAGATAAAGAGTCATAATGGTTCAGTGGAAGAGTGGCGAGAGTCGGTAGAATTCCTTGATATGAATAAAATCGGTTTTTGTGAATAAAATAAAATACATAAATTTTGTATTTTCATTGACTAGATTCATTCCAGTAAGTATGATTAATCTGTAAATCTGAAATAATCACAGTAGTAATAATTTGTGATGGTCTGTTGCCATGGTCTGATTGACCAGATCATGGGAAACATATATTTACTTGACTTGCTTCTTTTAGCAGTAGATGCATTTAAAAAGTATCTCAACTCGACCCATGAGACTCATAATATTTTTATGTTTCCCAGAATTGAAAGAGATCACCATGGTAAAATACTTATAATGATGGAAAAACAATAAATTGAAATGCGACGCAAAAAAATCCTGTTCGTTTCAAAAGATAACTTAAACATCAGCTTCAAATAGTGTATTACTGGAACAAATACTCAGAAGAAGCCTGTTTGAAGGAAATGACTCAGTCAAATCTGTAACTAACCTATACCTTTTTCTTTAATAATACCAATCTGAATACCTTTTGATTAGCTATCGTATGTTCACGTGAGCTTAAAAACTATATTTATGTTGGAAAAACGAAAATTGCAGCGTGAACTCGCCAACCTTGAACAGCAAATTTCAATGTTATGGTTGACCACAGACCGAGAAAATCGTACGTCCTTTAACTAAATAAGGACTCATGCCATTATTATTTACAGTCGCACTTGGATTTCCCCCCATGTTCTCAATTTTAAATTGCGTTGGCTTGCGTCCGAGACAAAAGAATTGCTCCCTTTTATGGATTCGGTTGCCTCGGCAATGATCTGGTATTTTGTTCCGTTATTTTTATGGCCACCAACGGTAATCTTTCCTTTCTTATGTATTTTTGTTTTCTTTCCCGAGGGTTGCTGCATGTATTTCTGGATGCCAGATGGAACTAAGAGTTTGTTTTGGGTTTGGAAGTTCAAGTCAAGGGAAATATGGAATTAATATTGTGGCGTCCATTGTGGCATATATGATGGGTGCCTCACATGCAGCATGATTACGCAGCAGTCTTTAGCATGATTACGTAAAATCATATTCTAACATAAATTATACTCATCCAATTTTCAGTAACAGATTTCATGGATAAATAACAGTTCTAATAGACACATGCAGCATGATTACGCAGCAGTCTTTAGCATGATTACGTAAAATCATATTCTAACATAAATTATGCTCAGCCAATTTTCAGTAACAGATTTCATGGATAAATAACAGTTCTAATAGAAATTACTGCGTTTTGAATTAAAAAGTCAGATTTTTTTAATAAAAAATGAATAAATAATTTTTTAATTAAAAAAATCTGATGTGAGCAGCACATGATTTTCCCTACATAATGCAATGACTGCAGAAGGTATAAAAAAATAAATATAATAATGCAAAGTAAATAAAGTTGCAAACCAGATATCAAAACAATCGGCTATGTGGATTACATAATGCAGTGGAGAAGTGGGAATTTATCCTATTAGGACGAGAAAACTCACGTTTATTCGTTTGTTTGTTTGTTTATATGTGCGTATATGTTTGTATGTACCCCAAATTTCCGAAGTCAATAACTAGTATGAACATCGCGGTTTTCTTTTAAATATAGTTAATGATCCAAGAAGGTACTTGAAATATTAGATAATTCGAAAAATTTAACATATTTTAGAAATAGATTCAACGGAGATTAGGGGATTGTAGGAAGTAGATTCATTCTTTCAACTGCAATTTGTTATATCCTAGACACCGTTGCTCTGATTAACATGAAATTTTCATTCTTATTTAGGGAATATGACGCCCACTGCGCTGGTGTAAACGGATTGTGCAAGCGGTTTGAGGGGCGTGCGACCTCAAAGCTGCTGCGGTTTATTAACAAAGGTCACGTAGCGCCCAAACGTCTGAATCAAAAATGCTTTTTTAGGACTTATCAAGTCCGCTGTGTGTATTTTCCGGAATGCAACAGTAGTAAGAATAGGGGCGTTCTGCGGCAGCGGCGGAGCAATGCGGAGCGCGGAGCAAAATGGCCGCCATCTTGAATTCCGTAATCCTGGACGGGGGTGTAAAAGGGGGGAAAATGAAAAAAAGTGGGGGGAAAAATTTTGGAGAAACTTTTTGTCGGGTGGCAACGATGTCGTAGTCTTGTACGAGGGGTTTGGAGGGAAATAAATTTTTGGAATGAGATTTTTTCTAAGTAGGGAAGAAACTATTTTCGGGGTGGCAACACCTCCGCCTCTGCGACGGTGGCGGAGCAATGCCATCAGCGCCCCCTAGCGGCGAAAATTGGAACTATCAAGGTGGAACTTAGAAATATTGTGTTGTTTGGGTTCCCATAGCAACACCTGTAGGGAAGAAACTTTTTTCTGGATGGCAACACCGGCGGCGGCGGAGCAGTATCATCAGCGCCCCCTAGCGGCAGAAAGGAGAATTAAAACTGGGAATTTTTCTGATAGTTGGGATTTTTTTCTCTTTTTCAAAATGAAGTAATTAAATATATCAAGGTCTATGTTATTGCATGCTAGGAGCGTGCCAAGGCCATGTTAAGGGTATACCAAGGGTGTACCAAAGGGATATGCTGAAGACATGCCAAGGTCATGTCAATATCCCTCCCCTATATGGTGGTTACGAAGTGAACTGCGAGAATCTTGTAGCGTGAGATACTTGAAAATATCGTATGATGAGGGGTATGCCAAGAGCATCGAACATTTCTGTACTTACTTGAATTTTACACGTTTGTAATTTTTTTTCAAAAAATGTGGTAATGGGAAAAATTAACATTTTGTTAAAATGTTCCAAAACCGTAAAAAAGTAACAAAAAATGTGGTAATGGGCAAAATTAACATTTTGCGTCTTTTTTTTGAAAATGTTAATTTCTCTATGGGAATTAACATGGGTTTTCACACTTTTGTAATTTTTTTTCCAAAAATGTGGTAATGGGAAAAATTAACTTTTTGCACAAAATGTCTCAAAAACGTAAAAAAGTAACAAAAAATGTGGTAATGGGCAAAATTAACATTTTGCGATTTTTTTTCAAAATTCCAATTTCTCTATGGGAATTAACATGGGTTTTCGCACTTTTGTAATTTTTTTACAAAAAAATGTGCGTTTTTACAAAAATGTCACTAAAAATGTGGTAATGGGCAAAATTAACATTTCGCACAAAATGTTGCAAAAACGTAAAAAAACAACAAAAATGTGTGTTTTTTACAAAAATGTGATAAAAAAGCGAGTTTTCAAAGTAGCAGAATCGCATGAATTGGTGTTTTAAAGTAGCAGAATCGCGTGAATTGGTGTTTTAAAGTAGCAGAATCGCGTGAATTGGTGTTTTAAAGTAGCAGAATCGCGTGAATTGGTGTTTTAAAGTAGCAGAATCGCGTGAATTGATGTTTTAAAGTAGCAGAATCGCATGAATTGGGTGTATGAGAGGGGGTGTGTTTGCCCAACCGGTCTTGGAGTTTAAATTAATATGTGTGCTATTTTATGCATATGTTATTTCTTTAAACCAACATGTTTTAAAAACCGCAGAGTACATTAAATCACGATGACAGATCTACCCCTCCCCACCTCGCGTGAATGTGGATAGTTACATCGTATGGCCAGTGCGGGAAAGATGAGGATACTGCTAACAGAGCGTGGTTCTGTACCAGACTATAACTTTAGGCAATATGCCGCGTTGGGCTGGGTCGACTGTTTAGAACGGCTCTCGCTGCTATTGTTAACATCTGTGGTGGAGGATAGTTTTTACGGTCTCATAGAATGCTTGTGTTGTTAGATTAAAAAGACACCACTAAATATCATTGTATTCTTAGCTGGGAGAGGCTCTTTTAAAGAAGTTCTTATTAAATTTTAACATGTTTTAAAAAGAATCTTTCATTCATTAGTGTTATGAATCTCGCAAGTTAATTAAAGGATGTTAATTAAATTAATTGATTAAGTATTGAATGCCTGTATACCAGGAGCATCTCAAAGACATGTCAAGGGGTATGTCAAAGCGTACCAAGGGTGTACCAAAGGAGTATGCTGAAGGCATACCAAGACCATCGTTCCTACACTATCCCTCCGCTATATCGCGGTTACGAAGTGAACTGCGGGGATATCGTATGAAGAGATACTTGAGAATCTTGTATGATGAGGGGGAATAATATATCTGTACTTACTTGAATTTTACACGTTTGTAATTTTTTTTTTTTTTTTTTTAAATGTGGTAATGGGAAAAATTAACATTTTGTTAAAATGTTCCAAAACCGTAAAAAAGTAACAAAAAATGTGGTAATGGGCAAAATTAACATTTTGCGTCTTTTTTTTGAAAATGTTAATTTCTCTATGGGAATTAACATGGGTTTTCACACTTTTGTAATTTTTTTTCCAAAAATGTGGTAATGGGAAAAATTAACTTTTTGCACAAAATGTCTCAAAAACGTAAAAAAGTAACAAAAAATGTGGTAATGGGCAAAATTAACATTTTGCGATTTTTTTTCAAAATTCCAATTTCTCTATGGGAATTAACATGGGTTTTCGCACTTTTGTAATTTTTTTACAAAAAAATGTGCGTTTTTACAAAAATGTCACTAAAAATGTGGTAATGGGCAAAATTAACATTTCGCACAAAATGTTGCAAAAACGTAAAAAAACAACAAAAATGTGTGTTTTTTACAAAAATGTGATAAAAAAAGCGAGTTTTCAAAGTAGCAGAATCGTGTGAATCGGGTGTATGGGAATCTCGGGAATTGGGTGTATGGGAATCTCGGGAATTGGGTGTATGGGAATCTCGAGAATCTCGGAGGGTTTAAGATGCGTGTTTCCCCAACCATTTCGGTCTTGGATTTCAAAATTTAAAAAAATAAATATTTTAAATAATCGTGAAAGTGTGCTTATATCCAAAATACTTGAGTGTTATGAATCTCACAAGTTAATGAAAGGATGATAATTAAATAAAGTCTTGGAGTTTAAATAATAGCAGATACCAATGGCTGTATGCATATGTTTTACAAGTGTACTACTACCATAGGGGGTTTCTTTAAACCAACATGTTTTAATACGTGCGTTATTCTAAGAGGGAGAAACGCCTAATATGCTGATACATATGACACACGCGCTCAGCACAAATCGATGGAAATAAATGGTGAGATAGTTTTTAAAGACGAGACTTTGAAATTGCTTTCGATAAATAAGGTATTTGAGGTTATTTAACGTATGAATGAACGATACATGCCAATAAAATGAGGAACTAGGCTAAGTTTACAAGTATAGGACTTTAAAGTTTTGATGTTTTAGGGGTAGAACTTGAATTTATAATTAAACATGATTTATACTAACTACTGCAAAGGGAGAAATGCATAGCGAAAGGGGTTATGTGTGTGTATATATATATATATATATAATACATATAACCAACACCCACCGGTGGAATGCAGATCTAAGATGGTATTTTTAGGAGAAGACATGAGATTCTTAAGTAAATGGAGTATTTAGAGGCATTTAAAGAGATATAAACATATGATAAGGTAACATCCATAATACACACAACTAATATAGGACAGCGAAAGGAAAACTTTAGTATTGTTTAGAGACCGAACTTCAAATTTTTAAGTAAATGTAGGTGTTTGGAAAATTTTTAATGAACTATGTACGATACACATGTCTCCGATCACAGTGGTGGAAAAGTGAAACCGGAGCAGTTTTTAAAGATGTGACTTTAACTTTTTTCAATTAAGTGAAGAATCTACTAAATATTAGAGGGTGCTAGCACTTACCGAGGGTTTTATGTATAATACACATAAGCAGCATATAACATTAGGAAGGGGATATTAGAAAAATTTTTAAAGACAGGACTTTACATTTTGGAACTAAATGAGATATCAAGAAACATTTAAAGGGGATGAAAACATCTAATGAGGTGGAATGGGGGTGTACTTACCCAAGATACCCAACACTGAAATTATTCACTAAGATAAATTTTTTTAAAGTAAAGACTTTAGAAGTTTCACATAAAAGGCAATTTATACTAGTATTTAAAGAAATGAAAACGCCCAGCGAGATGACTTAGAATGAATACAACGTCGATATATATAACAGTGAAAAGAAAACTTAAATATTGTTTAAAGACTGCACTTCAAATTTCAAAGTAAACGTACATACCCAGAAACTTTTAATGGACTAGTATAATACACATACTCGATATAACAGTTAAATGACGAACTAAGAATAATTTATAAGTATGTAACTTTGGATTTTTTTAGTTAAATAGGGATTTCAGCTAATTTTTAGAGGGATAGAAAGGTATACTAAAGGGTGTACAACAAATTTTTAGAAGGAACTTAGGGAATTTGCTAGCTAAATAGGGACTTCCACTACTTTTTAAAGGGATATAAAGACATACTAAAGGGTATACAGCAAATTTTTAGAGGGGACTTTGAGAATTTTTTAGCTAAATAGGGATTTCTACTAACTTTTAAGGAATAGAAACACGTACTGAAGAGTATAGAGCGTAATCATTACTAACACCTAGTGCTAAAATGAGGAATTAGAGTAATATTTTGGGGATGGGACTTTAAATTTTTAAGTAAATGTTATGTTTAAAAACTTTTAAAGTAGCGTAAATACCTACTAAGATGACATATGCGATACACATAGCCAATACATAGTTATTAAATAAGGAAAAGCTAAGATAGCTTTTTAGAATAACACCTAAAATTTTTTCTAATTAAGCGCAATATATCAGCACTTAAAGCGGACAAATACGAAGATTCAGACGGCATGTGTGATACACATCGCGGACACATAATAGTTAAATCTTAATTTAAGTAAGTTTTTAAGGATAGAACTCTGAATTTTTTGGGTAAATGAGATGTTTAAGAACATTTAAAGAGTCAAAAACACCTAATAAGGTGGTATGAGATGATTTCATCATCATCAGATAACAGCGAAATGGGGATACTACAAATATTTTAAAGGGGAATCCTTAAAATTTCTAAGTAAATAACCTTTAAAGGGGCGAAAAATATGTAGTGAAGTTGTGTAGATAATACAGATCATCGGCATTCTAAAACAGACAAGACATGTCTATACAAGATAAAAAAAAAAAAAATGTTGTACCCTAATATAAACATAATTATTCTATGTAGCAATGTAATACATACCCCAAGATTTATATAAAGTAATCGTGAATCTATTATACTATTCCCATCAGAAATCAGCTAAAATAATAAAATTACCAAGCCGAATAATATATCTAGATACTAAAACACCAACAAACTACATTAAATTGATAAAAATCTTAACTAAATAAAATAATGAAGCTGTAACATACTATAAAAATACTAAGTTTAATAAAATTATAGAATAAAATCATATTAAAGCAAGTACTTACATGTTTAATCCGACTCAAAAATGCTGCATTAGGTGTACGCCAATGAATAATGACAGATATAACATCTCCAGCTTTACCAACTAAAACCGACATATTCGCAGAAGAACTTTAAACGCGTCTTAACAGCACGAAATCCACAGCAGAAATGACAAAATCGATACTTGATCGTCACTGACACCCCCTACACGACAAGGTCACATCAAGGTCATATCATGGTTACTGTTAAACTATGGTATATAAAATAGAATCACATGCTAAAAAATAATAGATTTTAATAAAATGATTAAAGAAAATCCCTTTGTGATTATGAATGGTCTGTCTATTTTTACCGTGTGTATGTGTGTGTGTGTGTGTATGTGTGTGTATGTGTGTAAGGTCATATCATGGTTACTGTTAAACTATGGTATATAAAATAGAATCACATGCTAAAAAATAATAGATTTTAATAAAATGATTAAAGAAAATCCCTTTGTGATTATGAATGGTCTGTCTATTTTTACCGTGTGTATGTGTGTGTATGTGTGTAATTATACCTTAAAAAGCTATATACCTGTAGTATCCCAACGGATACTAATATTTGTTTTACACATTTAGTTAAAACTTTTTTTAATTACACTTAGAATAAGTGCAACTGAAATAAAGTTTTTCTAAGTTTGAAGAACAGATATTAGTATCCGTTGGGATACTACAGGTATATAGCTTTTTAAGGTATAATTACACACATACACACACATACACACACACACACACATACACACGGTAAAAATAGACAGACCATTCATAATCACAAAGGATTTTCTTTAATCATTTTATTAAAATCTATTATTTTTTAGCATGTGATTCTATTTTATATACCATAGTTTAACAGTAACCATGATATGACCTTGATGTGACCTTGTCGTGTAGGGGGTGTCAGTGACGATCAAGTATCGATTTTGTCATTTCTGCTGTGGATTTCGTGCTGTTAAGACGCGTTTAAAGTTCTTCTGCGAATATGTCGGTTTTAGTTGGTAAAGCTGGAGATGTTATATCTGTCATTATTCATTGGCGTACACCTAATGCAGCATTTTTGAGTCGGATTAAACATGTAAGTACTTGCTTTAATATGATTTTATTCTATAATTTTATTAAACTTAGTATTTTTATAGTATGTTACAGCTTCATTATTTTATTTAGTTAAGATTTTTATCAATTTAATGTAGTTTGTTGGTGTTTTAGTATCTAGATATATTATTCGGCTTGGTAATTTTATTATTTTAGCTGATTTCTGATGGGAATAGTATAATAGATTCACGATTACTTTATATAAATCTTGGGGTATGTATTACATTGCTACATAGAATAATTATGTTTATATTAGGGTACAACATTTTTTTTTTTTTATCTTGTATAGACATGTCTTGTCTGTTTTAGAATGCCGATGATCTGTATTATCTACACAACTTCACTACATATTTTTCGCCCCTTTAAAGGTTATTTACTTAGAAATTTTAAGGATTCCCCTTTAAAATATTTGTAGTATCCCCATTTCGCTGTTATCTGATGATGATGAAATCATCTCATACCACCTTATTAGGTGTTTTTGACTCTTTAAATGTTCTTAAACATCTCATTTACCCAAAAAATTCAGAGTTCTATCCTTAAAAACTTACTTAAATTAAGATTTAACTATTATGTGTCCGCGATGTGTATCACACATGCCGTCTGAATCTTCGTATTTGTCCGCTTTAAGTGCTGATATATTGCGCTTAATTAGAAAAAATTTTAGGTGTTATTCTAAAAAGCTATCTTAGCTTTTCCTTATTTAATAACTATGTATTGGCTATGTGTATCGCATATGTCATCTTAGTAGGTATTTACGCTACTTTAAAAGTTTTTAAACATAACATTTACTTAAAAATTTAAAGTCCCATCCCCAAAATATTACTCTAATTCCTCATTTTAGCACTAGGTGTTAGTAATGATTACGCTCTATACTCTTCAGTACGTGTTTCTATTTCTTAAAAGTTAGTAGAAATCCCTATTTAGCTAAAAAATTCTCAAAGTCCCCTCTAAAAATTTGCTGTATACCCTTTAGTATGTCTTTATATCCCTTTAAAAAGTAGTGGAAGTCCCTATTTAGCTAGCAAATTCCCTAAGTTCCTTCTAAAAATTTGTTGTACACCCTTTAGTATACCTTTCTATCCCTCTAAAAATTAGCTGAAATCCCTATTTAACTAAAAAAATCCAAAGTTACATACTTATAAATTATTCTTAGTTCGTCATTTAACTGTTATATCGAGTATGTGTATTATACTAGTCCATTAAAAGTTTCTGGGTATGTACGTTTACTTTGAAATTTGAAGTGCAGTCTTTAAACAATATTTAAGTTTTCTTTTCACTGTTATATATATCGACGTTGTATTCATTCTAAGTCATCTCGCTGGGCGTTTTCATTTCTTTAAATACTAGTATAAATTGCCTTTTATGTGAAACTTCTAAAGTCTTTACTTTAAAAAAATTTATCTTAGTGAATAATTTCAGTGTTGGGTATCTTGGGTAAGTACACCCCCATTCCACCTCATTAGATGTTTTCATCCCCTTTAAATGTTTCTTGATATCTCATTTAGTTCCAAAATGTAAAGTCCTGTCTTTAAAATTTTTTCTAATATCCCCTTCCTAATGTTATATGCTGCTTATGTGTATTATACATAAAACCCTCAGTAAGTGCTAGCACCCTCTAATATTTAGTAGATTCTTCACTTAATTGAAAAAAGTTAAAGTCACATCTTTAAAAACTGCTCCGGTTTCACTTTTCCACCACTGTGATCGGAGACATGTGTATCGTACATAGTTCATTAAAAATTTTCCAAACACCTACATTTACTTAAAAATTTGAAGTTCGGTCTCTAAACAATACTAAAGTTTTCCTTTCGCTGTCCTATATTAGTTGTGTGTATTATGGATGTTACCTTATCATATGTTTATATCTCTTTAAATGCCTCTAAATACTCCATTTACTTAAGAATCTCATGTCTTCTCCTAAAAATACCATCTTAGATCTGCATTCCACCGGTGGGTGTTGGTTATATGTATTATATATATATATATATATATATACACACACATAACCCCTTTCGCTATGCATTTCTCCCTTTGCAGTAGTTAGTATAAATCATGTTTAATTATAAATTCAAGTTCTACCCCTAAAACATCAAAACTTTAAAGTCCTATACTTGTAAACTTAGCCTAGTTCCTCATTTTATTGGCATGTATCGTTCATTCATACGTTAAATAACCTCAAATACCTTATTTATCGAAAGCAATTTCAAAGTCTCGTCTTTAAAAACTATCTCACCATTTATTTCCATCGATTTGTGCTGAGCGCGTGTGTCATATGTATCAGCATATTAGGCGTTTCTCCCTCTTAGAATAACGCACGTATTAAAACATGTTGGTTTAAAGAAACCCCCTATGGTAGTAGTACACTTGTAAAACATATGCATACAGCCATTGGTATCTGCTATTATTTAAACTCCAAGACTTTATTTAATTATCATCCTTTCATTAACTTGTGAGATTCATAACACTCAAGTATTTTGGATATAAGCACACTTTCACGATTATTTAAAATATTTATTTTTTTAAATTTTGAAATCCAAGACCGAAATGGTTGGGGAAACACGCATCTTAAACCCTCCGAGATTCTCGAGATTCCCATACACCCAATTCCCGAGATTCCCATACACCCGATTCACACGATTCTGCTACTTTGAAAACTCGCTTTTTTTATCACATTTTTGTAAAAAACACACATTTTTGTTGTTTTTTTACGTTTTTGCAACATTTTGTGCGAAATGTTAATTTTGCCCATTACCACATTTTTAGTGACATTTTTGTAAAAACGCACATTTTTTTGTAAAAAAATTACAAAAGTGCGAAAACCCATGTTAATTCCCATAGAGAAATTGGAATTTTGAAAAAAAATCGCAAAATGTTAATTTTGCCCATTACCACATTTTTTGTTACTTTTTTACGTTTTTGAGACATTTTGTGCAAAAAGTTAATTTTTCCCATTACCACATTTTTGGAAAAAAAATTACAAAAGTGTGAAAACCCATGTTAATTCCCATAGAGAAATTAACATTTAAAAAAAAAAGACGCAAAATGTTAATTTTGCCCATTACCACATTTTTTGTTACTTTTTTACGGTTTTGGAACATTTTAACAAAATGTTAATTTTTCCCATTACCACATTTAAAAAAAAAAAAAAAAAATTACAAACGTGTAAAATTCAAGTAAGTACAGATATATTATTCCCCCTCATCATACAAGATTCTCAAGTATCTCTTCATACGATATCCCCGCAGTTCACTTCGTAACCGCGATATAGCGGAGGGATAGTGTAGGAACGATGGTCTTGGTATGCCTTCAGCATACTCCTTTGGTACACCCTTGGTACGCTTTGACATACCCCTTGACATGTCTTTGAGATGCTCCTGGTATACAGGCATTCAATACTTAATCAATTAATTTAATTAACATCCTTTAATTAACTTGCGAGATTCATAACACTAATGAATGAAAGATTCTTTTTAAAACATGTTAAAATTTAATAAGAACTTCTTTAAAAGAGCCTCTCCCAGCTAAGAATACAATGATATTTAGTGGTGTCTTTTTAATCTAACAACACAAGCATTCTATGAGACCGTAAAAACTATCCTCCACCACAGATGTTAACAATAGCAGCGAGAGCCGTTCTAAACAGTCGACCCAGCCCAACGCGGCATATTGCCTAAAGTTATAGCCTGGTACAGAACCACGCTCTGTTAGCAGTATCCTCATCTTTCCCGCACTGGCCATACGATGTAACTATCCACATTCACGCGAGGTGGGGAGGGGTAGATCTGTCATCGTGATTTAATGTACTTTGCGGTTTTTAAAACATGTTGGTTTAAAGAAATAACATATGCATAAAATAGCACACATATTAATTTAAACTCCAAGACCGGTTGGGCAAACACACCCCCTCTCATACACCCAATTCATGCGATTCTGCTACTTTAAAACATCAATTCACGCGATTCTGCTACTTTAAAACACCAATTCACGCGATTCTGCTACTTTAAAACACCAATTCACGCGATTCTGCTACTTTAAAACACCAATTCACGCGATTCTGCTACTTTAAAACACCAATTCATGCGATTCTGCTACTTTGAAAAGTCGCTTTTTTATCACATTTTTGTAAAAAACACACATTTTTGTTGTTTTTTTACGTTTTTGCAACATTTTGTGCGAAATGTTAATTTTGCCCATTACCACATTTTTAGTGACATTTTTGTAAAAACGCACATTTTTTTGTAAAAAAATTACAAAAGTGCGAAAACCCATGTTAATTCCCATAGAGAAATTGGAATTTTGAAAAAAAATCGCAAAATGTTAATTTTGCCCATTACCACATTTTTTGTTACTTTTTTACGTTTTTGAGACATTTTGTGCAAAAAGTTAATTTTTCCCATTACCACATTTTTGGAAAAAAAATTACAAAAGTGTGAAAACCCATGTTAATTCCCATAGAGAAATTAACATTTTCAAAAAAAAGACGCAAAATGTTAATTTTGCCCATTACCACATTTTTTGTTACTTTTTTACGGTTTTGGAACATTTTAACAAAATGTTAATTTTTCCCATTACCACATTTTTTGAAAAAAAATTACAAACGTGTAAAATTCAAGTAAGTACAGAAATGTTCGATGCTCTTGGCATACCCCTCATCATACGATATTTTCAAGTATCTCACGCTACAAGATTCTCGCAGTTCACTTCGTAACCACCATATAGGGGAGGGATATTGACATGACCTTGGCATGTCTTCAGCATATCCCTTTGGTACACCCTTGGTATACCCTTAACATGGCCTTGGCACGCTCCTAGCATGCAATAACATAGACCTTGATATATTTAATTACTTCATTTTGAAAAAGAGAAAAAAATCCCAACTATCAGAAAAATTCCCAGTTTTAATTCTCCTTTCTGCCGCTAGGGGGCGCTGATGATACTGCTCCGCCGCCGCCGGTGTTGCCATCCAGAAAAAAGTTTCTTCCCTACAGATGTTGCTATGGGAACCCAAACAACACAATATTTCTAAGTTCCACCTTGATAGTTCCAATTTTCGCCGCTAGGGGGCGCTGATGGCATTGCTCCGCCACTGTCGCAGAGGCGGAGGTGTTGCCAACCTGAAAAAAGTTTCTTCCGTACTTAGAAAAAATATGAAGTTCCATCCTCGATAATTCCGCTTTTCGTCGCTAGGAGGCGCTGATGGCATTGCTCCGCCACCGTCGCAGAGGCGGAGGTGTTGCCACCCCGAAAATAGTTTCTTCCCTACTTAGAAAAAATCTCATTCCAAAAATTTATTTCCCTCCAAACCCCTCGTACAAGACTACGACATCGTTGCCACCCGACAAAAAGTTTCTCCAAAATTTTTACCCCCACTTTTTTTCATTTTCCCCCCTTTTACACCCCCGTCCAGGATTACGGAATTCAAGATGGCGGCCATTTTGCTCCGCGCTCCGCATTGCTCCGCCGCTGCCGCAGAACGCCCCTATTCTTACTACTTGCAACATTTGACTGAGCAGCCTAACCGCCCATTGAGTGGCTTCTAATTAATAAAAGCCACATAGCGCTCAACAGTGGGTTAAATATGTTTATTTAATCTGCACGAGCGTGTTTATGTTCTTGTTTATTTGCTTAAAAATGAGTTCTAAAAGAACTGATTGTTAAACAAGTGATCTTTAAGTGCGGGGCACAGTAGCTAATATATTATTACTATGAAGCGACTGGGCACACGGATTACTAATGAACATATCCCTTTAAGCATCGGGTTTTCACATAGAGAGCTATTTTAATCATATATTTTACACATATTACTAGCTATTTTAATCATATATTTTGCGAGCAAGATGACTCGCATTTAAATAAATATAAAATATACTTTCACAAAATTTAATATTCAGTTTATTAAATTTTTAAAAAACACGAAACTTGTGTTTAAGAATCCACGTAAAAAAATAGGTATACAAATTGCTTAAACTAGTTACATCTTTAACCATTTTGCCCTTGGGTAAACATGAGAAAACAAAAATACGTCACATGCGGCGCAATACCTCCTTGAATGCATTATCTCCCTATCACGAAATATGTTGAGCTCCAAAATGCAAAAATAAATACATAAATAAAATTGAAAATGACAGCGGTAGTCTGGGGAGTTAAAGAACCTGGTATTTTCCCTTGAATCTCACTGTCAACTTCACTTTTACTTTTTCGAAGCGGAAACCAATATAAGATAAAGCATATCCAAATATGCATCCAAACCAAATCCATCATAATCACCAATATCGAACAAACAAGGTGCCTTTCAAGCGCGTTCATCCGTTGCAGATTCTAAGGTTGACTTTCATTAGAACACCTCGACAAGAAGACGCTACGCTACTGTTTAAATGCCTCAATACCGATCAGATCGCCACTGACTGATGAAAAAATCACGTGGATAACTCTTCACACAATGGGTGGTCTCGCCTATTCGAACCATTCTTTATTTGCTAATGGTTCTGTCATGATTTCTAATGATGTTTGTGCAGTGTTCTGCATAACAAGGAGCACGTCGGGAGGATGTAGAATCTTCAATGGGAAGATTCAAGTAGATAGTATTTAGGAAATCGCCACTTTTATTCAGAATCAAATATGTGCGGACAGTGATGGATTTAGAATCATTTATTGAACTCTTTAAAATTCCCATTATTACTCAGTGCCGTAGTCTAGAGGCATGTTGCTTAAAAATTGTGCATGTGTGACGAGCGGCATTTGTTGGCAAGCAATTATAAGAGTTAAAGTCATAGGAAAGAAATATTGAAGTATATCGTTGATTGGAAATTTTTCACATCCTGCTTTGGAATCTTTAAATTAAAATTGCATTTTATTGTACGTTTAACTTAATTTGCTCAAATGCGTATTTTATACCTCAAATATTTAAACGACACTCCTTGTGTACTGGCTTTGTACTGGCCAGTTGATGCTCTATCATTGAGTTACTTGGAATTGTAAGCTCTTATCGTTGAAGTGGATTCAGTAAGGTCCAGACTTATTCACACTCAAGAAGGAAGCGGGCGCGGTAGCCCATTTGTTAGCGCGCTGGAGTTGCACTCGGTAGGCCCGGGTTCGATTCCAGCCACTGCCAAAACTGCCGCCGTGTTCACGCGGAGTACGATCACGTTACACATGTGGGTCCGTAAGTCCTTCCGAGAGGTTGGTGGTAGGGGAAGGAGGGTACGGTCCCTGTGGATGCCTCCCCCACTGGGTTCCGGTCTAAATTGGGTGGCACCTCCTGGCCGTCCAAACAGTTATCTTACACCTTTCTGGTAGGTCGGACGGTCTGGGTCTCAACAACAACAACACTCAAGAAGGAAGGCCAACGGCCCTAACGTGCTGAAAACACCGGTTCTCGTTAGATCACCGAAGTCAAGCAGCATCGTGTGCGGTTAGTACTTGGGTGGGTGACAACCTGGGAACACCGCGTGCTGTTGGCACATTTCGGGCGCGGTAGCCCGGTGGTTTGCGCGCTGGATTTGCACGCTGCCACAACTGCCGCCGTGTTCATGCGGAGTACGATCACGTTAAACATGTGGGTCCGTAAGTCCTTCCGAGAGGTTGGTGTTAGGGGAAGAAGGGTACGGTTCCTGTGGATGCCTCCCCCATTGGGTTCCGGTCTAAATTGGGTGGCACTTCCCGGCCGTCCAAACAGTTACCTTACACCTTTCTGGTAGGTCGGACGGTCTGGGTCTCAACGACAACACTCAAGAAGGAAATCCAAACGTTTCGGAATGGTGCACTTGCTTACTTACTGTTTATTTTGCGCTGTATTTTATGCTGTGAGTTTGCTTGTTATTAACTGTGCGCAAAGGCACGTTCTACAGCTGGCACTCGATATCTTGAATATGAAGGAGCATAAAAAAATCGAGTTATTGAAACTTAAGAAAAAAAGGTCAGTGCTTCTAATTATAGGAATATACTTAGCATTTATAATTGACTTATAAAGAAACGATCACGATAATTTCGAATTTTTATTGACACAAGTATACTGGTGTCAATAAAACAACTCGTCTATAGACGAAACTTTTGAATACGTATATAGTGCAGTGCTTATTTTAGTGCATTATACATATGTATATATTAAATTGATTTTATGTACAAAGATATCGAACAAATTTTAATGTTTGAAAACATTCTTCGAAACAGTTTGTTGCCTGTTTTGGGGTTTCATCTTCAGCATTGCCCTTTCTTACAGCTTGAGATACACCATTTTAAAATTCTGCATCACACCCTGGTACAAAGATTGCAATTTTGATATAGAGTTCGGAGGCGGTCATTCAATTCTAACTGACTTCACTTTTGGTACGCAACAATGTGGTATGCAATTGTCAATGAAATGAACAAACAATATTGCTATATAACTTGACTAATCATTTTGTGATCTAAAAAAGATCCAAAATCATCCAAAAAGAGCAAAAAACATTGAGTTATCGAGTGAGAGAATGAAAAAAAAATCTTTGTTATCTTAATCTTTATCGATATCATTTTTACATTATTTCAATGATGGTTCCTTTTTGAAGTGTTACATAATTCGGCCGCTACATAAATGTTGACCAATTTCTCCAATAAATTACCAACTGGAATACACATCTTCGGATCGACATTAATAAAAATTTCCAAGAATTATATTTTAATTAAAAGAAAAAACATTGCTTGGTAGGTCCTAATATTCGAAATATTCCAAGGAACGGCACAGATTTCTGGACCGGTATTTGATAACTAATTATACAATTCGCCAGTTTCAAAAAGTCACACTTCTCACATGTTTTCAGCTGATCTCCTTCGTGTCAACCTTCATCTTGAAAAGCAAAGAACCAAAACCATTTCCTTATGTGGTGGCGTAATTGATTGAGCCCATTCTCTTTATCCGCCGCGTTATGGAACATATTTTGGCGGTCATCTTCGAGTTTACGGCATCGACCTCAATATATCTTGTTCAAACAATACCTTGCCTTTTTTTTTGTCATGAATTATTTATTTGTACCACGTTCGCATATATGAAGAATGCTTTCTTGTAGTGAAGATGGGGACTGGCCTCAATGAAGGTTTTGTCCACGCCATAACTACGGTGACCATACTGTCTGGATGAAAATAAAGAACGCATTTTGGCGTTATTTCCAACACATTTTAAAATGAGGGCTTTAATGAAGGTTTTATTCATGCAATAACTATGGTGACCATATTTTCTGGATAAAAATAAAGGACAGATTTTGGAGTTTTTTTCCAGCACATTTCGAAATGAGTTTGTAGCAGACTGGCCTCAATGAAGGTTTCGTCCATGCAATAACTACGGTGACTATATTTTCGGGATGAAAATAAAGAACACATTTTAGAGTTTTTTCCCAACACATTTCGAAATGAATTTGTAGGGGACTGGCTTCAATGAAGGTTTTGCCCATGCAATAACTACGGTGACCATATTTTCTGGATGAAAATACACAAGGACAAAATATGGAGTTTTTTTTCCTTAACACATTTGAAAATGAGTTTGTGACTGACGTGTGTGTGTGTGTGTGTGGTGTGTGTGTGGTGGTGTGTGTGTGTGTGTGTGTGTGGTGTGTGGTGGTGTGTGTGTGTGTGTGTGTGTGTGTGTGTGGTGTGTGGTGGTGTGTGTGTGTGTGTGTGTGTGTGTGTGTGGTGTGTGGTGGTGTGTGTGTGTGTGTGTGTTTGTGGTGTGTGGTGGTGTGTGTGTGTGTGTGTGTGTGTGGTGTGTGGTAGTGGTGTGTGTGTGTGTGTGGTGTGTGGTGGTGTGTGTGTGTGTGTGGGGGGGGTAGAACTAAAATGAGGACTCAAGAAAGAACTTTCCAACTTCCGACCTAAATTGCTCACTAAATACATAATTATGCTTTATATAAGTCTTATCATGTGGGACTTTTTCTTAAGTCTTAATAGTACATTTTTTGCAAATTGATACACTTTATTCATAGGCTCCTGATGGGGGAAGGGGAAAGGTTTCCTGATGGGGATGGGGGAAGGTTTCCATCCCCAACCCAGGATGCACGCTTGCATGGTTTAAATCTGTGTATTCCCTAGTCTTCAGGGATCTTTCAGCTTTTTCTGTCGGACAAACACATTTTTGCACTAATTTGGCAACTCTCTACAACTTTGTAATTGATTTTTTTCTACCTCCAAAAAGGAATGACATATCCTCCTTACCCAATAAAAAAAAGTGGGGGGAGGGGGGTTGACCAAACATTTTTTTGTCGTGTAGGGCCATAGGTCTTTCTTATGCAGCTGCATTAAAAAATAACGATAACTCTCTTCATTATCGAGAAATTTCCACAGATACGAACTTTCCTAAACACCCTGCATAGAAAGCAATAAATTTGATTCAAAATGCCGTATAGTCAGGATATTTAACGCGGTGATGCCTGCAATGATTGCTACAGTAAGCATTAATGTTCCATCTCAAATTCAAGTGTATATTGCTGCTGGCAGTGAGCATTTTGAACTGTTCGTAGATTAAATTCCTGTGCAGGTGTGTTGTATATTTTAACACTCCTGAATATAACGGCAATTCACCAATAACCACATTCTGTCAAATAAATGATTTCTGTAACAGTTGCATGGTCGATTCCTGCTAATTCGACAATGCTCTACTACTTTGTAATTCGCTTTTTTTTTTGTCTATCTCACAGAGTTCGTTACCCCAACTTTTAAATTCTCCACTAGGGGGCGCTAGTTACTTTTATTTGATCGGGCATAGTCATTTTTCTTTAGATAGACCTACCGTGTACTCTCATTGATCTTTCCTTACACAGTTATTGGTTTATATACAGTTATGCTTAACGTTTCTACGAATTTCGTATATCACTAGAACCCTAGGCGGCGACAGGTTTTCACAATTGGGGATGCTATGCATTGGGGGGGGGGGTGCTATGCAATCTGGGGTGCTGACCTTAGATTTACAAATCCGTAAATAAAATAACGACTTAAAAAAAGGAGAGGGGGGGGGGAGTATCTGCGCAATTTGCAATGGGGCGCCGCCTATGACTAGAACCAGTATCCGTATTATTATATACGTGTTACATTACACATCACTTCGATTATGCCCTGTAATTTGGAACACAATTTTACAAAGTGCAAAAGCGATTCACATTTGTGACAATCCCGGACCCTTTAGGTTTCTCTCGGGACCTTATCCATAATCCCTCCTATAAAAGTGCGGCCACCGGCAGCTGAGAGTTTAAAAGCCCATTCAATTATCAAGCGGTATACAGAAGTTTCGCCGAAGGAACCAGGTGAAGACCCTTTTAAAGAGGTCTTTTCATTGCACCTGTGCATGAACTTTTTAACGACTTGAACGTCAGATTTGATGGGAAAACCTATCAACGAAACGTGGGAGTTCCAATCGTCTATTCACGTGATTTCCAATGTTTAATGGCGGACTGAGGTAACGATGAATAAGAAATATGACACGGAAAGAAATGGGAATATCCGAAAGAGCAAATAATTAAATTAAACCTATAAATTAATTTTGGATGTAATCTTTGAATTTTATACAACAAAGATATTTTACTATATTTTCTGTAATAATGTATTAACCTAATTTAAAATTTAAAATTGTGCGTTCTGGAAGAGAAAGGGACTGTTTTAGGGGGAACAGCATGTGTTTCTATCCGTGGAATATATGACATTATTCCACTTTAGTTTGGGAGAGGATAACATCACAGAGGATGCATTATATAGATGTTGCTATCATATAGGGGCTTTTAAAAACATAGATACAACTTCGAAATATTTTCAGTTTCCTTCTAATCATTATGAAATAATTATCTTGAATTTCAAGCACATTTGAATGAATATTAATAATTTCCATTTTGGTTCCTTTATAAATAATGCTAAATTCTTTTATTCAATATGATGCGTTTTTAACACCTACCAACATAGTTGTAAAGTGTTTATGACTTTGTTCATTCTGTCTGTCTGTCTGTTCGCATGATACATGCCGTAAAAATGATTTTACAAAATGAAATTTTAGTATGTTGTTGAGATGGGGGACATATGGGAATGTAAAATAATAATATCACCCGCAATTAGTTTTGGATTGAACCCCGGTTGAAAAAATAAAATGCATTGAATCCTATGGGACCTCCTAGACCTCCTTTTTTAAACATTTTTTAAGCGGCATTAAAATTCACAAATTGTTTCGAAAATTCTAGGAAATATTCAAATGATCACATAAAAAATAAAAAATAAATTTCAGCAAAATAGGTTAGGTAGTTTTTTAAATAAAAATCAAAGTAATAATGTTCAAAATAAAATAATTCATTTTTATCCGTGTGTAAAGATCGTGATATTTAAGGATCTTTTAAATTTATATATAGTGTTACATCCGTCATAAAACCGCTTTATTTTTGCATATTATCTGTGTATTTAAATTCTGTGCCAACAGAATTACAATATTTTTTATTTTAAATGATCCTTAAACTTTGATTATTCCTACAACGAAGCCTAATTTCTATAGTATGCAGAACATAAACAAATCAAGCAATTGTAAGATGAATTGTATAAGATATGATGAATTTTTTAACGCAAAATTATTTAGCTCTGGAGTCTGGAATATAAGTAATATGAATAAAATATTCATTGATTCTACATAGAGAAGCAAACGATTTATAACACTGCCTTTTCTGATAAATGTTTAAATTTCCAAGTATAATAAATTATTGTAATACTGCGATAATCTAAAAAATATAAGTGCTGGATGTATCGCATTTTAGAGATATTTAAATATGTTCAGTTAGAAAATGTTTCATATTCAATGCTTTATGCATGATGTTTTAAGTTTCTTTGGTTTTTCTACGTGTATGAAAGTATTTTAAGAGTCTATCTCTATCAAGTAAACAGAATATACATTTACAATCTAATATTAAGGCACATTGTCGTATGTTACAATAACAAATATTTACTATTTATTACGTTAGTTGACTGAAGCATATTTAAGACAAGAAAGATCAATCATGATTAAAGCATTGATAATGAAACATTTTCGAACTTCAATGCAATTTTATTTAAACAAGTCTAAAATGCAATACATTCCTCGGTAATATTTTAAAACTTATCACAATACTACATTAATTTATTATATTTGAAAACTTAAACTTTCATCGAAAAAAATGAACTTCATTCAAATGACGGCATTGAAATATAAATTGCCTAGTTTAAACATCTCTAAAATGCGATACATTCCTCGGTAATATTTTTAAAACTATCATAATACTACGATCATTTATTATATTTAAAAACATCATCGAAACAACTGAAATTCCTTCAAATGACGTCATAGAAAAAATAACACGCCTGGATCTCTCTATAAAAACAACATTTCATTCATCACATTCTCCCATTCATTTCATTCATCACAATACTATAATAATTTATTTTATTTAAAAATTAAGACCATAGCTACAAGTAATTAAACTCTATGCTTAAAACTTCATCGAAAAAAGTCGTCCTTCTCTTTGTAAAATCAATGAATATTTCATTCATATCAGCTATGCAGACTCCATGGGCTAAATAATTTTGTGTTAAAGAAATACAGCAATTCTAATACAACTCATTCTACATATTTTGCTGTTTACATTTTACATAAGTGAAAAATAGGCTTCGTTGCTGAAATAATCAAATTTGGATGATCATTTAAACTCAAATATATTGTAATTGCGTTGTTTCAGTATGTAGATGCACAGAATTTAAGCAAAAGTAAAGTGGTTTTAGGACGGATACAACACTCAATATGAATTAAAAAGAACTTAGAAAATCACAATTTTGAGACAAGATGGATGCCATATATCATTTTGAAGTGGGTCATGTGATCTTTTCATATCATGGTCATGGTGATCGCTTCATATAAGAGGTGTAATTATTATTTTAATTTTTATTTAAAAAACTACTGAATATATTTCACTGAATTTTTTTTTATATATTTTATGGAACAATTTGAATATTACCTAAAATTTTCGAAGCAATTTGTGAATTTTAAATCCGCTTAAAAATTTTTTGAAAAATTAGGTCCCATAGGGCTCAATGTATTTCCTTTTTTTCAACCCGGATTCAATCCAAAACTAATTGGGTGATATTATTCATTTATATTCCCATAGGTCCTACAGACCGTCTGAACAACATACTAAAATTTCATTTTGATTAAGTCATTTTTACGGCAGTTTTCGTACTAACGGACAGACAGACAGACAGACAGAATGAACAAAGTCATAAACACTTTTCAACTTTGTTGTAAAGTGTTAATAAAATACATACACGAATAAATACATTTTATTGTGTTACACCACCACACATATACTCGATGGTGACAGTGGTGCTAAAATGTTCAATATTATTTATCTGAGAATTTGTAATATGCATATAATATTTAAATAAATGAACAAATAACATTTGGTCCATTAATCCTATTATTGGCATCAAGTATAAATGATAAGGGTAATTAATACAACAGTACCCCACAAAAATACTATGCGTGAAGCTTCAATTCTAAAACGAGTGTCCTGTCGTGACGATTTCTGCATCTTATGCTATTGCAAATATGACTGGATTTTTATTTTTACTGTAGTATATAACTAAAATCTCAATTTCCAATCGAAAGTCCCCAATAAAAGTACAGTGCTTTTGCCATGATATGAATATAGCGTGAATTTTTATAAAAGTATTTTCGTCCATTTTTAAGCATTTTTTCCCCCTCATAGTTGAAAAGTGTTTCTGATTTTGTTCAATCTTTCACTCTGTCTGTCCCCGGCCATCCAAATGGTTGCTCGCGTTCTCTGGACGAGTCGGACGGTCTGGGTTTTCAACTCTGTCTAAGTGCCGTAAAAATGACTTTATCAAAATGAAATTTTAGTATGTTGTTGAGACGGTCTGTGGAACGTATAGGAATGTAAATGAATAATATCACCCAATTAGTTTTGGATTGAACCCGGGTTGAAAAAGTGAAATACATTAAATCCTATGGGACTTAATTTTTCAAACATTTTTTAAGCAAATTTAAAATTCCCAAATTATTTTGGAAATTTTTAGAAAATATTCAAAATAATACATAAATATATAATAATGATAATAGTATAATAATAATAATAATAATAATATGTAATAATAATATATAACATATAAAAAAATTTCAGAAAAATATGTTCGGTAGTTTTTTAAATACAAATTAAAATAATAATTACATCCATATTATGCGAAGAGATCACGTGACTCATTTTAAAATAAAATATGGCATCCATCTTGTGTAAAAATCGTGATTTTTAAAGTTCTTTTAAATTTATATTTAGTGTTTCATTCTTTTTAAAACCTCTTTATTTTTGTGTATTTTCTGTACATTTACATTTTGTGCATTTATGTTCTGCGCCAACGCAATTACAATATTTTTTAGTTTAAATGGTCATCAAACTTTGATTATTTCTACAACGAAGCCTAATTTTAATGGATGCAGTATGTAAACAAGTGTTTGAAAGATGCGTTGTATAAGAATTGCTAAATTTTATAAAATTATTGCAAAATTATTTAGCTCTGGAATCTGGAATAAAAGTGATATGAATGAAATATTTATTGCTTTTACATAGAGAGCCAGACGATTTATATTTCGATGACGTCATTTGAATAAAATTCATTTTTTAAAAACTTTATGGATAAGTTTTAAGCTTTCAAATATAATAAATTATTGTAGTACTGTGATAATTTAAAATATATCAGTGCTGAATGCACCGCATTTTAGAGATGTTTAAATAAAATTGCATTTCAGTTGGAAAGTGTTTCATAATCAATGCTTTATGCATGATTGATCTTTCCTGTTCTTTTATTTCAAAGATCTATGGTTTGTAGACCAGAGCTCGGTGATAGCTTGAGTGCTTGCCTTGTATGGTTTCACGTTGAATTTGGAACCTCACTTGTCTTTTCACGAATTTCGGGATAGAGTCTTGCAATCAATAAGGCTAGTTTTTTTTTTGTAATCTTTCTTCCATTACCTCCCAATCTCTCGCATCCATGGACACCAGACGGTCTGGTCACCAGACAGACTGGTCTTAAAACCAACTATTGGATGCAGTCGCATAACTGGGCTGACTGAAGATCGGTTGAAGAATGAATTTTTGTTATTTATTCTGTTTAGCTTTAATATAACATAGTGCTGCGAACGTGTAATATCCCCTTTATCCTTTCGTCTCTTTCGAAGATCAGACGGAGAAAACACCCTTACAGCATTCCTTTCTATGTCGTCATTCTAGGGTTGCCATTTGCGGAACTTTGAAGAAGGGCTACCAGATTTGGCGATTAATCGTCAATTTGGCTACTTCCCGAAGTTTCGCGAAGCACCTCAAAATACCGCTTATTCTACGCGATATGAGATATTTCCAGAAGTTTCTATGGAAAGACTCTCAATAGGAGTCATCCCTGAGTTGAACAGTAGTTGACGTGATACGAGCTACATTGAACTGTGATTTTCGTCAATGTTTTGACAATAGTAGTGGCTGTTTTGTGAAATTACTTTAGTTAATGTATTGAGAATAATATCAGTTATTTTGTGAATTTGGCGGAGCATTTAAGTACTGTTTGACTGTATATTATTCCTGTTTAAGTTGTACTTGTGAATAAACGTGTTAGTTATAGCAGAAATTTGGACTCATTATTGTATCCTGAACGCATACCCACAATATCAGAGGATACGTCGCAACAATATAAATAAAATCTATGAGCAATTGAAGTTATAAACTACCCGGCCGATTTTGTGGCTTCAGTTTACGCCTACCCTTATTTCCAACATATGCAAGACCGCTAAAGCATCAGGTTAGTCACAGGCAAGATTTCATTATTTTTATTGAAAAGGTAAATTTATTTCTTACGTCTTCAGATCCACAGTTGCAGGGGTGAATCCCAAGTACTGGTATAGAGCGATCCCTGATTATGTATATACATTCGTGTTCATAAAAAGAACTGTGATACAATCTAACCCAATTCAAGATTTGCAAGTGAATGTCTTAATTACGCATAAATATTTTGTTTGACAAGAAAACAGGGATTCTTTTCCCTACAGGACAGTTGGGTGTAAAGCACTCTTTCCTTGCTTTCAAGACGTTTGTTTTATCTCTTAACTACATAAACTACATATGTGCCTTTACAGTGGCATCTTTCATTCGTAGATTGTCTGCACATACTCTTGCTTTAAAAATGTTACTCTCTCCAACTCCTTCCAGTAGTAAACAAATCTATATCATGTCTCAGAAGTATTTTTACCAAGGACCAGAAGGGTAAGCATAGATGAAGTACTTGGAAACCCTTGAAGCTCCTTAGTGTGACTAAATATTGTCTAGGCTATAATCTTTATTAATCAATGGAATAGGCCATGGGCGCCCATACATAGGCTATAAGGGGTGCTCCAGCACCTCTTATCGTCCTGAATTTTTGCTTTATCAGGTTGATCTTTTATGGGGAAAAAATCATTTTATAACAACTTGTTTTGCGAAAGTTTTTCTTAAAACTCTTGTAATTAGCTCAGAATTTTATTTAGACGCTTTGAAATTCTCATTTATAAGGTGAAATTCCTGAATATTTTTCTAGGAGGGAGGAAGTGCCCCCTCCTCGGTACATTAATCCGATCCTGGAAAACCCACATGGGCGCCTATGGCGTAGGCTGGATTTTTGTAAGTCATAATCCTGATGGGCGATACAGTTGCATTAGTTCTCTATAGCTCTCAAGATTTCGTCTTGTCTTAGATTAGTTCTCTATGCTTCTCAAGAATTGTGAGACCGCAACCCTGTAAATTATTTTCTATAAGTCAAGGGTCCAGTCCCAACAAATTTACTTGTAAATTATTTTCTTAAGTTCATACATTAAACTCGCATAAGTATTAATAATTAATCATGGCATAATCATATAGCGTATTAGTAAATTTATATAAACAGTGTGGCATATTGACAAATATAAAATTACATTTAAATAAGTTATCAATCACTGGACTCATGAAATCGCATAGCATATTGTAATCTCCTTACAATTTCCTATCAATAAATTAATGAGTTCTGATTTTCATTGACATATTCCATTCTAATCACTAAACATTTATAATATTATTTATAAAATGGATTATTGTATGATTAAATTTATTTGACTGATGTTGGTTTAAAAAAAAACCGGTATTGAGAGAGATTAATATTTATCCATTGTAATTCACCGTAGAAGTCAGCTGAGCAGTTTATTATTAATATTAAAATTTAAATGCCGCTTTGTTACTGACATATGATACACAGACGTTATTTTGGCGTTTTAGTTCTGAGCTTTTATATTCATGAATATCATTCTCCTTAGAATATTTCCACTATGAAATAATTATTCATAAAAAAATGCTTAAAAACTAAAACAACAAATTCCAAAAGAATCTCTCGCTTCCCAGTATAATTGATGGCAAAGTCCGGCGGTTGAGTAACACTGCTCTATAGAGTCCATATTGAAAAATGAAATCCAGAACTGTACCCGCCACCCCCCTCCCCTTCACCACCACCACCCATTTGATCTTCAACCACCTTTCCATTATTTTGGCTACACCAACGAAATTCCGTTTATTGGAAAGTGAAAATATGCTACGAGAAGATCCGCTCTATGTGTGCCCCTGCAAGAAACAGACATTTTTAAATCTGAACCTATCGTTTTCTAAGTTATTACACTGATGTTTTCTGAAACTATTCTGACAAATGAAATTGTCCCTTTCTTTTATCGCCAACCTGGCATTCCATTCGGCCAACAAGCACACCTAAGGCGCCAATTACGTATATTTCCCTCCCAAACGAGACAAAAACAATTACCTAGCTGCAATCCATCAGCTGTAAGAAGACCGAAAAAGCTAAATTTAACAATGCCATTAAATGTGTGTGACATCCTAGTTCCATTTCGAATGCATTACTGGCTGACAGGGAGAGACATTATCCACCTGTGGCGCCCCCCTGGATAATGCTGAAAGGTCATGATAAAGAAGATAGTTATGGCTCGAAATTACACGATAACATACTTTGGTGGGAGTCTGGGGGGTTTTATGGACGCACAGCGCATGTACCAGGAGCCTCATTGACTTTGCGGTATGATATTTGAATTATAATTACTTTCCCTATATATATGTGTCGAAAACCCAGACCACACGACCAACCCTAAGGCTTATGGTAGCTATCTGCGTGGCCGGAGCTACATATATGTGTGTAGGATATATAAAGATATATATACATATATGTATATATATATATATATATATATATATATATATATATATATATATATATATATATATATATATATATATAATATATATATATATATATATATATATATATATTTGTAACAGATATGCTAGAGATGGGTTTTTTTGTACATACAGTAGTTTATGCAAAATTTTCGATTAAAATCATTTAATTTTTATTTATATATATATATATATATATATGAAAAAAAGGTTTGAAGATCCAATGAAAGAAAAGCGAGAAGCTGTAACACGAAAATTCAAATATCTAACAGGCTTACGAAATAAAAGTATAAATCAACAAATCCTCAAGCAAATGGAAAAAAAAATAAATGAAATAAATATCGAATCATCAAGTCATAAGTATATATATATATATATATACCTATATCAGGGTTCCCACTAAGTCAGGAAAAGAGGGAGAGAATTTCTCTCCTTCCAAAAAATTTTGGGAGAGATTTTCTGTTATAAGGAGAGACACTTAAAATTTCATTTTTTTTTTACCATGCTAATTTAGAAAGTAATAAAAAAGAAAGCATTAACTATAACTCATATTCTTCGACATTTAAATTTTTTAATTCTTAAAATTAACATTTTTTAAAAAATTAATTAGGAGTCGTTTAAGTATTAAGTAAGCACATTTTTAGTAATTTCATAGCTCCCCCCCCCCCCCCCCCACACACACACTTGTTAGCAAAAATACTCAAATTCCTGACTTCCCCTATGCTTACGTTATGATTTTATTTGCTGACATAAAAACGTCTACATGGGTTATTTTATGTAAAATGACTCACATGCGAATTTACGATTTTTTTGTCTGTAAACTGCAAAAGTCGAGGGCCGACTGTATTTACTTTATATTTTGATTTTTAAAATCATTTTATGATCAGTTTTCATGCAGCAATAGCAATTAAAAACTTTAACGATTTTTGATCGCCGAAGGCGAATATCGACGAAAACTATTTCACTAGGAAAATTGAATTAGGTAATAAATTTGACTTTATGTTTGAAAATGGATTTTTTTTTTTGTTTTGTATTTTTTACAAAACTTGCAGAACATAAGGATTGCATCGTCCTTTTGTTGAATCTCAAGCCAGTCATGTGATTTTAGCCATTTTGTTTGACTCGACTTTTTTCTTTTTGTTTTCAAAATAGCCCTTTATTTCATAAATAATACGTTTGTAAAATAATTTTTCTGTATGAAACGCGAAACAATTACAAACACTGTAGTCGATGCAAACAGATTGGAAAAGTGGGAAATATTTTTCAAATTAAACGAGGTATGCCGAGGATAGCGTACAAATGCAGATTTTCGTGATGCTGCGGCCAAAATAACCTTTCATTTTATTAATAATACGGTAGAAAAATGGTTTGGTTTTTATTATTTGTATATTAAACGACATAATTATAAAAAAATTCAGTCGATGCAAATATATTGTGAAAATGGCAAAAAGATATTCATTGGTCATCTCTCCTCAGAAAATGTGGGAATCGCCGTATGCGAACGCCGTTTTCGCAATCGCGGAGAAACAGATTTTCAGATCATGTAAGAAAGGAATGCCTCTGATAAAAAATTCGTTGCTTTGTTCAAATTTTGTAACATTTTTTGGGCATATATGGGCAATTTCACGACATTTTCGGGATTTTTGTAATCTGTAGACATACTGTGTACGGGGGGAAAGGATTTTCGTCCGCGGAAAGAAGAAAATTTCTCGAGCAAAACACAAAAAATGCGGGAAGTACGCGGAAAGAGCATAATTCAAATCCGTGAAAGAATCCTATAAAAAAAGAGCAAAATTTTATTTGATCGAATTTGCCACCCGCGCAAGCTGAGGGGACACTTATAGTTTTCTATAAAATATCTCTCTAATTAAAAACACGTAGTACTTTAGTGTACCCAAATCGCGATTGACTGCGATTCAGACGTAGCTACGAAATCGCGGTCCGCGACCGCTCGACAATCGGCCCGCGATTCGCAACAACGAGGCAACTGATCGCGATTTGCGGTCGCGAAGCAATCGGCCCGATCTCCGATCGGGATCGAGCATCGGATTTCTCGGTATCCAATTTGAAGGAAAAAATAATTGAACTGGAGAGAGAGAAATTCTCGCGCAGTCTGAATTTTTACGCGAGATTTTTCATGGATTACGCGAGAATCTCGCGGGTTCGCGCTGAAATGGGAACCCTGACCTATATATATATTATATATATATATATATATGTATATATATGTATATATATATAATATATATATATATATATATATATATATATATATATATATATAAATATATATATATATATATATATAAATATATATATATATATATATATATATATATATATTTTTTTTTTTTTTTTTTTTTTTTTTTTTTTTTTTTTTTTTTTTTTTTTTTGAGGTGATGTCCATGCGCAATTTTTTATATGCATAGCATGATAAAAAATTTCATGCTATGCATATTAATAAACTTAAAATTACTAGCAAATAATATAAATATCCAGCTTATTTAGTACATAGTATAGTTAAAACTTAATAGTAGATTATACTTAAATTCTCTCCTCAGCATCTTATTTTAGCCTGACATCTACTTTCTCTTGAATAAGCATTACTATGTATTTACATGTTCTTACTGTTGAATATTACCTTTTATCGTCTTTTCGCATTACTGTTATTTATTTCTCACGATTGGCAACAGCAGTTGCCAACTTTTTATTTTTTGAGATTGGCAACATTAGTCTCTTTATTCAAGTCTCCAATGGATCAGACGTATGCAGTGTTTTTGCTGGTATTCTTGTTTCCTATTATTTTTCAATCTTTATGCATGTTGTCCAGGTTATCAAAGTTTATAGATACAATCTATCACTGATATCAGAAATATGTATTATGTGTTCATTTTTATGAAATACCTGGACTTGATAAATAGTTTTATCGAAATGAACACTTCATTATTATGCCTAGGGCTTGTCCACGTGTAAAGCTTTCATGCTTGAATTTTATTTGATATTATTTTATCGATTCCTTTCCATTGATGTTTTTTGATTGTCTTCAGATTGATGACTAGAGGTTTCCATTTATATTTTCCACTTGATTGATGAATATATATATATATATATATGATTTGACGAAAGAGCACGTTTAAAGCATTTTTGAACTCGAATCGAACTTTTTGAGGTGATGTCCATGCGCATGTCTCTGTGTAAGTTTTGCTGACGCGATATCTCAGAAACGAATGGTGCGTTTCGAACTTAATTCTGTACGATTAGACAGGGAATATTGGAACTGTATTGATTAAAACGCGGTTAAAGGTTCTGAAAACCTCTCCATGTGCATAAGACTTTTTAAAAAAATTATTAAAAAATCAGGACTTTTAATAATGATAAATAAATTACCATTACATGCGTAATTTTTTATTAGAAAATGACTGATAAAATTTTAGTGCTCTAACATGAACCGTTTTCAAGACATAGATAATAATTCGATCGAAAATCGTGAGACGATTTTCGATCGAATATTTTAACAAATTATTATAAAATCAGGACCTTTACTAATGAAAAATAAATAATCATTACATATGTACTTTTTTTTATTAGCAAATGAATGATAAAATTTTAGAATGATATCATGAACCATTCTCGGAACATTGTACGATTTTCAAACGAATTTTTGAATAATATTATTAAAAAATCAGGACCTTTAATAATGATAAGTAAATAACAATTACATATGTAATTTTTTATTAGAAAATGAATGATAAAATTTTAGAACACTATCCTGAACCGTTCTAGAGACATTGCGTGATTTTTGAACGAATATTCGAACAAATCATTTAAAAATAAGAACTTAAATCAACTGTTAAATTAGTAATCATTTCATACATAATTTTTGTTCTTCGCCTAACAATATGGGACGAAACGAGTAAGATTCAAATAAATTCTGAAAGGATAGAATCTAGAACTTTTCTAGTAGATAATATAAAACATTTATTTTTTACCAGCCACACTGCATAATATATTACATTTAGGGACAAAACCCCACGCGCTCTGGATAATGAAGCATCGAATTTTGTCATATATCAGACGAATGGGAACAAAATAGACAAGAAGGTGTGCATTAGGTCGTTTCTTCGCCAAATTTGGCCCAAAGTATACTGGAAAAAATCTGAATACACTTGAAATGAGCGTATTAGAATATTTAAAATTTAGGTCTGCCCGCACTGGAATTTGATGCTGAATCCCTATCGATCAACATCTATTTATAGCTGATTTTGATAAACAGATGTTTCAAGGAAAATTTTATGAACAGGAACTTGAAAAAAATCGGAAGCGGACATTCTTAGTAAACCCTCCTTTTTTTCTCTAGAATTTGATGCTGAATCCATGTCAATTATAATCAAGGTCTATCTATAGCTGATCCTAAGAAATAAATTCCTAAGAAGGAAATTGTAAAATTTTTAATCAGAAATGACATATCTAGAGACGAAAGTGTAAATTCTTTATGTGTTCTATTCCCTCTGGAATTTGATATTGAATCAAGATCTATCTCTATAGCCAATCTTGCGAAATGGATCTTTCAAGGGAAATCTTTGAACCCGAAATGGGAAAAGAACGGAAAGTATTAGTGAACCGCCCTACCTCCTTTAGAATTTGATGCTCAATTCATATCAGTTATTATCTATATAAGCTTCATCTATAGTCAATCTTAAGAAATAGATGTTTCAAGGATGTTTTGAACTGGGAGTACAAATCCTTTTTGAACCATCCCCATCTTCTTTAGAATTCAAAGTTGAATCCATATCAGTCATCATCCGAACTCTTGTAAAGAACCTTGCTGCCCCAACTGGGAATCGAACATCGGATCTTCGTACTGGCCAGCCGACTCTACCGTTGAGCTACTGGGATGGCATTGCAGCCTCTTCTCGTCGAAGTTCTGCACTATATCTACAGTAAATCATAAGACATAGATGCTTCAATTTTTTTTAGCAAAGCCATCTGTTACAAAATTTTTTCCACCAATAATAAATGTTAATTTTCTCAATGCACCAGATAAAATAATAGTTTTCTTTTTGAATGGTGTTTCTTCTTTTTTATGTGGGGGGGGGGGGTATATTTAATACACATCGTAAAGCGCTAAACAGAACCATGCTTAGCTAAAAATTTATGGACATTTTATGTTTTGGATGTTTAACTAAAAATTTGAATTGTTAGGGACCTTATGTTATCTCACTGGGCATCATGATATCACACATAAGTTTGTTCGAATTGCTTAAATAGTTCAATATAACCTTTCGGCTCGGCATTTTGCCGAGACGAACTTGCTTAAAAAGTGAGATTGCTCTTCTTGATTGTTCTGAAGAAGAAGGCTTTTCTTCGCCTTCGAAACTAGTTGACACTTAAATTATGTCGTATGCTGTAGTTATACGAATATTTTATATCAATTGAATAGTATAATCCTTAACCTCCTGGCTACTTCACTATGTAATATAGATGCATTGCAGATTAAACAAAAACGTATGTGAGAAAATTCCAGATACAAGTTTCTCTTGTTTAGATTTTCTAAATGCTTCTGAGTACTGAGTAGTTGGAAAAACAATTTTGCGGAATTAAACTTTTTTTTATTTGTGATATTAGCAAATTATGAAAGAGCCCCTTCTTTGATTTTATTAAATAGAATTTTTAAACTAAAACGAGTAAAGACTGGAAATAGCTAAGATGAAGTAAATATCGGAAAATAAAAAAAAAATAATAATTTGATACATTATATTGAAACTAAAAATTATTTTTAAAGATATAAAGTAAAACCTTTTGTAAATATTTCCGATTTTCTGGTGGGAATTCGCAGATGCACGTATTTCTTATTTAATAGTTTGGGGCAAAAAACATAAATCTTTCTTAAGAGTGAAGCAAATATTTGAAATGTTCTCGCACAAGAATCGTTTATAATGCGAGTAGAAAGTTCATTAAAAAAACGGGTATTTTGTTATTTATTAAGTCAACTAATCTTATTGAACCTTCAAAATATTTCAATTTTTTGTTATAAAGATTTGTTTCTCTGAGGAGCAAACATAAATTTTTATTCGAAATTTACTGAATAAGGTAAAAACTTTTCATACATAATGGAAATATTTTTTGTTGGTCTTAGCGATTTCCGGGTGGGAATTTTAACATATGCAATTTGAAAGCGCCGAGAATTTTAATAAAGAAAGCTAGTTTTTGACACTTGGAGATAAAAGCGTTGACTTTAATAATTTGTGATGTTTCAATTCGTAACTTTTTATTTTATTTAAAAAAAATCGCACGGAGTTCTAAACCTTTAAACTTCTGGAGCTTCATTTTGTTTAATTTAAAAGAATGTGAAATGCGTCAGATATTTCTGTAGAAAATTGTGAAGTTTTCAGTAATAAACACATTAATTGCTTTATTCTTTACCCCAAACTTGATATTGCCAGATTTTAGATTTTTTAATGACTTTGTAAAAGTTATCAGATTTTGTAATAGTTATCAGGTAAGAAATAGGGCAAAATATTAAAATATGGAAATTTTTTTTTGTATATTCATAAATGGTACCTTTTTTTTTTTTTATCAGAGAACAAGCATAAATTGTAAACACTCTCCGAAGATGCTATCCAAATTGTAAACAACCCTGCAGATCCTGAGAAAGATGTTTCAAGAAATTTTCTTTAATAAAAAGCAACAAAAAGGAAATACAAAGTGATGTAAATGCAGATATATAAATATATCAAAATAATAATTAATTCCTTAATAAATCAGAATAAATTTTAAATATTTCTTTTTATTTGTAAAATACTTAAAAATCTGTGTTAATATATGTGTTATAAATACTCCTTTCATACATAGCATAGCTAAAGTTAATCTTTTCCCACATTGACTTATCTATCATTATTGTTACACATACACACACACACATAGGGGATTATCTCTGAAAAATGGTTGGTCCGTATACATGAATACCAAAACTTATAAATCGATAAAAATTCGAAAATCCGTTTTTAAACTCCGTCGCAATAATTTCCTTCATGCTTGGTTCCTACAACTCGGCCGATAAACTAAACAATACTACATTGGTATTCTTAGGAAACATTTACCACCATCGAAATCAGTCGAATATTGTTTATTCGACTGATCAGTCGAATATTGTATATTATCAGTGATCATAAGTATTAAGTACTATCATATTCCTACAGCTGAGTGAGACTGACTGTTTAACTGACTAAAATATACTTACACAACCCAATCTACTAAAGGTAAAAACGCGAAACTTTGCGTACACGTGGAACTTACCCATAGATAATGAGAAAAATTTTAAATCTTGGAATTTTGTTGAAAAATTCAAAAACCGCGGATCTTTTATTTTTCTATGTAAAATAGCTGAATGACACTGAAGGTAGGAACTGGTATATGAATTACTCAGCCAAATTTGAAACTTTGCATATAAATGGGAATTGGCCTATAAATAATGAGAAAAATGTAAAAACTTTGAAATTTTGTTCGATAAATTTATAAATCGTGGAATTCTTTGTTTTAACATTCTTTCAACTACATTTTAGGAATGCACTCAGAAAATTCGTTTGTACAGCATCCTGTGCAGAAATCAAAATATCCTTAATTTTCTTGATGAATTCTATTGGTGTACAATCATCCGTTCTTGAGATATTTTAATTCATAGTTACGGCAGGTATATTTAATGTTTTATCAATGAATTTATATATAGTTTTTGATTCCATTGTGGTTGGTAACTATGGTAACCGAGTTACGTATCAAATACTGAAATCGTTTATTGTCTATTTCTTAAATCCAAGAGTTGAGAGAAAAATGCTGTAATTAATTGATTTGTCTTAAAACGGTGAAAAAATGAACTGGTACTCAACTCAACTTTCTCATACTAGAATTCGTTTTTAGTAGGTTTTTTTTTTTTTTCAAATTTTACAAAAGAAATTACGAAAAATTGTTATCATTGGTTCAAATGATTACAATAATAACGTGTTACCCTTCACTTTAAAAGGCTTAAAAAAATCTTTCGAATGATACCGTATTTGACAATGTACCCCCGGGTAACATACCTCCGTGGGGGGACTAAAGGTGTCACGAACAAAATAATTGTATCGCGCTATTTTCCCACAATGATTGAAACTATATCAAGTGATCATTGAGCTACAAAGAAACCCTTTTATGCATGGTTATGACAAATTTTTATCCTATACTGCCATGTTAAAAAATATATATAATTTTAAATAAATTTCAAAATTTTCCCTCAAATGAAAACAAAAAAATCTATCTAGTTCTAAATTTTTTATAACAAAGCCGGGTATAAAGTTTCGTGAAAATCCATTAATAATTGTGACTGCAAGTGTACACAAGAAACACACTCCAAAAATAGTCAAAACGTGCTCAGGAGGTCTTAAAACATATATTGAAATCAAAATCTCGAAATCGAAAATTTTCGCGTAAACAATATTTTCTCAATACCACGTATGTGAAAGTAATAATGGCAGCATGCTGTGACCGAGGACAAGATATCGTTTCACATACTGCAATTTCCATGTTTACATAACTATAAAATGTGCGGCTTTTTATTTTTAACACTTTACAACAAAGTTGAAAAGTGTTTATGACTTTGTTCATTCTGTCTGTCTGTCTGTCTGTCTGTCTGTCTGTCTGTCTGTCTGTCTGTCTGTCTGTCTGTCCGTTAGCACGATAACTACCGTAAAAATGAGTTTATCAAAATGAAATTTTAGTATGTTGTTCAGACGGTCTGTAGGACCTATGGGAATATAAATGAATAATATCACCCAATTAGTTTTGGATTGAACCCCGGTTGAAAAAATGAAATACATTGAACCCTATGGGACCTAATTTTTCAAACATTTTTTAAGTAAATTTAAAATTCACGAATTGCTTCGAAATTTTTAGGAAATATTCACATTATCCCATAGAATATATAAAAAAAAATTCAGTAAAATATGTTAAGTAGTTTTTTAATTAAAAAAATTATTTAATATAGGGAAAAAAACAAATTCAATTAAATTCTGACTTTGGGATATCTTCCAGAAAGAAAAGAGAGAGATATTATATAATAAATATCTCTCTATTTGTTTAAACGTTTTGCATATGGGAGTGGCTTCATATTTTAAGATAAATTTGGTAGATAACAATTTTTCATTTTTTTTAAATTTTATATAACTCTTCATGATAAATTTAATTGATGGCATTTTAAATGCACTTTCCTACGTCCTAGAGAGTTAAAATTTGGTACACAGCTTAAATTTGTTGAACATTTTATTCGACAAAAATTTGATGGATCTTTAAATATAGATTATACATTTTTTTCGAAATGGCCTGAAAATAATCCCCGTTCACTTCTATAAATCATTGGTGTAATATTGTTAAAAATTCTGATGTGGACAGCACATGTCTTTCCCTGCAGACTCATATTCGTTCTCTTTATTTATTCAATGATAATTTGAGTTTATCTGCACAACATAAGTATTTTAAATGACATTGAATTTACACGTTAAACTTAAATTTGGTTCTCATTTGATAGCTGGACTTATTGTCAAAGGTGGCGTAGCGAAAACGCGAAAAAACTAGAATATCTCAAGAACGGCTAGTCCTAGAGTAATGGGGTTAATCTTATTCTTTTTGTTGTCAAAAATCACATATAAAATAGGAATTTAATTGATATAATTGAGCACACGTAGTCTTTTATTTTTATATATAACGATTTTTGCTGGCCATTTCGCAAAAATAGCCCGTTCCTTTTTCCCGAATCGTAGTAGAATAACCTACAAATGATTTATATACAAAATTTTGTTAAATTTGGTATACAAATCACTTGTAGGTTATTGAAATATTATACTCTAAATTTTGTTAAATTTGGTTCATTAGTTTTTAGCTAGAGTGGATAAAGGCAATTTCTGCGGCCATTTCGCAAAGAAGGCAGATTCTTTTATTACGAATCGTACTATAATCTAATGAACATCAGGATTTCCCACAAAAAACATACCTACCAAATTGTATGAAATTCGGTCCATTAGTTTTTCAATTAGAGTGGATGTAATATCCACACAGACACACAGAAACATACACAGATACACCCTTACACACACAGACGTCTTCCTAAAAGTAGTTTTTTCGTGTTCTAGAAGTCCCAAAACGTGTAGATACTTTGAAAATTCGAGTTCCGATCCTCGGCACGATTCCAATACTTTGAGTACATACACATATATATTATCTGTGTATCTAAATTCCGTGCCTATGCAATTACAATAGTTGTGATTTTAAATGATCCCTAAACTTTTATTATTTCTTCAAGGAAGCCTAATTTTAACATATGCAGAATGCAAATATCTCAAGCGATTGTAAGATGAATTCCATAAGAATTGCTGAATTTTTTTCACACAAAATTATTTAGCTCTGGAGTCTGGAATACAAGTTATATGAATGAAATATTCATTGATTTTGCATAAAGAATCAGATGATTTATATTTCGATACAGTTTTAAATATTTAAGCATAATAAATTACTGTAGTTCTGTGATAATGTAAAAGATATTACCACTGAATGAATCACATTTTAGAAATTTTTAAATGAAATTACATTTCAGTTGGAAAGTGTTTCATAATCAATGCTTATGCATGATTGATCTTTCTTGTTAAATTTGAAACGGTTTTTGATATTCAGAATTTTTATTGAGTGTGTAGGTGTCACATTGAGTGACCACTGTCCATTTTGCCCCCGGGTGGTAATGGCTTGTATTGACATATTGTTCAAGCGCAACCACATCAATTATTCGTTTCATTATTTAAACTTTTTTGTTTATCGGCCTAGTTGTGGAAGGCAGAATGTAATATACATTGCAGAGAAAGTAAATATTAAACTTTGCACAATAAATCTCTGAATGCCAGTAAATTTGCCCATCTCTTTTGTATGAACTTTCTCTAGGATTTGGTTTTTGCGTAGATTGTAGAATCGTGGGCAAGCTAACGCATAAAAGATGTACGTCATACTTAAGACGTTAAACTCGTGGTATCTCTGGTCTCATAATTTCCCATGTTTTATAGCCGACGTTTTATATATAATTTAAGGGCAAATCATGCTATATCTGCTTCTCAAGATTGCCTCGGAATGTTGAAATATAAATAAAAAGCTAATAAAATCAATAATGCCACTTTCTGAGATACCTATCAGTCTTTTCAGGCAGTAGTGTTGGGAAATCACTCTGCAGTTCGTCATCAGCGGTGGTTCGCTGTTGCCACCCATCCTGTGGTAATTCCGTTGTCTGCAAGATGTCTACGTTGCCGTTAAGCCACAAAAATGCGTGATCTGGCTAGATAGCGAGCAAATGGAACTAGAAAGGCAACGGAGGCGCCGAAGTTAACAGTATCAGGGGGAGACGGCGTCCTGATTGCTGACACTCCGTGGAAGTGCGATGTTTCGAAACGGAACTGAGATTGAGACACTTGCGCTTGCTTTCTATTTGTAAATTTTGACCCGTTTGCTTCCCTTGGTGGTCGAAGGTGAAAAAGAAGTAAATTCGAGAGATTTTCTGCTACAAATAGCAGAAAATCTGATGTGTTCAACGGATGATTTATATTACAGAATAACGTATTTCAATATTGTGGGAAAACAACAATGCAAGCATTGTTATTATTAAAATTAGCGTGCTAAATGTGTATTTCGCTTATTTTGAGATACATTTCTTGCTCTTTCTATGAAAAAGAAAAATATTTAATATTTCGAGAACAGTATCATGACAACTGCTAAACTATAGAGTCTATTTTTGATTAAAAGTACAAACAATAGGTTAAGGTCACCCCTAATAGCTAAAATGTATTCATTTTACACCTTACGTTTAGCAGTTTTTACAACTGGTAAAAAAAATATCGGAACACCCCCCTCGTCATTGCGGCTCCTTGGGCCGTACAGCTAAACCAAAAGTATCATTAGACTACTATAAATAAATTTGCAATAATCTACTATAAATAAATTTGCATGGGATTGTCTTCTTATGTAGTTGCTCAGAATTTCCGAAAATTCAAATGGTAACACCCATTTCTTATGTCATCATAAGATTGCCCACGCCAGCATTATGCAATATATAAATTTGTGTGCGATTCTGTTCCTAAATATGGGACATACACGGATAAAAACCATTTGGGGTCTGTGTCCATATTTAAGATAGTAAAATAAAGGTCACATAAACTCTAAAGACTTTCATAATTAATGATTATTAAATTTTTCTTTGAGGATGAAAAATAGCATCCATTGTGTTTGGGTTATTTAGTATTATAGTATAAGACAGGAATGAATTCGAATTATCTTATATAAAAGAAAAACTGCAGTTCCCGTTTAACATTGGAAGAGTCCGAATTTCTGGATAAATAACATGTTTATTTACAAACACAGAGTAAACAGGAACAATATACAGCAAATGCTCGATAACTAGCTCCCAAGATACACTAAACTGTCAGGTACAGTAAAACAGCTATTAAATGCTGCACCAATTTCACAAAACAGCCGCTCCGGCCACTCAAATAGCGGTTCTAAACCCTAGGGTCAGTTGAGTGGTCTGGGTCTTCGACAAAACAGCCGCTACAATTCTTAAAACATTGACGGATGTCGCAGTTCAAGGTAGCTCGTATATCACGTCAACTGCTGCTGCAAAAGAGCGATGACTCTTTTTATATCTTAGAAACTTCTAGAAGTTTTTCGTATTTCGTAGAATATTCATTATTTCGGAGTGTTTCTCGAACCTTCGAAAATTTCGAAGAATCGTCAAATCTGGAAACCCCCTCCGAACTTCAGAATATGGCAACCCTTGATACACACCATAGGAAAAGTTGTCTGTGTTTTATCAGTCTGGTTTTCAAACGAGACTCCAATGAGGACATTTTAAACGTTCGTACCAACAGGGAAAGTATTGTAACGGGGTCGAAAATTCAAATTCGAATTTTCGACGGAACAGCACGTTTTAGGTATCACTGAACTTAAATCGAACGTCTTTGAGATGATGTCTGTGTGCGTGTGTGTAAGTATGTGTGTGTGTGTAAGTACGTGTGTGTGTGTGTAAGTACGTGTGTGTGTGTGTAAGTACGTGTGTGTGTGTGTATGTAAGTACGTGCGTGTATGTAAGTATGTGTGTGCATGTGTATGTACGTGTGTGTGTGTAAGTACGTGTGTGTGTGTAAGTACGTGTGTGTGTGTAAGTACGTGTGTGTGTGTAAGTACGTGTGTGTGTGTAAGTACGTGTGTGTGTGTGTGTGTAAATGTGTGTGTGTGTCCGTAAGTATGTAGAGACGATATCTCAGGAGCGAATAGAGCATTTTGAACGAAATTTGGTACAAAAATCACAAACAGTAAATACTGGAAACCTATTGATTTTAATTGTAATCGAATATTCGGAAGACCCTCCCCCCCCCAATTTTTGAATGAAATTTTTGAAAAAATCACCAAAAAATCAGAACATTCAATAATGTTACGCAAATAATCATTTGATAATAATGATTCGCTATATTGCACGTTTATCAAAAAAATTATCAAAAGTTCACACAAAATTAAAAAAAAAAGATTAACTATTGTGGTGTTTGGTCACTTTTCATATGTGATATTATGCGATAAATTTGTTATCATCCTACTTGTGAGTTCCTTCCATTGACGATAGAAGATACTCTTGCCACTTTCAGTAATAGTTTTGTATTTTGACGCTTAATAATTTGACAACAGTCAATTTATTATAAGAAATGATCTTCTCTCCGTTTTTCTATAACGGTTGGCGATAAATTTGGCGAACTTGATGACTCATTTGTCAAAATAACGCCAAATTGGAAAACATTTCGCTCCAGATTGACGAAAATATAATTAAAATTGCTAAAATGATGTTAAATTAACGAAAATGAAGACACATTGATGAATTAATTATTAAAATATTTTGCTATATGGACTATACTGATTATTGCGGATGTTATCAAATTGATAACTGTCAATTTAGAGTTATGTTAAATATCAGTCCACTGAGTAGTTCGAGACAGTTTTACATCTTGTCATCTGGAAAAGCACCAAATGTGCATTTTACCTTAGAAACATTGTGCCATAGATCTCATACATCCTTTTGCCAATGTGTCACAAGTAAATGCATTATATAGGGGAAGTTATGTGCTATCTACATCTGATTTTTTTTTATTCCCCCCCCCCCCCCCCCTCATACTTCACGCTTAAATTTAGGTAGCTATTGTAAGCATGTTCATAGCATAATACTTTGCAAATTTTTAGGATTCTATCTCCATTGCTCTTACTTTCCCTCTATATATAATATAATGTATAAGGGAAAGTACTGTCACGGTGTATGAATTTTCGCCTGAAGAGCACGTTCCAAGCATTACTGAACTCTAATCGAATTTTTCTGAGGCTGTGTATGTGATTGTGCTTGTGTATGTGTGTGTGTGTCCGTGAGTTTGTGCATATGATATCTCACGAACGAATGGAGCGCTTCGAATGACATTTGGTATAAAAATTTACAATCAGCGAATACTAGAATACCTATTGATTTTAAACACATTTGAATGTACGGAACATCCCCAAATTTTTGAACAAAATTTTGAAATATTCATAAAAAAATAAAAATAAAATCCCAACCTTCGATAATGTTACGTAAATTATCATTTCTAATGTAATTCATTAAAAAGCGATTGACACAATTTTTAGAACGCTGAAGGGAACCGTTCGTTGATGTTTGATGATCATTTGAACTCAAAAACATTGTAATTGCGTTGACGCAGAATATAGATGCACAGAAAATACGCAAAAAAAAAAAAAAAAAAAAGTTTTAGGACGAATGCAGCACTCAATATAAATTAAAAAGAAATTTAAAAATCACGATTTTTACACTGGAGAGAAAAATGGATGCCATATTTTATTTTGAAGTGGGTCACGTAATCTCTTCATATAATATGGGTGTAATTAATATTTTAATTTTCATTTAAAAAACTACCCAACACATTTTACTGACATTTTTTTTATATATTTTATGTAATAATTTGAATATTTCCTAAAATTTTCGAAACAATTCTTGTATATTAACTTTAGTTAAAAAATGTGTGATACATTAGGTTCAATCCAAAACTAATTGGGTGATATTATTCATTTACATTACCATATGTCGCACAGACCGTCTCAACAACATACTAAAATTTCATTTTGATAAAGTCATTTTTATGACAGTGATCGTGCGAACGGACAGACAGACAGACAGAATGAATAAAGTCATTAACACTTTTCAACTATGTTGGAAAGTGTTAAAGAGCCGGACCAGCACACATCAATATTTTATTCTTTTTGTATTGAAATGATGACCTATATAAATAAAATTGAAAATCTGTCTGCCTGTCTGTATATTTGTCTCATCATCACGGGAGAACGGCGGCACCGAATGGGATGAAATTTTCTAGATAGACTTGGAATAAATAGCCCTACTTAAAATTCAGTTCATGTTTCGAGTTTCTAGGACCAGGGGTTCTCTAGATATTAATTAACAAGAAAAATCAATCATGCATAAAGCATTGATTATGAAACACTTTCCAACTGCAATGCAATTTTATTTAAACATCTCTAAAATGCGATACATTCAATGTAATATTTTAAAAATTATCACAATACTACATTAATTTATTATATTTGAAAATTTTATCGAAAACAAATGAACTTTATTCAAATGACGTCATCGAAATATGAATTGCCTGGCTCTCTCTATAAAAACAGCATTTCATTCATAAAGATTTTTCAATTCCTTTCATTCATCACAATACTACAATAATTTATTTTATTTAAAAACATAAAAACCATGGAGGTACAAGTAATTTAACTCTATGCTTAAAACTTTATCGAAAAAATCGTCTCCTCTATGCAAAATCAATGAATGTTTCATTCATATCAGCTATTTTGTACACTCCAGAGCTAAATAATTTCGCGTTAAAGAAATTCAGCAATTCTTGTACAACTCATCCTACATCTTTATGTGTTTACATTCTCCATCAGGGAAAATTAGGCTTCGTTGTAGAAATAATCAAAGTGTGATGATCATTTAAACTGAAATATATTGTAATTGCGTTGTTTCTGAATGTAGATGCCCAGAATTTAAGCAAAAATAAAGGGGTTTTAGGACGCATACAACACTAAATATAAATTTAAAAGAACTTTAAAAATCACGATTTTGGCACAAGATGGATGCCATATTTTATTTTGAAGTGGATCACGTGATCTCTTCATATAATATGGGTGTAATTATTATTTTAATTTTTATTTAAAAAACTACCGAATATATTTTGCTGAAATTTTTTTCATATTTTTTATGGGATAATTTGAATATTTCCTAAAACTTTCGAAGCAATTTGTGAATATTGAATTCGCTTAAAAAAATGTTCCATAGGGTTCAATGTATTTCATTTTTTCAACCTGGGTTCAGTCTAAAACTAATTTGTTATTATTCATTTATACTCCCATAGGTCCCACAGACCGTCTGAACAACATACTAAAATTTCATTTTGATAAAGTCATTTTTACGGCAGTTATCGTGCGAACGGACAGACAGACAGACAGAATGAACAAAGTCATAAACACTTTTCAACTATTTTGTAACGTGCTAAAGACGCACAATTAACCTTCCATAGCTATAGCATTATGGATACGATATTTTTCCCCACGAATTTATTTAAGAAAATGATATCATGTCGCTTAGCATCGGATTTAAATCCAATGTGTTTATGCGGCAGACGATTTTTTAAAAATCTTTTCCTATTCACATAATAAAGATATGTATATAAAACAAATTTCATTCATATTGCATTTTTGACTGGATAATATCAATTACGGTCTTCAGGTATAAGCATTATTCTCATTGATATTTTCAAATTATTACGCCATTGTTTTATTTTGTCAAAAATTGTTGAAACTCATATACGCAGTACTTGCAATCTTCTACAAATGCACGGATATATCTTCTAATCTACGAGAATATAAGTAAAATATGTATATTGGCATATATTTTGACATATACTGGCATATATTGGAATCAATTACGGCCTTCTGGTATAAAGATTATGGGGATTAGTGATATTTTCAATTTATTACGTCATCTGTTTTATTTTGGCAAATGTATTTGAGACTCATATTGTAATACGGGTAATATTCTACTTGTACATGGTCATATCTTCTAATCTACGACAATATAAGTAGTACGGGTATATTTTCCAATAAAATTTTAGCGCTTTCATTTTGGTATATATTGGAATCAATTACCGCCTTCAGGTTTAAAGATTATGGATTTATTAATATTTTCAATTTATACGTGTAATCTGCTAATACCGGGTATATCTTCTTATATTCGCGAAAATAAGTAGTACGGGTACTATACAGTTTTAACGCTTTTATTTTCCATATTTTGATTCAATTTCATATTTTTTGTAAAGTTTAGAATTTTGTACAGCGAGAACAGAGATTCTTAAACTTCTTTTTACGAGCATTAAATTAAATATTTTAACATATTTTGATTAACAATGTCATTATACTATAGGAATTTGCACATGATTGTAATTCTGAGGTTCATTTATATTATTTTCTCTATACGAAGAACGGGTATACTGCTAGAGTTTAATGAAAATGAAAGTGGGAAGTATGTAAAATTTTAATAAGACAATTTAATTCCGAATCACTATTTTAACAAATAAAAAAATGACCAGGGAAAATTTCAAAAATTTTAATAACTTTTCGGTGTGGATTTCGTATTGGCACCCTATTCTGGCATTTCAAATCTACATTTTCATATTATTACTTTCCCTGCAATACATGGTAATGTACAGAGAAAGTATTGGAATCATGTCGAAAATCGCAACTCGAGTGTGGGACATATGGGAATGTAAATGAAAAATTTCACCCAATTAGTTTTGAATTGAACCCGGGTTGAAAAAATGAAATACATTGATCCCTATGGGACCTAATTTTTCAAACTTTTTTAAGCGAATTTAAAATTTACAAATTGCTTCTAAAATCTTAGAAAGTATTCAAGTTATCCCATAAAATATATAAAAAAAATTTCTGCAAAATATGTTCGGTAGATTATTAAATAAAAATTAAAATAATAATTGCACCCATATTATATGAAGAGATTACGTGACCCACTTCAAAATAAAATATGGCATCCATTTTTTTCTCCAGTGTAAAAATCGTGATTAAATTTCTTTTTAATTTATATTTAGTGTTGCATCCGTCCTAAAACCGCTTTATTTTTACGTATTTTCTATGCATCTATATTTTGTGACCAACGTAATTACAATATTTTGGAGTTTAATTGATCATCAAACTTTGATTATATCTACAACGAAACCAAATTTTAATGGATGGAGAACGGATGCAGAAAGTTGCATAAGAATTGCTGAATTTTTTTCATGCAAAATTATTTAGCTCTGGAGTCTAGAATAAAACTGATATGAATGAAATATTCATTACTTTTACATGAGAGCCAGACGATTTATATTTCGATGATGTCATTTGATTAAATTTCATTTTTTCAATGATGTTTTAAGTTTTCAAATATAATAAATTATTGTAGTACTCTGATAATTTAAAATATATCAGCTCTGAACGCATCATATGCTTAAATAAAATTGCATTTCAGTTGGAAAGTGTTTCATAATCAATGCTTTATGCATGATTGATCTCCCTTATTATTTTTTTCTCCTAGCGCCAAAAACAAAATGATTTATCAACATGATTATGTAACAAAAATATAACTGGCTTTGAAAATCGTGTTTTTTTTTTCGAGAACCATTTATATATGTTGTTTTCAATTTTTGAAATTCTAAATCAAATTTATATTTTAGGTTTTAAAAGAAAAGTATGTAATTTCTACCAGAATATATAAAATGAGACATTATTCATTAACGTTAGTTCAGTAGCTAAGGTTGTAAGTTCGTCAACGCTAAAGAATAAAGCGCAGGAACGACAATCATAAAAAAATGTCATTTTAAAGTTATTTTTTATCGGGTTCTACAGCACCAGTTGTAATTCTTTTTCTCAACTTTGAGACGGCTTTAATAAGGAAAAACGATTAGGTATTTAGCTTTCTTGAAAGCTGAGTTACATACCCCCGGAAATTGGAGTTTGTCAAGTATAATGAACACTTTTCAGCTACGGATTCGGACAGCGAGCTTTTTAAATAACATTTCAAGTGCAGAAGATGACCAGTGTGGAATTTTCGCTCAAAATAGATGCAGTCTATGTAGTCTATTACAGCCACAAGAAATGTTATCACCACCTATTTCTATTATTATTGCCTATTTTTAAAGAGTATGGATTGATCAAATGGAGAATAAAGACTCAGTACAGACAGAAAAGCTGAAATTTTATAGATAATTTGAACATTCTTTCATCTTAGCTGATTTGAAAACACTTTTTTTTTTCAAATATCTAAGGCAATGAAAGATGATGTTTGTTTCTCTCTGTGTGTGTATCGTCTGTAGCGGAAAATTCAAGCATCGGACAGCGACGCAATTAGATCAGACAGGGCGGTTGGCTTGCAACGAGAGGCTAAAAAAAAGAAATGAGCAATGAAAAAAGCGAAGCTAACACAACCGACATACCACCGATCGATTCTCTGCTTATACAAGGTAGGATCAAAAAGGTCGGAGACTGTGATGATATCTCCAACTCTGATTGAAGGAGAGGGGAACTATTTTACCGTAGCGTAGAGGCACATGTGACGCGAGATGTGAAAAGGAAGAAGCAGGTGTTTTTTCAGACAATGTGCGTCAGTGAACTGTAGTCGTCGAAAATGGAAATGGCATTACGCTGGCAGAATTTGATACCCGCACGTTGTTCTTCAAATGCCTTTTCCATTTTCGACAAACGCGGACGATTACAGTTCACTGACACGCATTGTTTGGAAAAAACCTGCACTGCGGACTTGCTTCTTCCTTTTCACATCTCGCGTCACATGTGCCTCTACGCCACGGTAAAATAATTCCCCTCTCCTCCAATCACGGTTGGAGATATCAGTACAGTCTCGAAACGTTTTGATCCTACCTTGTAGTACTTTGCACAACTCGCTCTTGCTAAAGCAAGTCCGTACAACATAGCATAACTTTCAAACCGGACATCCTACGAACACAAGACAAAATTATTTCGATAGAGCTCTGTGAGAGCTTTAAAATGCGAATTCAGCGAATATTCTAAATTGAAAATCAAATAAGATATAACGTTATAAAATGTGTGTAAAGTTAGTGATTCTGAGATAATTCTGTTTTTTCTTCTCCACTTCTAAATTTTTCAAGAATTCAACAAAAATTTTCAATCAAGCTACAGAAGCGTGTAACTGACGTATTTGTTTGAGGTTTAATTTATCTGACAGATAATGAGCTAACTTAATATTGTTTCACAAATTTAAATTTAAAAAAAAAATGAAAATTTCTAATTTTGATTTGCAAAACAAATTTTTAAACTTTAAACGTTAGGTCAAGTAAAGTGTAAGTTGTCAAGTAAAATGTAGTACAGTGAGCACACCCGATCGAATAACAGAAATAAAGCGCCCATAGCGGACAATTTATAAAGTTAGGATATAAACTTGGCAACATGGCGAGATAGACGAGAAAAGCCAATTACAAAGTTGTAGGACATTGTTTAATGGGTAGAAATTTACATCAGGAACGCACAAAACGCGTATGTGGAAGGCAATAAATATCCGTCTCAGAAAATGATACAATCAAGGGCTGCAACACGCACGGTGACACTTACAATATGTGTGAAAGTACGCGGTCATATTTTTTCTCGAGTTCAAATATGCATTGCTGCTGACAGAAGGTATTTTGAATAAACTGTACATTAGATTACTGTACATGTAAGCATTGTTTATTTTAACAAATCGCCATTAACCATATTGTGTCAAATAAAACCTTCTGTGGCAGATTTATGGTTGACTCCTACGCATTTGACAATGTTTTACAATTTTGTAATTGGCTTATTTTGTCTATTTCACTTTCTAGCTGAGTTCGTTATCCTTACTTTTTATATTATCCACTACGAGAGCTGCACTCACTTTACTATAGTAAGGCTTAAACCTAATGCATGTACTTATATACCTTTCGTTTTGGGGGTACTTAAGGATTTCCTGAGGATCCGCTGCATATAATTTGTAAATATTTTGTGTTATTTAAAAAACTTAACAATTTCAATTTTTTTACTGTATTACAAAAAAGGTAGCGAAATGTAGATTTTTCTCGAACACAGATTTGAGGAACTCTCAATATGATGTTGAACTTCGGAATCTCTGGTTTATTGCGCAGAAGGACGTGGTGAATGATAAAAAATCTGATGTGGGCAGCACATGACTTTCGCTCCAAACTTATATCCACGTTATATTTATTTCAATTAAATTTAATTCACTTTTAATTCAATTTTCGTTCTCATTTGATAACTGGACTTATTTTCAAAGGTGGCGTGGAAAAATACGAAAAAAACTAATATATCTCGAGAACGGCTAGTCCTAGTGTAATGGGGTTGGTCTTATTCTTTTCTTCGTTAAAAATTACGCATTAAACAAGCATTTAATGGATATATTTGAGCATACGTAGCTTTTTAGTTTAGATTTTGACAATTTTTGCGGGCTATTCTGCAAAAAAAAGGCAGGCTATTTTTTTCTGAATCGTACCAAAATCTAATCAGCACCAGGGTGACCTATACGTGGCTCATTATTTTGTGAAATTCGGTCCATTAGTTTTTCAGCTAGAGTGGATACAAGCTTTTGCGGGCCATTTCGCAAAAAAAAGGCGGGTTCTTTTATCCCGAATCGTACCCAAAACTAATCAGCACCAGCCCCGCCCACAAGTGACTTACCTACAAAATTTTGTGAAATTCGGTCCATTAGTTTTTTAGTTAGAGGGGATACAAAATCTGCACAGACAGACAGACAGACAGACACACAGACAGACAGACACACACACAGACGTCACGCTAAAAATGGTTTTTTCGTATTCTGAAGGTCTCGAAACGTGTAGATCCGTCGAAAACTCGAGTTGCGATTTTCGGCATGATTCCAATACTTTCCCTATACATTACCATGTATTGCTGGGAAAGTAATAAAAATGTAGCAATACGCATCATTTTCATTATAATTAATTATCACTGTCAGGAAATATAAAAAAAAATTGCTAACGACATTATAATCTACGATTGACCGTTTATAAATATGCATAACATGTAAACTCAATTTTTCCAGCTTCTTAGCGCATTTATAAGTATATTTAATTATCTACAAAACAACTGTGAGGAATTTTAAAAAGTCATTAATTATGCTTCGAAAACACTTCAGAAATTCGAGTACGTTATATTAAATAATTTCAATGCATTAAAAACATTTTTATATATTGATAAATTGGATATTTAAATCTCGGTTATGAAATTGAGTATTGATTGGTTTACAGACTCTAATTAATGTTCTATTTAAGTGAATCCAAGTAGCCAAGAACATGTGTTGCTGATATTGCAATATTTATATTATTATTATTATTTTGCTGACAACTCTAAGTATCATAAATTATACTCACAGTATAGTTTATGATATTTACAGTAAAAGTATGATTTCTTATTGTTACGAATGGTGTAAAATACTTTAATACTTTTCAGCAGCTCATAAGGAGAAAACACTTTTACAGGCAACAATTGCTATTACTGTAGGGTTGCCTGATTTCGGCGACATTTTCGTGAAATGGGGACCAAATTTTGCGAAATGTCGCCAATTTGGCGACGTTTAGCGAGTTTTCTAATCAGGTGGAACTTTAGAATTTCCATTAGCTTTTGAGATGCGAGCACTTTCTATTCTAGAAATTTCTCTTGAGAGTATATAAGAAAGCCATTTATTTGTGCCGAGTTGCCGTGATGCAAGTCAAACTGAATTGGAAAATATGTCAGTGTTTTGAGAACAAAATTCTGTTTTGTGAATTAGTGGAGTCTTTAATTACTATTTTATTGTTCCTGGCAGTTGTTCAGCAATCTTGTAAGATAGTAGTTATCGAGCTATATATTTTGTTCCTGTTTACGCTTATTAGTGCATTTAAATAAAAGCGTTAGTTATTCAGAAAACTGGACTCATTGTTGTATCCAGAGAGTACACCCACGTTAGAGTGTCTAGAAATAACTAAAGTGTCTAAATCCTCCTGTTGGGCTCAGGACGAGCTAGCCCGATAAGATTTTTAATCCAAAGAGTTAAAATATACAGCAAATGACAAGGATATGCTAAACTTCGAATTTTTAGATACAGCTGTTCTCGAGTTATACCAAAAACAAGTAAAGTCCTATAGCTAGCCCAAGACGGGCTAGTCCGATAAGCTTCAAAGTCGAAAGAACTGAAATGTACCACAAGAGAAAACGTCATACCGACTTTCACGTAACTGTTATGAATGAACTTGATTATTTTGGACCTCAAATGTTTGAACGACCAAAAATAAAGTTAAATAAAATTTTAAAAATACGAATATATCCCTAGCTCAATCTCTCTGAAAATCAAATTACGTTTTCACTTGCAATAATTACGCCAAATTTCACACAAATTCTTCAATTATTTCCAAAGATATCGGTCATTTATTTCATTAGCATTAAATTCTCATTAGTTTCAATGTTAACTCCTCCGCTTTTAACCGCTTATTCGAGACCAACGCCGTCTAGCGGAGGAGGTTTTTAGGGAACCTGTTTTTCGCCTCGGTCGGCACACTATTACTTCTAGACACTGTACCCACGTGTTGAGAGGATAAGAAGTAACATTATACTAACAGAGTTGATTTATTATTATATCAACTTTGATTTGTTAGTTACTAACAATTCAATAAATCACAAAATCAGTTAATAGCATCCATTGACTGGTTTCGTGCTTTTTAAGTGTTTGTCATCATGGAATAGATGGTACTTATTTTGAAGAAATTTTCATAGGGGAATGAGAATATTTATAGGATGTTAGAATAAACTTTTCTCACTTTTTAGCAGCTTTGACTATTCTCAACAGAACTAACCCCGTCAAGTTGTAAAAGGTCAAATGTCATTCAATTTTAATTTTTATATGTACACTTTATGCATTAAAATTATAGTAATAAGAAATAAAAGCATACATACCAGAATGAAAACATTCATATACTTTTAAATTAAAACAATAAGGACAGTCATCAGCGTCTTCCATAATATATGAATAAGAAAACAAGTGTTAACCAGTGTTAACTCTAGCGAAAATTCTTTTGTATTCTTCTCTCAAACACATTCGTCATTTTATCATCATGCACTTCTAATTTATAGTTAACGCAGACGATTTTTTAATATTTTATAATTCAATTTTTATGCAGTTTTTGATTCCATTTGTAGCCATAGTAACAGACATGGAGGTAAAAGTAAGGAGTTAAAATTTCATATTAAGAAAACACTAATAAGGTTTGAGACAATAATTTAGGTGGCTCTAGGATAAGATAAGTAGTCCTGCATTGCATGCATTTCTATGGCGAAAGGCCTAAAATAATTATTTAAACTGTCAATTTTGTAAAAATAAATTATAAGCGCAGTGCAAAGTAGAACTGAAACAATAAAGAATATTCCTACGTATTCAAAATTATTTTGCCTTCCAATTTATTTTTATTTTCATATATTCTGTACTCTATTCTACAACTATGAAAAATACTGGTTAATTATACTCATAATTATATATATATATATATATATATATATATATATATATATATATATATATATATATATATATATATATATATATATATATATATATATATATATATATGGAACCCTTAATTTAAAACTAATCAAAAAATACATATATTAAATACTACGCCTTCTTGTTGTGTCAACTAACAATAGCAGCTACTTTACTAACACTAGCGACAGCTAAATTTAATTTTCAAAGCATTATGGCATTGTCCAGTTTCATCCATAGGAGTTTTATCTCCTTCTTTCTAACTCCATGTCAACAGAGTTACGCATCAAATACCAAAATCGTCTGCTGGCTATTCTGATAAAACTATTAAATTTTTTTTTTGTTGATGATTGATTTTTAGATTCAAATGTCTAAAAATGTTGAAAATAAGACAACATACAGGGATAGGAGAAGAAATATTGTTTTTCACACAATTTCCATGTTAGCAGAACTATAAGCCATTTTTATGCACTAATTTGATACGTTTTTTACTTTCCTTATATACATAATGTAAAAGGAAAGTATTGTGACGGGGTCAAAAATTCGAATTCGAGTTTTCGACGGCAGAGCACGTTTCAAGCATCCCTGATCACGAATTGACCATTTTTGAAGTGATGCCTGTGTGTGTGTGTGTGATAGTATATGTGTGTGTGTTTGTGTGAAAGTATGTGTGCGTGTGTGTGTGTGTGTGTGTGTGTCAGTGAGTCTGTGCAGACGATAACTGACGAACGAATGGACCGATTCGAACGAAATTTGGTACAAAAATCACAATCCGTAAACACTCGAAGCCTATTGTTTTTATACGCAATCAAATGTTTAGAACCCCCCTAAATTTTCGAGTGAAATTTTGAAAAAATCGTCAAAAAATCAAAACCGCTATTAAAGTTACACAAATAGACATTTCTTATGTAATTTTTCATTAGAAAACGATTGAAATAAATTTTAGATAGTTAACATGAACCGTTCTTGAGATATTGCACATTTTTCAAAAAAATTATAAAAAAGTCATATAAAATAAAAAAAAAATATTTCCTATTGAGAAACATGTTCACTTTTCATATGTACGATAAATTGGGTGACATCATTCTCGTGTATCTAGCTCGTTCCATTCATGAAAAAAGATACTTTGAGAAATACTTTAGTATTTGAACACCAATAGTCATTTATCTGCTGTAAGAATAATTTAGTTCTTCGTCCATAACGCTTGGCAAGATTTTGGCGACGAATTTGATGGAATGTCGCCAACTTGGTGACTTTTTTCAATGGTGCTAAATTAACGAAAAACTCGCCGAATGGATAAAAATGACGCTAAATCAATGAAAATGACGACTCATTGACGAAAACTCAATATCTTGGAAAAAATATAAATATCTACTATAATAATAATCTATTTTTTTTTACTGTAAAAGTAGTAAATTCATTGCATTATATAAGGAAAGTTATGTGCTGCCCACATCAGAATTTTTTATATTTGGAACTTTTATTAAGTGTATAGGTGTCACATTGAATGGGCACTTACCGTTTTTCCTGCGCGGGATGGAAATAGCTTATATGCAATAATTACCAGTCATTATATGTTTCCATATTGTATGTTTAATTTTAGGAAATTGCAAATTCTGGTGTTGTTTAGCAAAAGCCCAAGCCTTTATTCAATTTTAAATAGTATTTGAACAGTTAAAGATTTTATTACAATCATCTTCTACCATCAATTTGATATGAGTGAGCCCTTTGCATGTTTTCTATTTATCATAGAGCTACTGAATCGGTGCTTTAACAGGTAATTGCGATAGGTGCGCCCGAAGAGATCACGATCCTATCCTGTTGCAAGTTGCTGTTTAGTCTTCAATTAGTAGGCGGCATTTCCATCGAATGATAGGGTTTAAAGCTGTAGTAGTTCTATTATAGGTAATAGGGAGAAGAAAATGATAGACGTACGCCCAAGTTGAGCAGTGGGTGGCAAGGTCAATGTGTAGCATTGTCCCAGCAACGCATAGTAATATATCCTAGGCAATGTTGGCAAATGTAATACGGTGATATCGGCATGTGTGGATATATCACCGATAATACCGATATTCGGAAAATATGTTGTTTTGCCAATGTACTTTTGACAATGTTAGATTTACATTAGAAATACTTTGAATGTTTTGCCAATATTGGATAAATATTGAAAGTTAATGTTTAACTAATATTAAATAATTGTATTTAACTAATATTCAAAAATTGTATTTAACTAATATTAGTTGAATGGTAGCATAATTTTACCAATATATTGAAAATATTTCAATACAAAACCAGAAAAAGAAAATTTTGGTAATACTGGAAAAATGACCACAGTGCAACATAAGTTTATCAAAAATGAAGACCTCTTTCTCTCGCTATATATATCTCTTTCTTCCCGTTTTCTAATCAAGAGCATATAAATCACTTCTATGGAAATATAACACTTCTATTACTAGCATTACGGACGCTGAGTGCAACTTGTTGTCGGTTCAAGGGTCGCCTTGACCTTTCCGGAGCACTTAAGCAAAAGTACATTTTCGGGGCCCCATAAAAGTTCTATAGAAAAAAAAAGCACATTGAGCACGGAAAGATGGCCCTCAAAGCTTCACGAGCCGTCAGAATTTGCCTACTTTACCCATGGCCTGAAACAGCCCTGGTTAGCTGGCTTTCAGTGTTCTATCAACTTTTCTCCAGTCTGGTGGGAAAGTTGTGTTCAAATTGATGCAAATGACAATTTATACCATCATGTTTCCCCCAAAATTTTAGGCTCACGTTTTCTGCTAATTCACGAGATTCTATTTCCTTCCGAATCTGCAATTTTTTTTTCTCACGAACCCCATCACGATGTTGTTTATTTATTTTTCCTCAATTATTTCTCATTACGCGGCTGTCTTTGCCCTGACGATTTGCTTGAAAGAAAACACAGGAAGCTTAAGGAGATCTTTTTCTCCTCGCCGAGGGTGGCTGATGCCACAAGAAAAACGTGAAAAGACATCTGGCTTATGGATGACTAATTAACGCTCTTTCCAGTGGGGGGTCTCACACCCTCCAGTGTACTCGATGCTTACACGCAATTCGTGGATCTATCGTGACGAACGCCGAAACTCCCATTTTTCTCGTCTTTTGTGATTATTCGTCTGTAGTGGCAAAATTAAAGAAAACGGATGAAGCGTGGAGTTGTTTGAAAGTGCAGATCACGTATTTGCTTTGAGAAAAGTCCTATTTGCTAGCATTTTATATTATGGCATATGTTTGCTGCTCAAATATGCGGCGGTGTTATTAATTTCGCGCTATTCAATAGACTTCCTGCGCGCCGAAGAGTTATGAGCAATGCGCGTGAGGAGATGATTGAAGTTGCGCGTTCTCTGGCTGCAAGCAGAACGCGAGTGGCTGTATAGATGATTGTCGAGGAATTGGAAGTTGTTTTGTTTCTTCATCCCGTGCGAAGGGGCACAGAGAATTCGTAACGATTCAGTAATAGAAATATCAATATGACATTCGAAATGAAAAATGGCGAATCGCAGAAACATTAAGTTGAGACGCTTAGTATTTGTCACATAAAGGTAGCATGAAGAAAATTGAATATATATTATTTTGCATCATGCAGTTTTTCATACTTTATCACTGCTTGTATAATAGTTTATGATAGGAATGGATATTATATTTTCGCAATCTATTTTGAGTGTGGCTGCAAAATGTGTTGCTCTTTTGGAGAGTGCAAGCTAAAAGTGGGTGACTGTAAAATATTGTCATGAAATCAAAATATATATAAAACACCACTTCATGGAAAATAAAAACCTTCCTTCAACAGGGTACCCTAGACGTAAAAGTACAACTTCGGCCTAGAAGGAACTTGGCTCAGCTATTTTGAGATTTCGCAACATTTTCTTCAACGCAGCAACTTTTTCTTTTCGCAACAATTTCGTGATCCACCAATAATTGAAATCGATTCTGCAGTTTGGGCTATATGTCAGTCAACATTGAATTAAGAATGTCGGAATGACAATTGCAAACAGTGTCATATTCAAATTCTTTTTCTCGGGTGATACAGCATCAAAAATGATTTTTTCTTTCTTAGCCTTGAGACGCTTTTACAGAAAGAAAAAGAAAATTTTACTATTCTTAAGGGGTGAGCTATAGGCCCTGGCAACTGAAGTTTGCCACGTTAAGTATAATATGAAATGATAGTTACTTCATCGTTTCTAAAATTTAATTTGTGTCTTCATTCCGTGTCGAGAAGCGAAGAGATTCATAATGATTTAGCAATATTAATGTGGCTTTTGATATGAAAGAATTGTGGGCCTTAGAGACGTCAAACTGTATCGTTCAATACTTACAGCAATGTGTTGAAGGCCCAGACCACACAGCCAACCCTAGGGCTTACGGCAATCAAACGTGTGGCCGGATTACAGCAATGTGTGTCGTTCAATATTTATTATCGCACATAGAGAAATGAAGAAAATTGCTTAATTTTCACTTTTGCACCATGTGATTTTTTCCTTATTCCTATTTCATCACTGCCGTTATGGTAATTTGGCATAAAGATGACCATTCTGTTAGATGTATATGAATAAGTTCGATGATTGAAACGTGATGGCTACAGAAATATTGTTGAACAGGACCATATGTTAATACAAAGTACGTAAGATCCGGCCGTCCAAACAGCTGCTCTTGTTTTAGGACGAGTCGGACAGTCTGGGTCTTCCACAAAGTTCGTAAGATGCTTTAATTATAATATATATATATATATATATATATTCAACAGTGTATATATATATGTATATATATATAGTGTATATATATATATATATATATATATATTTGAAGATTTTTCACGGTGACGACCTTTCGACATGTGAGTTGCTCTTTTTTGCAAATTCGTATATTTGTGCGCTATATTTTTCATGTTCATGTCTATGTGGTATTTTATATTTCATGTTTATGTGGTATTTTATATTCTATTATTGAATTTTATCTTTTTTTTTTTTTTTTTTTTTTTCTGTTATTCCGTTGTTGGGCACAGATTGCATAATATTTTAACCACGTGTTTTTATGCAATCATAGAAACAACGGATTTTAGTATATCTGTCTAGAATGTGCCCCTGAAGACGTTTCTGGCAGATATACTATTCTTTAATATGTTTTCCTTGTCCTGGCCTCTCCGTGCTCTACTTTTTCGGCCGTTCCTCGTTGCTTTTTGCTTTTCACAACACGCTTTATTTTGCTCACGGTTTGATACTGTGGTTACTGATTCACACTCTTGCACTTTAGTTTTTGTTATTTTAATATATATATATATATATATATATATATATATATATATATATATATATATATATATATATATATATATATATATATATATATATATATATATATATATATATATACACACTGCTGAACAATTGCTAAGGACGGAACACAAATTGCAATGTAGCACAACATTAAACGGGGGTACAGGCCCAGCAGGATAAAATATTGTTGCCATACTGTTCGGAAATTAGAATAAAGATCATTTATTGTTCTGGAAAATACAGAAGGTTTTGAAACACCTGAAAGAAAAAATATGTTCATTTGATGCTGTGTACGGAGAAATGGAGAAATGCATATGAACGACTACAGGTACCTTTGAGAAAGGTGTCAGTACGGGATATGTCCACCGTGGAGTATGATGCAACATTCCACATATCCTATCATGCTTTGCACAACATTATCCAGCAGCTGTTGAGGCAAGTTATCCCACTCCTCTGTGGGATAACTATTTCTCTGAACACCTTCATCCGTGCACTGAACACGGATGAGGGTGTTCTTGTTTGTTGGAGGATATTTTCGATCAGAAAGTCGCCTCTGTGGGATAACTATTTCTCTGAACACCCTCATCCGTGCACTGAACGCGGATGAGGGTGTTCTTGATTGTTGGAGGATATTTTCGACCAGCAAGTCGCCTCCCCAAATCATTCCAAACATTTTCAATGGGGTTTAGATCTGGAGAACGTGCTTGCCATACGAGGCATTGAATACCCTCGCTGACTAAACAATCCTGAACCGCGAGTGTTCGATGACATGGTGCGGTGTCGTCCATCAAAACAAATTTATCACCGACAGCACCACGGAAAAGGCGAACATGAGGCAATAGAACTTCATCAATGTATCGTTGGCCCGTCATTGTCCCAGTTGCAACCATATGTAGGAGCGTGCGGCCATTGATCATGATGCCGACCCATACGATGATACTACATGTTGGATATCGGGCCCTTTCCTGGATATTTTCTGGACGATAAGCAGTACCACTCTCATGTCAGATCAGTTGGCATCTACAATCCGATGACAGACTGAACTTACTGTCATCTGAGAATAGTACGCAAGCCCAGTCCTGTTCGGTCCAAATGCGATGCTCATGACACCATTGCAAGCGGGTGATACGATGCAGTCTGGACAATGGGACACACACAAGAGGTCTGAAGACCCCAGACCGTGCGACTCACATATTGGGTTTAGAGTAGCTATCTGCACGGCCGGCACACAAGAGGTCTGAAGACCCCAGACCGTGCGACTCACATATTGGGTTTAGAGTAGCTATCTGCACGGCCGGCACACAAGAGGTCTGCCTACGTATAGTCCTCCTTCTTCCAAACGTCTGGCTACAATTTTTAGGGAGATCCGCTGTCCTGTGGTAGTAAGAAACTGATTTGCCACCTGCTGAGCTGTTGTGCGCTGGTCCCCTTTTGTCGATAGGACAATGTACCTGTCTCCTGCAGGCGTCGTACTTCTAACACGACCTCCCCCGAGACGCTTGCTGCACATTTCACTTGTTTTAAATGCTTGCCACAGTCGTGAAATAACGCTGTGGACGATGTCGAACTCCCTGGCAACATCAGTATTTTTCGCCCTTCTTCGATCTTTCCAATAATACGGCCACACGTAAAATCATCTAAATGATATCGGGAAGACATACCGAAAACTTCAAGTTTGTCAATTAAATCTTTCAAGTAAGACTTTCACTTGGAACAACAACTGTCCACACGCGTCAACTCCTTTAAATCTCTTATCAGCGCTATCACGTGACGAGCAGGCGTGGAAATGAAAAATTTGCATACGCACACCTCTTCTTACTGTGTCCCGCACTTATTCTAATTTTGGACATTTTGCTTCCTTTCATTTTGTGGTTGCTATGGGTGATAGTGTCATCCGTCCTTAGCAATTATCCAGCAGTGCATATATATATATATATATATATATATATATATATATATATATATATATATATATATATATATATATATATATATATATATATATATATATATATATATATATATATATATATATATATATATATATATATATATATATATATAAATTCCCAAAAAGGACAAGTAGCAATGTACTCGTTCAGATTCTAGATGTGTGACAGAAGTACCGGCCGGGGGAAGTTGCGACCCCCAGCACTCCGGTTAAAGCTTTTTCCGCCATGGCAAACGCTCCCGGTAACCGATACTCCCTACACGATTTCCTTCATGACCCTTTATACTTCCGTAAAAATTACACACATGCAATTTCAATAACATGTAAAAAGCTAAAAGTTTACTTTTCCACGCTAAAACTATCCATGAATCATGTTGTAAAAATATAACAATTAATTTAAAATACAAAATATTCAAGACTATTAAAATCCCAGTCTGAGAGGATCAAAACTAATGTTTGAAATACAATCTGAGTGTCTGTATTTTTAAATATGGACTCAAGACCTATTGGCTACTCCATCGCCATATATATACTAATGTTTGAAATCATTTAACTCATGGTCAATAATGTATATATATATATATATATATATTCTAATAAAATTGAATATACACACTTTGCTCATCATGGTTTTGAAAATATAGCTATACATATTTGGATATTAAAACAAATACTGCTGATAGATTGTTCTTTGAAAACTTCTATATATTAAATCACAATGTACTCTTTTTCTATATGGATTAAATCAATTATATCTCAATGGTAATATTGTAAAAATCATTTTATAGTTAATAAATATTCTATTTTTAATCACCTTTTTTTTTAATCCTCTTTTACATAATAGTAAATTGGCTAAATTCAAGAGATTTAAACGCGGTATAAAGGAAGCTCCCCCCAACATGATTTTAAAGCGGAGATTAGAAGTATGCATCAACATTTCAACAACACATTTCAATGCAAATTTATAAAATCATGGGTATTTGCAGTTAAGAAAAAACAATTAAACACAGTTTATGCTATTTTCTTAAAGTTAAATCTTACTAATGAACATTTTAATCATATTTTCTATGATTTGCTCATTACTAGATCAAAATATTTAAAAACTAGCCGCCTTTGGCGACCAGCCTGTTCGCTACCCTTGAAAATTCTGACCGTGGCAAACTCGTTGGCGCGACCTACCAGAAAGGTGTTGAAAACCCAGGCAGTCCGGCTCGTCAACAAGGACTTGAGCATCCATTTGGACGGCCGGCTACCAGAAAGGTGTAAGGTAACTGCTTGGAAGGCCAGGAAGTGCCACACAATTTAGACCGGAACCCAATGGGGGAGGCATCCAAAGAGACCGTACCCTCCTTCCACTACCACAAACCTCTCGGAAGGACTTGCAGTCCCACACGTTTAACGTGATCGTACTCCGCGTGAACACGGCTGCAGTTTTGGCAATGGCGGGAATCGAACCCGGGCCTACCGAGTGAAATTCCCGCGCGCTAACCACTGGGCTACCGTGCCATCCGCGACAATCTCCATAACTTTATTTTTATTCGGCAATTTTGGGAATCGAACCCGGGCCTACCAAGTGCAAATCCCGCGCACTAACCACTGGGGTACTTCACCCTTCGCGATATTCTTCATAACTTATTTTTTATTCACCCAATTTAGACCGGAACCAAGTGGGAGAAGCATCCACAGGGACCGTACCCTTCTTCCCCTACCACCAACCTCTCGGAAGGACTTACAGACCCACATGTTTAACGTGATCGTACTCCGCGTAAACACGGCGGCAATTTTGGGAATCGAACCCGGGCCTACCGAGTGCAATTTCCGCGCGCTAACCATTGGGCCACTTTGCCCTACGCGACAATCTCCATAACTTTCTTTTTATTCATCCAATTTAGACCGTACCCTCCTTGCCCTAATACCAACTTCTCGGAAGGACTCACGGACCCACATGTTTAACGTGCTCGTACTCCGCGTAAACGCGGCGGCAATTTTGGGAATCGAACCCGGGCCTGGTAACTGGTTGGACGGCCAGGATGTGCCACGCAATTTAGACCGGAACCCAGTGGGGGAGGCATCCACAGGGAACGTACCCTCCTTCCCCTACCACCAACCTCTCGGAAAAACATACGGACCCATATGTTTAACGTAATCGTACTCCATGTCAGTGGCGGAAATCGAACCCGGGCCTACCGCGTGCAATTCCCGCGCGCTAACCACTGGACTACTTCGCCCTCCGCGACAATCTCCATAACTTTCTTTTTATTCACCCAATTTAGACCGTACCCTCCTTCCCCTACCACCAACCTCTCGGAAGGACTCACGAACCCACATGTTTAACGTGATCGTACTCTGCGTGAACGTGGCGTAAGTTTTGGCAGTGGCGGGAATCGAACCCGGGCCTACTGAGTGCAATTCCCGCGCGCTAACCACTGGGCTGCCGCGCCCTCCGCGACAATCTCCATAACTTTCTACATATTCACCCAATTTAGACGGGAACCCAATGGGGGAGGCATCCACAGGGGCCGTATCCTCCTTCCCCTACCACCAACCTCTCGGAAGGACTTACGGACCCACATATTTAACGTGATCGTATTCCACGTAAACACGGCGGCAGTTTTGGCAGTGGCGGGAATCGAACCCGGGCCTACCGCTAACTTCCCGCGCGCTAATTTGCAATTTAAAATGACCATATGCTTAATTCCATCATCCTCATTCCATTGTTTCATTGTTCTATCATTTAAAATATCCATAAAATTAAAATATCCATTTAAAATATCCAAAAGTTAAAATATACATTTAAAAAATCCAGATCGTCCCATCATTTAAAATATAAATATAATAATTTATATAGAGCAAAGGCGCTCTATTCAGAACCGTGACGTCACCTCCACCTTGACGTCCCCACCCACCACCTTCCCTGCTTCAGCGGGGGAGAAACGAACGGAACGCCGAGAAATTTAAAATCATGGCGTCTTTAAAATTGCCATCCTGAAGGCAATTTTCATTATTTCTGGACCACATTAGACTTGTAAGAATGCCAGATATTTCAGCTTTCTAAAAATGTAAATTATTAGTCGAAATTATGAGTACTTTTCACGATGCGAGAATTTAAAAACCAAAAATTGATTTTTTGAGCCAAAAGTGAGTTTTGTTTTAAAATCTTTAAAAAATATTAGAAATCGAAATTCAGATTTGAAATTGATATATTTTTACTCGAAATTCTCTGCTCTTTCCGATGGTGTAATTTGTTTTTTTCTACAATGTCTGGATCGTGGAGAAAAAAGGGCAAAAATGGCAAAAAACGGTCGAAATCGCATAAAACATTAAATAAATAAAAAAATAATTAAAATTTTAAAAATCGGTTTTCACGTGTCCCCTTCCCTCCCCCCCGGGTCTCCGATTGCCAAATTTCGTAGCTCTCCGACGCGCGGTCGCGAAACGTATAGTGTATAAGACAGACACACAGACATTGCCTTTTATTATATAGATAAAACTTAATCAATTTCATAATAATAACTGTTCTAATTCTTATTGTGTAATATCTTTTAAGCATCCTATTTATAATTCTATAAACTTTAAGAATTTATTTAATCATTTTCATCATTTATTGCCAGTAAAGGATTTGAATGTTACTAAAACTTTTAAATATAACAAGCCTATTGGAAGAACCATTTTTAATTACAATGCAATTTCAAAATCTCTCTCAGTCGACAAAGATTCCTCAACAAATGTTGATGGTGAATGTATTTGTAGTGTTGATAATTATGCTAATTTTATAAATCCACACTTGGGGCATATAGTTACTGGAGACTTAGCCATTGTTAAAGATAAATCTTTAAGAACTATAATGTCATTTGGTACTAAATTCAGGTTACATTCCTGTAATAATTCTAAACATGTCTTAAAGTCAATCAATCTGGACCTTGATAAATTTATTTATGGATTAGCTTCTAAATATGCTCAGCCTTTAGAGGCATTTAATATGTGGAAATTTACTATTTTAGGATCTATTAAAAATGCCATTTGTAGTATTAATTTATCTAGATCTATATATAATATGGATAATATAAAACAGTCTGTTAATGATTTACATAGATCTTTTGTTATTACTTATGTTGATAAAGCCTCTAATAATTATGCTATTTTTTGTAAAAAATTCTATATTCAATATCTGTTAGATTATTTAAAACATAATAGTCTATTTAAAATTGATTCACACTCTGTTAATAGTATCAAATTGTCAATATGTATAGTGATTTAGATATTAATAATAAATTTTTGAAATTTCCATATATTGTGCTTATACCTAAATTTCATAAAAATTATATTAAATTTAGAACTGTAACTAGTAGTTATAATTCATACTCTACTACTGCTAGTAAATTATTACTAAATTATTTAAATGTACTAAATAGTAATTTACGAGATTCTAGTGATAACTACATTATTCTAAATAACAGTAAAGAATTAAAAAATAAATTAAAAACACTTGGTAAAATAATAGGATTTCAAATTTTTGATTTTAAAGATCTATTTAATAATATTAAGATCACTGATCTATATGATGTCCTTTTAGCTTTATATAATGCTTATATTACTAATCAATCTCATCTTACTAAATTTACCAATTTTCCTAGGCTTTTCCATTTTGTTCTTTTCAATAATTATATCTTTCAAGGTAATAAATTATACTTACAAGTCTCAGGTGTTCCACAAGGAGGCTGTAGTAGTAGTATGTTAGCTAATTTATACCTATATCAATATGAAAAATTCTTTACTTCAACAGATTATAAAATTTACAGATATGTAGATGATCTGATTTGTCTTGTATTTACTGATAACTATGTCATAGATATAGATTTCTATCCGGATAATTTGGAATTAATACCTAATGAAACTACTATTAGTAACTATCTAAATGCTTGTCGTCCATATAAAACAAGTTTATAGATAAAATCTATCTTGTGTTTCAGAAACAAGCATTTTTGTGTTCATTTCGAAGGGATATATGGACTTGACAAGAATTTTTCGAAATGAACTTATCTTAAGTCTAAAGCTCTTCCACGTGCAAGCTTTTTTGCTTGATTGTTTTGTTTTCCTATTTTCATTCCTCACCTTTAAAATTTGTTGATTGTCTTTATGACCTGCATTACGCTTTATAATTTCCTTTTTATGAATTTCTTTTATTTCTTTGTATTTTGTAGAAAATTTTGGGATAGTGTGTTATGAGTTATTACTTACATTCTAACATTGGATTTACAATTTTATATTTATGTATATATATATATATATATATATATATATATATATATATATATATATATATATACATATATATATATATATATATATATATATAAATATACATATATATTATATATATATATATATATATATATATAATACAATTTTATATTTATGTATATATATATATATATATATATACATATATATATATATATATATATATATATAAATATACATATATATTATATATATATATATATATATATATATATATATATAAATATAAATAAGAGAAAAAGGGTTTGAAGGTCCAATGAAAGAAAAGTGAGAAGCTGTAACACAAAAATTCAACTATCTAACAGGCTTGCAAAACAAAAGTAGAAATCAACAATTCCTCAAACTAAAGGGAAAAAAAAAAATAAAATAAATATCGAAGCAACAAGTCAATGAAAAGTATCAAAATACAAAGGTATGGAATCGAAAAAAGAATAACAAACGAAATCAAGTACTAACGCTATACACGTGGACGAGGCTCTAAGCCTAAATCATGAATTGTTCACCTCTACAAAAATCTAATCACGTCCAAGTTTTTTGTAGAAGCAAACACAAAAATGCATGTTTCTGAAGAAATAGATAGATTATATCTATAAACTATTTCTACTTGGACGACATACATAAATAAGAAAAATATAAAGGAAAAATGGATACCAAAAAACTGACTGAAAATACACACAAACCTATTAAGCACGGGAACACAGAAAGAAGATACAAGTGTTGCCATTCACAAAGGAATGAGGTATACTGTTGCTATTCGTAAGAAATAAATAACAGTAATACGAAAAGACATGTACAAGAGATAATATACCATCAAGAGGGGTAATAAAAGAAAGACTAATGTATAAGAGGAAGTATAAATAAAATATAATTAAAACAAGAGAAGGGAGATGTTAAGCTAAAATTTAAAGCGATATCAATAAAATTCAAGAAAATCCAGCTATTCTAAATTTTTTAACTATACCATTTACAAAATAAGAGGGATATTTATATAAATTGCTGGTAATTTTTAGATTATCAATATGTAAAGCATGGAATTTTTTATCAGATAATCTATATATTCTAAAAAGCTGATTAAGAATTATATTTCGAAACAATAGAAACAAGTTGCAGGAATTAAAAGGTAAGATTTTATTAATTTTAAAATTAAAAGAGTCTTTTTTATCATATAAATTAGTAACAATTCTATTAGAAGGTTCAACAAAAATATTTAAATCCAAAATATTAATATTTTTACTAATAGTACCTTCATTAGGATTTAATTCCAAATTCTCAGGATAGAAATCTATATTAATGACACAATTTTCAGTTATATATATATATGAAAATAACATTATTCCAAGCTTGCATAATATGCGCATGTTTAGATATTTAGATGGCATATTATGTTATTATGTGTACCCCTTAATAATAACCCTATAGTATTTAACTTTTATCCTAATACTTTACAATTAAATGCAAGTAATAATGACTCTAATGTTGTAAACTTTTTAGATTTAAATTTAGATTTACAAAATTGTAATATGGCTATAAACTTGAATGATAAAAGACAAGATTTTAAATTTAATACATCAAAATTTCAACATTTTGACTCTTGTTTGTATATATCTGTTTTTAGAAATATTACAATAAACCAGGTTCTTAGAGTCAATAAAATTTGTGATGAAAATTATAAATTAGCACATTTTATGGAATTATTGAGTACAGCGACTAATAATGCATATCCTCCCAAATTCGTTATTAAAATTATCAACTCAGTGTATCAACTTCCACTCGATAACATCCAAAACTGCTTTCCCAATTATAGTATCTAGCAGAATATATATATATATATATATATATATACATAGATTTAATCTATCTATTTCTTCAGAAACATACATTTTTGTGTTTGCTTCTACAAAAAACTTGGACATGATTAGATTTTTGTAAAGGTTAACAATTCATGATTTAGGCTTAGAGCCTCGTCCACGTGTATGGCGTTTGTGCTTGATTTCGTTTGTTATACTTATTTCGATTCCATACCTTTGTATTATATATTTATCATTGATTTGTTGATTCGATATTTATTTTATTTATTTTTTTTCCATTTGCTGGAGGATTAGTGGATTTTTCTTTTGTTTTGTAAGCCAGTTAGATAGTTGAATTTAGTTTTTTTTTTGTTTTGTTTCCATACCTTTTAATTTTGTTGATTTTCTGTAACTTGATAGCTTGTGTTTTGTATTTTTTATCCATTTGATTGGTGATTTGCTGTATTATATTTTATTCTGTGGGTGTTTTAAAAGTTAGGTTTATCGTGTTACATCTTCTTACTTTTGTTCATTGGATTTTCAAACTTCTATTATATATATATATATATATATATATATATATATATATATATATATATATATATATATAATTATTTATTAATTATATAAATAAATAAAAATGAAAAATAATAAAATAAGCTAAAAAATATTAGAAAATTAAAAAAAAATCGGAAAATAAGATACATTATTATTAATGTTTGGAATTTCATTTTCGTTAAAAAAATTATAACTTTAGCCAGTTTGAAACTAGGATTTGAGCGCCCTTATAATGGTGTATAGTGGCATTCTCGTTTATCCATTTCATCTATGAATCACTTGTATAGTAAGAATTTTCATCTTTGCTTCATGTTCGTGTTCTGTTTTGCTTATGCGGGTGGTTGTCCTGTCTCCTGCTCTGACTCACTGGACGGGTCTGGGAGTGTCGCTGTGGATGTTCTCCTAAGTAGTGTTTCGTTATGTTCATTCCTGTGCTTCTAGAATTTTTTTTATGCTGCTGAGGTTGATCGCATGCACATGGTTATATATATATTCTGTTAGATACTATAATTGGGAAAGCAGTCTTGGATGTTATCGAGTGGCAGTTGATACACTGAGTTGATAATTTTAATAACGAATTTGGGAGGATATACATTATTAGTCGCTGTACTCAATAATTCTTTAAAATGTGCTAATTTATAATTATCATCACAAATTTTATTGATTCTATGAACTTGGTTTATTAGAATATTTCTAAAAACTAATATATGCAAGCAAGTGTAAGAGTCAAATGTTGAAATTTTGATGTATTAAATTTAAAATCTTGTCTTTTATCATACAAGTTTATAGCCATATTACAACTTTGTAAATCTAAATTTAAATCTAAAAAGTTTGCAACATTAGAGTCATTATTACTTGCATTTAATTGTAAATTATTAGGATTTATCTTCATTTTTTCATCTTTTGGTGCCTGTAGTCTGAGTTTGGACATTTATAGTAATGTACTATTGTCCAATCTGAAACAGGCATTTGTTTGGGTTAATTAGAATTAAATACTCAGACTTGAAGATGAATTTAATTCTGTTTAATCTTCGAATTTGGGACGGTGCTGATTTTTTCTATTATCGGCATTATGGCCGTGGTTTTCCTTCTATAGTGATGTTGATATTTCACGATTACTTGAATTAATTATTTTTATTATTACTTCTTTCTAATATATATATATATATATATATATATATATATATATATATATATATATATCTATATATATATATATATATATATATATACATATATGTTGGCCTCTATTAAGATTTATTTAGTTACTGGGTTTAAGTTAGCATTTATAAAGCATTTATTAAATTGATCATTTAAGAACGCTTCAACGTAAAATGTTCCAAAACTTGCATAATGGAAGCAACTGCTGCTTGTGAAAATACGGGCAATTTGTATTACATTATCATGAAAAATCGGTGGTGGCTCTAATCCGATGTAGCTGAAATAGATTTGCGTGAATAACATTTTATAAAATAAAATAATTCTTGCAATACCGAACTTGATCCAAAAAGCCCATTATATATAGTATGATAGGGCTGATTATAGGGCTTTCAAAGAGCTATAGATTCTTGCTTAGTGTTTATGTCTATCATTTCCAGTTTTTAAGTACATATTGAAAAGCGTAAAATTTTCATACTTCTCCAACTTGACAAGACGATGACTTGCAAACTGTAAGAGCTTTCCTTCAAAATAAATATAGATTTAAAAACTAAATTTCTTCATACATATTTTTGTAGCTTACTATTTGTATCTATCTTTTATAGTTTCGAAGGTATTTCGAGTGAAAGTATGAAAAAATCTAAATAAAAACTCGTTCGGAAAAATATTTTTTAAGTTTTTAAAAAACGAAATAGAGTTTGATCTGGAATCTAATAATATACACTTGTAGGACTTTCAAAGAACTACAAATTCTTGTTTATTCTTAAAAGTTAGTTCTTTTAATTTTTGAGATATAATCATTACAAATTTGAACAAGAAAGAACAATCATGCATAAAGCATTGATTATGAAACACTTTCCAACTTCAATTCAATTTCATTTAAACATCTCTAAAATGCGATACATTCCTCGGTAATATTTTAAAAACTATCACAATACTACCTTAATTTATTATATTTGAAAACTTAAAATTTCATCGAAAAAAATGAACTTCATTCAAAGGACGTCAATTAAATATAAATCGCCTGGTTCCTCGGTAATGTTTTTAACATTATCATAATACTACAATAACTTAATATATTTAAAAACTTCATCAAAAACAACTGAAATTTATTCAAATGACGCTATCGAAATATAACACGCCTGGCTCTCGCTATAAAAGCAACATTTCATTCATAAACATTTTCCCATTCATTTCATTCATCACAATACTATAATAATTTATTTTATTTAAAAACTTAAGACCATGGAGATACAAGTAATTAAACTCCATGCTTAAAACTTCATCGAAAAAAATCGTCCTTCTCTCTGTAAAATCAATGAATATTTCATTCATATCAGCTATGTAGACTCCATGAACTAAATGATTTTGTGTTAAAGAAATGCAGCAATTCTAATACAACTCATTCTACATATTTTGCTGTTTACATTTTACATAGGTGAAAAATAGGCTTCGTTGTAGAAATAATCAAATTTGGATGATCATTTGAACTCAAATATATTGTAATTGCGTTGTTTCAATATGTAGATGCACAGAATTTAAGCAAAAATAAAGCGGTTTTAGGACGGATACAACAGTCAATATGAATTATAAAAACTTTAAAAATCACGATTTTGAGACAAGATGGATGCCGTATTTCATTTTGAAGTGGGTCACCTGATCTCTTCATATAATGGTCACGTGATTGCTTCATATAAGAGGTGTAATTAATATTTTAATTTTTATTTAAAAAACTACTGAATAAATTTTGCTGAAATTTTTTTTATATATTTTGTGGGATAATTTGAATATTACCTAAATTTTATTAGGATTACAATGTATTTACATCCTCTTAGTCATTTGCCTCCTTGCTTTCTATTATTTTACACGCCCCTTTACTACGTAGTTCTTACTGGTAAATTTATCACATTTTATGGCATTTTTGCATACTGTTATTTGTATCTCACGTTTGGCAACAGTTGATCTCCACTATTATCTCCTGCGAATGGCAACAGTAGTCTGATCATTTTTTCTCGTTGCTCGTTTTGATAGGACATGTGCTATATTTTCCCAGGTATTTTTATATTCCTATTTCCTTTTTCAATCTTTTAGCTTGTTGTCCAAGTAGACAGAGTTTATAGATATTATCCAACTCTGTTTTCAGAAACAAGCTTTTTTCTGTTCATTTGGAATATATACTTGAACCTGAAGAAAAATTTATTCAAAATCAACAACTTTTGACTATATATATATATATATAGTAAAAAGTTGTTCATTTTGAATAAATTTTTCTTATATATATATATATATATATATATATATATATATATATATATATATATATATATATATATATATATATATATATATATATATATATATATATATATATATATATGTATATAAATAAAAATTGAAGGATTTTAATCGAAAATTATGCATAAACTACTGTATGTACAAAATAACCCATCTCTAGCATATCTGTTACAAATGAGTAACTATAAGCCAAGACTAAGGATAAAGATAGAAGGTAACATATCACTACAATGGAAAGGGGGATGAGAAGAGTATTAGGATTCAAAAATCACAATTAAAAGTATATAAAAGTAAATAAAAATAAAACTCGGCAAAATGAGAATAGGCAATAATAATCAGCTCAAGATAAGAGATTAAGAATAGAGAACAATCAATTGAAACTACACAAAAAATGGCGGTTAGTTCGAAATTGCATTCTCATCAGGACAGCCATACAATTCGAATTAAAACCGATAGAATAGCCAGTTTCTGACAATGGCGATAGTATTTAACTATAGACACCATTGGAACTGTCTACTGGCTAGTGGAAGGAGAAAAATAAATCAATTGAATTATACAAAGCTGAAAAACAATACCTCCTCGAACTGTAAAATGAAATCACAAGAATAGCACCACGTGTAAGATAAACTAGTGACTGTGCATTTCACCTCACTTCGTCAAAGCGAGTGGGCGAGCATTTCACCTCACTTCGTCAATGCGAGTGGGACTGAATACAATTGAACGATACATAATATGTATGGAGACTTTCGAAAATAGTAAACAGTATAGGACTCATGACAAGCGGAAAATAGTCATTCGAAAATAGTAAACAGTATTAGACTCAGGCCAAGTGGTAAGTGAGGTGATAAGAATGGGTGAATTTTCAAAAATGAGTTAACCAATCAAAGATAAATAATGCATGTGTAAAATTATTACGTGGTATATTTGAAATTATTAATAATATTATTTACAAATACTTCCGGATATAGGTAGTTTTGACAAATGCGTTTAAGTTTATTGATGTGGAGAAAGTGAAACTGAGGATCAGAAAGTCGATGTATTCGAAATAGCTGGTTTAAAATGATGTTTCTAAACAATTGAATAGAATTACAAGAATGATATGATAGCAGCTTTATGATAGTGAAGTTGTAAGAATCTTTTTTATCATATAGATTGGTGATTACATGATTATTGAGGGTATCTAAATTTAGGACTAAAAAATTAACAGTTTGACTAACGCAAGGCTCATTAGGAATTAATTCTAGGTTAGACGGGTAAAAATCAATATTAATGGAATAGGAATCATCAATGATAATACAAATTAAGTCGTCAACATATCTATATATATATATATATATATATATATATATATATATATATATATATATATATATATATTATATATATATATATATATATATATATATCTATATATATATATATATATATATATATATATATATATATATATATATATATATATATATATATATATATATATATTTCGGCCATATGGCTGTATCGTTGAGCGAAACACATTTGGAACCTATGTGGATGCAAAGATCCTTGAAAAGCTGGATCCACAGCGCTTCTATCCAATTTCATATTTTCGGATTGTATCTTTTCTCTTATTTTGTTATTTTGTCCTCCAGATTTTGATAATCCTTTGTTGTTTGAACTTGATTTGTATGCATCGCTCTTGAATGTTGATAAATTCATGGGTATTATTGATATTTAAATTTAAGATCATTTTGTCTTTTATGGTAGCATTGTTTTCCTTTTGTCTGATATTTCCTTTTATATCATCTTTACTTAATTTTCCTCCGTATTGTTTTTGAACCAGAGTATGACACTGATCATGTTTTAAATTATTCTAACTATTTTAATTTTATTTTTAATTTAATCTTTTTTATTATATTATATATATATATATATATATATATATATATATATATATATATATATATATATATATATATATATAAATATATATTTTAAAATATTCATAAATACGGAAGCAAACTAAAAATTTTAATTATACTTAGGAAGTATGGAAAGTATATCTCTGTTTCCAGAAACAAGCTTTTTTTCTGTTCATTTGGAATAGATACTTGAACCTGAAGAAAAATTTATTCAAAATGAACAACTTTTGACTGTATATATATATATATATATATATAATCCAAGAAAAAGAAGAATTAAAGGAACTTGGGATAACCAAATGCTTTGCATTTAATGGTTGGGGAGGATTGCGACTCCCCCTCCCGTTTAAAGCTGCTTTTCCAGCCTAGGCAAACGCTCACGGTACCAATACAAAGCAAAGGTTGGTCCCCATTGCGTGCTAATACGAAGGCACCCGAATACGGAAGAACAAGACCAACCAAACAGAAGGAAACTGGACCAAAAGTGAATCCTGCCCATCTCGCTATCTTATATATGTTCATCTTACGCATGCGTGCAATCTTAGCAGGTACGCATAAACTTTATTTACTTGCAGATTGAAGAAGTAAACTGTCAAAATCTACCTGATCCTTGAAAATCGATCTATAACAATCCTTTAAGAAATATAAAGGATAATGTTTATATAAAGCCTCTTTTATGATTTTTATATTGCTATTATTGCAATCTTTTTTAAACGTGTTGTAAATTTGATTTCTCTTGAAGTGTCCGAGTATGATATTTCTGAAAATATTTTTGGTAAGATTTGTTCTCCAATCGATGAGATGATTGATCTTAATTTTATATAATTCTCTTTTGTCATATAACGTTGTATAATGACCATATAATCCATGTTTTTTTATTGAGATGTCCAGAAAATTTACCGCTTCATTTTCTTCTTTACAATTTTCTATTAATTCCAATTCCGGTGGGTAAAAAGTGAAATCGAAATTGGTGGTGGCTTCATAACACCCCAATAGCACATCATCAACAAACCGGAAATATGGTATCTCAGACAAAATATGGGTTCCTTTTTCATATGTTAAAAGGTAAATATCAGCCAAGATTGATGAACAGGCTCCTCCCATTGGAATTCCCTTTATTTGTCGGTAATAATTTTTTCCGTTATATAGAATATTTTCTTTTAATACTAGTTCAATAAGGTCAAGGTATCTTCGATAAGTAATAAAATCCTTCAAATTAAACTCTTCATATAATTTTTTCAAGATTGAATATAAATTAGATAAATCAATGTTGTTAAATAGGTCGCGGAAATCAAAGCTTTTAAAACATATATCTTTATTACAATGTTTTAATCGATCGATAACTTCTATTCCATTTTTGATCATGACATGATTCTGTTTTCTGATATTTTCCATCACAAACTTGAGGATGTTCATTAGTCGTTTATTAGCTATTGTAAGATATGATCCAGAGCCTACGGTAACTGTACGGAATTTTACAGGCTCTTTATGCATCTTTGGAATGAGGATTAAATATGGAAATTTAACATTTTTTATTTCATTACCGATTCGTTTGTACATAGCTTTAATCCTTTTGGATAGAACATTTCCATTATTGTGTAATGGGGTGTACATAGTACTGTCTAGATAGCAGTGGAGAAGTGTATCTATGTAAAACTTTTTGCATGTAAATGCAAAATGTGATACCATCTTGTCTGTATAAGTTATAACAAAATTTTCTTTTATAGTTTGTATAGCTGCAGGTATTGAAAGATTCCTAATTCTGTTATCTTGTCTGATGTAATGAAACTGAATTTCTTTTAAAAAATTATATTTCCATTCTTGAAAGGCTTGGATAGGTAAACTGTGTTTTACTGCTATTTTATAAATGAATTCTTCTAGATCTTGATTGAAATTTTCGACTACTTGGTTATATTCTTGTGATCTGTATTTAGTTCTGAGTTTGAAAATATTTTTGAGAGTGTTATCTGAGATAATATTCAGATCACCTGTAATGATGTGATTGTGATAAAGATCTTTAAGTTTGCTATCATTGCATTTGCATTCTGTTGTTTTAGTATCCAATTTTTTACATATATTGTTGTAGTTGAAGAATCTTCTACCGTTTGTGCGTACAAAGCGGTAAGTCATTTTTACCTTAAGGTCCTGAACAGGTAAGAAAGTTTTAATACTGTAGAGTATCGATTTAAAGGGAATTCCATCAAATTTCTTATTTCGGAATGTGGTTATAAAATATTCCATACTTTGCTTGCTCTGTATTCTGGGTTTTAATCTAATTTGAAATTTTCTGGCCCTTAATTTAATTAAGTCAAGCATAATGGCTATATGTTTATGTGTTTCTTCAATCCGAAAGTCAAGGTTCTTCCAACGTATATTGCTGTATAAAAGTCCATATACGAGGTAAATATTTCATTTTTATACTGTAAATGACATCCTTAATCCAACTGTACTTGATTCCGTCTTTGGATTTAAATGATTCTATAAATATGGAGATTTTTTCTTCTGTGTCATTATAGCTATAATGGTGTTTTCCTCTTCCTCTATGCCATCGCTGTGACTTCCTTGGTATCAATGAACTTGCTAATGGATAATTGTCAACATTTCTACAATAATCTAAATTGTAGCTTTCTTTAAAATTGAGGGAATTCAATCCATAAGGGAATGTCGTTAAGTACTGTTTAATATGTGTGGCCTCCCACCACAATCTTCCCATCAATTGAGGTACTATATCTAGAATGGTGATGATGATTCTAGAAAAATCATGTTGTCTGAAATGCCTAATTTCCAAACTGCTTAAATGTCGATCGAGTTGTCTTTTCTTACAGACTTGACTCCTGTGTAAATTGATTCTTATATTAAGTGGATTCTGAGTCTGTCCAATATATTTTGTATGACAAGTAAGACAAGTGATACAGTATATTGTGTTGTAAGATTTACAAAATATCAAAATATAATTGAATCTAAACATGAATGAATACATCTTATTATATAAAGAGACTGGCAAAAATATTCTTCACTGAATATATGCTCGGTGGCACAATAGATAAGGGTATTTGTGGCATCGATAACCAATTACCCTTTGCTCTCTACATTGATGAAGTCTATTAAAAGCTATTTCCCACCTCTTTATACAGTCCAAGAAAAACAAGCGACAACAAGAAAAAATGTCCGTATTAGTGATGATATGTATAATGACACGATTCAAACAGAATCACAATTTTTTAAAAATGATTTTATGCATCACAGTCATATAAGATATTATGGTTTTCAAAAATGCCTATCAAAAAGATGCAAACTGTGTCCTGTGGCCAACCCGCTTCAAATTAAGCAACATGCTAATCCGAACAGAATATTTTGTAAATCTTACAACACAATATACTGTATCACTTGTCTTACTTGTCATACAAAATATATTGGACAGACTCAGAATCCACTTAATATAAGAATCAATTTACACAGGAGTCAAGTCTGTAAGAAAAGACAACTCGATCGACATTTAAGCAGTTTGGAAATTAGGCATTTCAGACAACATGATTTTTCTAGAATCATCATCACCATTCTAGATATAGTACCTCAATTGATGGGAAGATTGTGGTGGGAGGCCACACATATTAAACAGTACTCAACGACATTCCCTTATGGATTGAATTCCCTCAATTTTAAAGAAAGCTACAATTTAGATTATTGTAGAAATGTTGACAATTATCCATTAGCAAGTTCATTGATACCAAGGAAGTCACAGCGATGGCATAGAGGAAGAGGAAAACACCATTATAGCTATAATGACACAGAAGAAAAAAATCTCCATATTTATAGAATCATTTAAATCCAAAGACGGAATCAAGGACAGTTGGATTAAGGATGTCATTTACAGTATAAAAATGAAATATTTACCTCGTATATGGACTTTTATACAGCAATATACGTTGGAAGAACCTTGACTTTCGGATTGAAGAAACACATAAACATATAGCCATTATGCTTAATTAAATTAAGGGCCAGAAAATTTCAAATTAGATTAAAACCCAGAATACAGAGCAAGCAAAGTATGGAATATTTTATAACCACATTCCGAAATAAGAAATTTGATGGAATTCCCTTTAAATCGATACTCTACAGTATTAAAACTTTCTTACCTGTTCAGGACCTTAAGGTAAAAATGACTTACCGCTTTGTACGCACAAACGGTAGAAGATTCTTCAACTACAACAATATATGTAAAAAATTGGATACTAAAACAACAGAATGCAAATGCAATGATAGCAAACTTAAAGATCTTTATCACAATCACATCATTACAGGTGATCTGAATATTATCTCAGATAACACTCTCAAAAATATTTTCAAACTCGGAACTAAATACAGATCACAAGAATATAACCAAGTAGTAGAAAATTTCAATCAAGATCTAGAAGAATTCATTTATAAAATAGCAGTAAAACACAGTTTACCTATCCAAGCCTTTCAAGAATGGAAATATAATTTTTTAAAAGAAATTCAGTTTCATTACATCAGACAAGATAACAGAATTAGGAATCTTTCAATACCTGCAGCTATACAAACTATAAAAGAAAATTTTGTTATAACTTATACAGACAAGATGGTATCACATTTTGCATTTACATGCAAAAAGTTTTACATAGATACACTTCTCCACTGCTATCTAGACAGTACTATGTACACCCCATTATACAATAATGGAAATGTTCTATCCAAAAGGATTAAAGCTATGTACAAACGAATCGGTAATGAAATAAAAAATGTTAAATTTCCATATTTAATCCTCATTCCAAAGATGCATAAAGAGCCTGTAAAATTCCGTACAGTTACCGTAGGCTGTGGATCATATCTTACAATAGCTAATAAACGACTAATGAACATCCTCAAGTTTGTGATGGAAAATATCAAAAAACAGAATCATGTCATGATCAAAAATGGAATAGAAGTTATCGATCGATTAAAACATTGTAATAAAGATATATGTTTTAAAAGTTTTGATTTCCGCGACCTATTTAACAACATTGATTTATCTAATTTATACTCAATCTTGAAAAAATTATATGAAGAATTTAATTTGAAGGATTTTATTACTTATCGAAGATACCTTGACCTTATTGAACTAGTATTAAAAGAAAATATTCTATATAACGGAAAAAATTATTACCGACAAATAAAGGGAATTCCAATGGGAGGAGCCTGTTCATCAATCTTGGCTGATATTTACCTCTTAACATATGAAAAAGGAACCCATATTTTGTCTGAGATACCATATTTCCGGTTTGTTGACGATGTGCTATTGGGGTGTTATGAAGCCACCACCAATTTCGATTTCACTTTTTACCCACCGGAATTGGAATTAATAGAAAATTGTAAAGAAGAAAATGAAGCGGTAAATTTTCTGGACATCTCAATAAAAAAACATGGATTATATGGTCATTATACAACGTTATATGACAAAAGAGAATTATATAAAATTAAGATCAATCATCTCATCGATTGGAGAACAAATCTTACCAAAAATATTTTCAGAAATATCATACTCGGACACTTCAAGAGAAATCAAATTTACAACACGTTTAAAAAAGATTGCAATAATAGCAATATAAAAATCATAAAAGAGGCTTTATATAAACATTATCCTTTATATTTCTTAAAGGATTGTTATAGATCGATTTTCAAGGATCAGGTAGATTTTGACAGTTTACTTCTTCAATCTGCAAGTAAATAAAGTTTATGCGTACCTGCTAAGATTGCACGCATGCGTAAGATGAACATATATAAGATAGCGAGATGGGCAGGATTCACTTTTGGTCCAGTTTCCTTCTGTTTGGTTGGTTTTGTTCTTCCGTATTCGGGTGCCTTCGTATTAGCACGCAATGGGGACCAACCTTTGCTTTGTATTGGTACCGTGAGCGTTTGCCTAGGCTGGAAAAGCAGCTTTAAACGGGAGGGAGAGTCGCAATCCTCCCCAACCATTAAATGCAAAGCATTTGGTTATCCCAAGTTCCTTTAATTCTTCTTTTTCTTGGATTACATTCTGCTTCGGAGTATAGAGCGGCTTGGCGCCTTTTCCTGAGTAGTGCCTTTGATTTTTGTGGATATGCATAGGAATTCTATTTGAATTTGTTTACTGGCTTTTATATGATATATATATATATATATATATATATATATATATATATATATTTTTTTTTTTTTTTTTAAAGATTCATAAATACGGAAGCAAACTAAAAATTTTAATTATACTTAGGAAGTATGAAAAGTTCTATAAACTAAAGGTAATAAAATAAGGCGATTGCAAAATACATTTAATTTATTGCGCAAATGCAGCTTATAAAAAAATGATTTCAATAATAAAAATATTATATGAAATTCAAATGATAGATTAGAGATAAGTTATAACTCTTATATAAAATCAAATTTAAACGCTTACGAAATAATTTATAACTGCGGAAAAGATAAGCAGACCATATAAGACAAATTACATGCTAATTCGTAAATAATAAAGAATAAAAATAGTTTATAAAAACCAAAGATATATTAAAGTTAATATGAAACATATAAAAACATTGGTAATAGATAATTTGTTACACATGTATTTATACATTGCTAATAAATAATAAAGCCAACATTAAAACAATATTGAAATAAAATTGAATCATGGTCCTATCATCTACTCATACGGAAAAGAAAAGATAAGCAAATAAGCACTAGGACATTCCAATTTGTAAAAAATAGAGATTTTACTGTAATGGGAGAACACAACTAATACAGTTCAAAACAATCTGTCATCAAGCAGTGAAAAATAATATTAAATCAATGGCGAGATGTCGAAAATAGATAAATTGAAAATAACGAAGCAATAAAGCCTAATATGAGGAGAATAACTAGGCTTAGAAATGTAGATCATTATGTTAGACTTATCTTCAGGGCACAGCATCTAACCATAATGAGCAAGAAAAAAGCTTGTTTCTGAAATTGGAGATAGATAATACATCTATAAACTCCAATTGCTGGACAACAAGCTTAAAGATTAAACAAGAAAGATCAATCATGCTTAAAGCACTGATTATGAAGCACTTTCCAACTTCAATGCAATTTTATTTAAACATGTCTAAAATGCAATACATTCCTGGGTAATATTTTAAAACTTATCACAATACTACATTAATTTATTATATTTGAAAACAAACCTTCATCGAAAAAATTGAACTTCATTCAAATGACGGCATTGAAATATAAATTGCCTTGTTTAAACATCTCTAAAATGTGATACATTCCTCGGTAATAATTTTAGAATTATCATAATACTACGATAATTTATTATATTTGAAAACTTCATCGAAAACAACTGAAATTCATTCAAATGACGTCTTAGAAAAAATAACACGCCTGGCTCTCTCTATAAAAGCAGCATTTCATTCATAAATAATTTCCCATTCATGTCATTCATCACAATTTTATAATACTTTATTTTATTTAAAAATTAAGACCATGGAGCTACAAGTAATTAAACTCTATGCGTAAAACTTCATCGAAAAAAATTGTCCTTCTCTTTGTAAAACCAATGAATATTTCATTCATATCAGCTATGCAGACTCCATGAACTAAATGATTTTGTGTTAAAGAAATACAGCAATTCTAATACAACTCATTCTACATATTTTGCTGTTTACATTTTACATAAGTGAAAAATAGGCTTCGTTGTTGAAATAATCAAATTTGGATGATCATTTAAACTCAAATATATTGTAATTGCGTTGTTTCAGTATGTAGATGCACAGAATTTAAGCAAAAATAAAGTGGTTTTAGGACGGATTCAACACTCAATATGAATTAAGAAGAACTTTAAAAATCACGATTTTGAGACAAGATGGATGCCATATTTCATTTTGAAGATGGTCAAGTGATCTTTTCATATCATGGTCACGTGATCGCTTCATATATGAGGTGTTATTATTATTTTAATTTTTATTTAAAAAACTACTGAATATATTTCGCTGAATTTTTTTTATATATTTTATGGAACAATTTGAACATTACCTAAAATTTTCGAAGCAATTTGTGAATTTTAAATCTGCTTAAAAAATGTTTGAAATATTAGGTCCCATAGGGCTCAATGTATTTCATTTTTTCAACCCGAGTTCAATCCAAAACTAATTGGGTGATATTATTCATTTATATTCCCATAGGTCCTACAGACCGTCTGAACAACATACTAAAATTTCATTTTGATTAAGTCATTTTTACGGCAGTTATCGTGCTAACAGGCAGACAGACAGACATACAGAATGAACAAAGTCATAAACACTTTTCAACTTTGTTGTAAAGTGTTTAAAATAAAATAGGAATCAAATATATGGGTCATTTTCTCTAAACGGGTTTTTTCATCATTCTTGTTACAATATATTTTTTAACACTTTACAACAAATTTGAAAAGTGTTTATGACTTTGTTCATTCATTCTGTCTGTCCGTATGTCTGTCTGTCCGTCTGTCCGTTAGCACGATAACTGCCGTAAAAATGACTTAATCAAAATGAAATTTTAGTATGTTGTTCAGACTGTCTGTAGGACCTATGGGAATATAAATGAATAATATCACCCAATTAGTTTCGGATTGAACTCGGGTTGAAAAAATGAAATACATTGAGCCCTATTCAAACATTTTTCAAACATTTTTTAAGCGGATTTAAAATTCATAAATTGCTTCGAAAATTTTAGGTAATATTCAAATTGTTCCATAAAATATATAAAAAAAATTCAGCGAAATATATTCAGTAGTTCTTAAATAAAAATTAAAATAATAATAACACCTCTTATATGAAGCGATCACGTGACCATGATATGAAAAGATCACGTGATCTTCTTAATGATATATGGCATCCATCTTGTGCCAAAATCGTGATTTTTAAAGTTCTTTTTAATTCATATTCAGTGTTGTATCCGTCCTAAAACCACTTTATTTTTGCCTAAATTCTGTGCATCTACATACTGAAACAACGCAATTACAATATATTTGAGTTTAAATGCTCATCCAAATTTGATTATTTCTCCAACGAAGCCTATTTTTCAACTATGTAAAATGTAAACAGCAAAATATGTTGAATGAGTTGTATTAGAATTGCTGCATTTCTTTAACACAAAATCATTTAGTTCATGGAGTCTGCATAGCTGATATGAATGAAATATTCATTGATTTTACAAAGAGAAAGACGATTTTTTTATGAAGTTTTACGCATAGAGTTTAATTACTTGTAGCTTCATGGTTTTAATCTTTAAATAAAATAAATTATTATAGTATTGTGATAAATGACATGAATGGGAAATTATTTATGAATGACATGCTGCTTTTATAGAGAGAGCTAGGCGTGTTATTTTTCCTATGACGTCATTTGAATGAATTTCAGTTGTTTTCGATGAAGTTTTCAAATATAATAAATTATCGTAGTATTATGATAATTCTAAAATTACTGCCAAGGAATGTATCGCAGTTTAGAGATGTTTAAACCAGGCAATTTATATTTCAATGCCGTCATTTGAATGAAGTTCAATTTTTTCGATGAAGGTTTGTTTTCAAATATAATAAATTAATGTAGTATTGTGATAAGTTTTAAAATATTACCCAGGAATGTATTGCATTTTAGACATGTTTAAATAAAATTGCATTGAAGTTGGAAAGTGTTTCATAATCAATGTTTTAAGCATGATTGATCTTTCTTGTTTCTATTTTTCAACCTGTTTTCTGCACTATATTTTAACATGGGCTGTTTAAACTAACTAAAAAAAACCGTAGCAGCGATCATTTTGGGGAAATTGAATAGAAAATGCAAATTTTTACTTTCAAGACAAATAAATGCAGCATGACTGGGGAATGACACTTAGTATGTATATATATATATATATATATATATATATATATATATATATATATATATATATATATATATATATATATATATCATTAGAAAAGTAAAAAAAGTGGTTTTATTAAATTGCTATCTTATATTTAGAACTAACTTCTTATTTGTTTTATCTTCTAAACACAAAATCTAGTTTAAATGTAATTCACCTGTTCTAATGTCATTCTCTTGTCTACCAAGAAGACAGGTAAATGACGACAGGGGAATGAAAAATCATATGATTTTACTTTCAGAGTATATGAATTATTTTTGCATTTAAGCCTAACTTGATATCCAGTTTGTTACACTAACTAGGCACACATATATGTTAAAAAAATATTTACTTTTTTATTCTGAGAATAATTAAAGACAGGTGAATGACAAGGAATAAAAATTCTTTCCCAAAATTGTTCAGTATTATAAATATTCCCTTGCACAGAAAGATAGCTAGAACATAGTCGAACTCTTGAAATGGTGAATAAGGACTTTAGTAAAAAATAATGATACTTTAATTATATTGTGTTGTCATCTATGTACAGAATGAGGTGTTAAAATTTAAAGACAGGTGAATGACAAAAAAGCTAGGGGACAGTTGTAAAAAATTAATTTAAAATATTGCTCTAATGTATAGTGGTTATTTTTTACTGTTTGTATTTTAAATTATCTAATTTAATATGAAACATCAAATTAAAAGAAAACCAGAAAATTAAGGCTTGTAAATGAAGTTGTGATTTTATTATTTGGCTTTCATGACATACAGGGAAATGACATTTAATAAATGAACTAAACTTTTAAATATTAAAAATATAAATTGTTTCTTTAGCTAATGGGTGACAAATATGAACTACAATATATTAAAACTGATCAGTGTCCAAAATCAGTCCCAAGTCGTGCAAAGTTTTATTAAAATAACGGGAACATGTAAAACTCCCGTTTACAGAAAATGACTCATATAGTACCTGAGAAAAATCTGCAGGTGTAGTTTCTTAAAGCAATAAATAACAAGAAATATCTAGCTATCTAACAAGGTATTTTAAGTATATAAGCATGTTAAGTGAATAAGCAATAAAATGCTCATCTAATTCACACACTAGAAGACCTTTCCCGGCCGTCCAAATAGTTGCTCAAGTCCTCAGGATCAGTCGGACGGTCTGGGTCTTCGACACACTAGAAGAATCCGGCCACCCAAACTGCTGTTGTAAACCTTTGGGTCAGTCTGGTGGTCTGGGTTTTCGACACACTAGAAGACTGTATTTTCAGAAGACTGGCGTATTCCCAATTTACTTTAAAGCTTATCACATCAACTGTTGAACAATCACTGGCTTACACATCAAACATATAGACAGACAGATTTTCAATTTTATTTATACGGATTATCATAACTCCTAGGAACCTTACTCATTTTTACGGACAGCTAGCTGATTCTCTTGAAACGTTCAGTAACATATTTGCAAATGTTTTACAGTGCACAAACAATGATTTTTGACATGACAAGTGACCCATCCTCCATTATTTCTTATATATTCTTTCCATTAGTGTAACATCTTCCCCCCTCAATTGATTGCAATTTTATTTTGCTACTATTTCTCTATTTATGTACTATGCTATCAAATACCATCCAAAACCACACCCCAACTATTTAATCTTCATTTTTATATCAACAAGACCCGAAAGAAACCACAATACCCGCCCTATTATCCATATCACTGACAAACCAGACTGAAATAAACACCACTTCTCCAGTTCCACCAAACCATTATTCTCAATTAATACAATCTTCACATCTCTTCTATTTACCTTGCTGCTACGATTTTTTTTTCACTTCATTTCGTTCTTCTGTCATGCGTGCGTTTTATTTCCCATCTTAGACCCCTCCTCCTCAATTGAAATCGTGGCCTGAGACATCTGTTGTGGATGCCGCAAAAAACTCTCCCGTAATTGAAAAGGAACGGGAAAACTACTGCTACTACGCCTTAAAAACCTGTAATTTTCGCTCCCTCTGATGGATTAATAGGGCAGCCTATTTATGGGATACATGGTTAGAGTCAGCTTTAGAGCACTTTATTTAAAGATGATTTAGATTGGCTCTTTTCTTACTTTGGCGATGTGTGATAGTGGTTATAGAAAGTTTGTAAGATGTTTTTGTGCAGTGTATGTACTTCTTATTTTTGCGTATGTACTACTGCGTATGTACTACTGCATATGTATTGTTTACTTTTGAAGTATGTTATAAGGTGCAGGTTACTTAACGGAGGATAACAAGGCATTCTTTGTTAAGTTGGATATTTACATTCCCATATTGTTATACTAGAACAAATTATCTGACGTTGTTAGGGTCTTAAATAAGCGTCCATTACATATACATAATTAAATAAGCACCCGCTGCTTAAATAATACATTTGAACACAATTTAAAATGACTTTGATCCGAAAATTGCACACGCTAATTCTCAAGCGCTTTCTTTAAAAACAACAAGACAAAACAGCAAATAAATAAATAAATAAAATAAAAATAAGTAAATATAAGGAACGATGAGGAGAGACACAATCTACTCTGTGCTTCCTAGACGGGCATGCGCAGTAAAATCCACCGATAGAATGGTTGAATCTTGTTGGACTTCGCGGAAGATGCTTTGGTTGCTGTGTGATCACTTAAAAAATTACAAAAATTTAAATTACTTATGAAATCATTTTTTTTTGTTAGAATGCTAAGATATATATGGACCTTTTAGCAAAATAATTGAATTGTACTAATCTTAGTTTTTCGGATGCGACGATATATACAGGGCGATTAAAAAAAGATGGACCAAACTTTACTAGGTGGTAGTATACACCAAATCAAGCATTTTTAGTCATAATTTACTGGGTCGGAAATGAAACGTAAAGGCGCCAGTGGGCGCTTAATAACGAAACCGATGAGGTGAGGCAAAAACACAAGAATGATTTCGACGTTATAAAATGACATATAATACACAATAATTACAGTAATGGCTCAAAAGATAGACCGCCAACCTGAATGCCTGTCTCACAGCGGCGAAGGAGGGATTGGCGAACTCGCTCGAGCAGACCAGGCATGTCGCGCACTTCGGCAGCAGCAGCCGAAATTTTGTCGACGAGTTCCTCTTCAGATTCAAAGGGAGTGTCATAGACAAGAGTCTTGAGATATCCCCATAAAAAGAAGTCAAGACACGACAGACCTGGCGATCGTGGAGGTCAAGCTATGGGACCACCTCACCCAATCTATCTGCCAGGAAAAGTGACGTCCAGATAGTTCCTTACCTCTCGTCCAAAATGGGGTGGTTCTTCATCATGCTGGAGACACATACATGTCTGTACACACATACATACCGGATCTCTGTTGGAACATCCTCTAGCAATTCCGGTAAGACCTTCTGCAGGAAAATACAGTAAATTTTCCCATCAAGTCGTTCCAGCATAAGATTCGGCCTTATTAGGTGGCCGCCGATGATTCCTGCCCACACATTGACGGATAATCGTCACTGGTGCGCATGTGGGTTTACACTCGCCCACACATGTTCATTGTGGATGTTAAATGTGCCATCACGTGCGAAAGAGACTTCATCCGTGAAATGCACAGTCGCAGGAAAATATGGCTGCGTCGCACTCTTTCCCAGGAACCAGCGGGCGAACTCCAAACTACGAAGATAATTCGCTGCAGTCATTGCTTGGATTCGCTGGGGATGGTATGGGTGTAACTGTTCCTCATGCAGACCCCGTCATACCGTGAATTGTGGCACACCAAAAGTATGGCCCATTGCTCTTGTGCCTGGCCGAACTGCTACTGTGTCCAGAATCGTCTGTTCCGCACTTAACGTTTTAGCACTCCTTGCAGTTGCACGACCTACATCAGACCTGGTAGCGAGAAAGGATCCCGATTCATAGAGCTGCCGATACATGTGTTCGAATGTTTTACGATTGGGCAACCGCCTATGGGGGAAACGTTCCTCGTACAGTAGTTGTGCTTTTCTGTCATTCCCATTTGCAGTTCCATAGATGAAATGCATATCGTCTTTTTCCTATTTGTAAATTCCTCCATCTTTTCAAAAGTTGGAGCTGCTAAAAACTGCTGCTAACTGATAAGGCCGTACATTAGGTGTTACGAAAATTTGCATAAGGATTCTTCTTCTTCTTCCCCAGATAAAATTTGCATACGTGGTTTACTCCTTCAACTAGAAAATGACAACCAGAATGACATTTTTAAGTTTGCGGAGCTGACACTCCCCAACGAGTAAGCGTCCTATAACGCCTTTACGTTTCATTTCCGATCCGGTAAACTACGACGAAAAATGCTTGGTTTGGTGTGTGCAATGTCTTTAGCATTAAATTCACACCACGGAAATTGAAGATAGATTGGAGGTAGATTGAAATTTGGCTGGTTAGTCCAAAGAGACTGACTTATTCATACTCACTTGCAAATTCCTCATCAAAATGCAATTGACATTTACTGAATATTATGACTATTTATTAACTGTCAATAAATGTCAAAACGTTAAATAAATGACTATTAATGACTTTTTGGGCGTTATACAAAACGTTTACAAAAGTATCTTCTCTTGTAAATGGAGCGAAATAGATCCCCGAGAATGATGGTACTTATTGAATGATACTTAGATGAATGAAACTTATTGAAAAACCATTAAAAAGGATAATATAATAGGACTTCCTTCAGGAACGAAATGAGCTGCTCTTAATTTAAAATGTTTAAATCACCCTAAATAAAAAAAGAAAATCACAAAACTAGTCCTAAACTGATAGTAAAAAAAGGATGAGCTGTTCCAGAAAATACAAAAGGAAATAATCTAAATATATTTATTATTACTAAATATAAAAATATTATTGCACTTAAAAATCTTAATACTAAATAATTTACTTAGATGAATGAAAATTACTTGAATGAAACTTATTGAATGATACTTAGATTGTTCAAGAATTCATTCGAAAATTGAGGAATTTTCCAAACATTCGATGGTGTTTAAAATTTATAGGATTCTATTATTCACTAATTGTAATAATCGCAACAAATTACTCTTGAAACTTTTCATTTGTTCGTGTGATATCGCATCCATCGAGTTGCGGACACTTACCTTCACACACACTACTTCAAAAATGCTCGACTCAAGTACAGGATTGCTTAAAATTTGCTCGCTCGTCGAAAACTTGTACACGGATTTTGACCCCCTCACAATTTTTTCCCTATATATTGTACTATGTATGTAGGGAAAGAAAAAAAAGTCAAATTGCATCTTTAATACAATATTCAAACATGAAATGTTTTCTTATTTATTTTTTAATTAATTTGCGAAAAACCTGACGACTGTTGAAATAAAAATCAACAATTTTACGTCAGAAAAAAATCGTTTAAATTTTGTGATAAAATTGCAAAATTGCAAAGAAAATCGCAATTAAAAGCCGGTTACGCAGCTAAATGCGTGTGACTGGCTTAAGAATAATGCTAAATTGCAAATAAATGGATCAAAAATTTGCCAAGATATCGTTGGTAACCGATATTTAAAACAAGAAAGATCAATCATGCTTAAAGCATTGATTATGAAACACTTTCCAACTTCAATGCAATTTTATTTAAAAAAGTCGAAAATGCAATACATTCCTCGGTAATATTTTAAAACTTATCACAATACTACATTGATTTATTATATTTGAAAACTTAAACCTTCATTGAAAAAAATGAACTTCATTCAAATGACGGCATTGAAATATAAATTGCCTGGTTTAAATATCTCTAAAATGCAATACATTCCACGGTAATATTTTTAAAACTATCATAATACTACGATAATTTATTATATTTGAAAACTTCATCAAAAACAACTGAAATAAATTCAAATGACGTTATAGAAAAAATAACACTCCTGGATCTCTCTATCTTGATTATGAAACACTTTCCAACTTCAATGCAATTTTATTTAAAAAAGTCGAAAATGCAATACATTCCTCGGTAATATTTTAAAACTTATCACAATACTACATTGATTTATTAGATTTGAAAACTTAAACCTTCATTGAAAAAAATGAACTTCATTCAAATGACGGCATTGAAATATAAATTGCCTGGTTTAAATATCTCTAAAATGCAATACATTCCGCGGTAATATTTTTAAAACTATCATAATACTACGATAATTTATTATATTTGAAAACTTCATCGAAAACAACTGAAATTAATTCAAATGACGTCATAGAAAAAATAACACGCCTGGATCTCTCTATAAAAACAGGATTTCATTCATAACTTTCTCCCAATCATCACAATACTATAATAATTTATTTTATTTAAAAATTAAGACCATGGAGCTACAAGTAATTAAACTCTATGCTTAAAATTTCATCGAAAAAAATCGTCCTTCTCTTTATAAAATCAATTAATATTTCATTCATATCAGCCACGCAGACTCCATGGACTAAATTATTTTGTGTTAAAAAAATACAGGAATTCTAATACAACTCATTCTATATATTTTGCTGTTTACATTTTACATAAGTGAAAAATAGGCTTCGTTGTAGAAATAATCAAATTTGGATAATCATTTAAACTCAAATATATTGTATTTGCGTTGTTTCAGTATGCTGATGCACAGAATTTAAGCAAAAATAAAGTAGTTTTAGGACGGATACAACACTCAATATGAATTAAAAAGAACTTAAAAAAATCACGATTTTGAAACAAGATGGATGCCATATATCATTTTGAAGTGAGTCATGTGATCGTTTCATATCATGGTCACGTGATCGTTTCATATAAGATGTGTAATTATTATTTTAATTTTTATTTAAAAAACTACTGAATATATTTTGCTGAATTTCTTTTTATATATTTTATGGAACAATTTGACTATTACCTAAAATTTTCGAAGAAATTTGTGAATTTTAAATCCGCTTAAAAAATGTTTGAAAAATTAGGTCCCATAGGGCTCAATGTATTTCATTTTTTCAACCCGGGTTCAATCCAAAACTAATTGGGTGATATTATTCATTTGTATTCCCATAGGTCCTACAGACCGTCTGAACAACATACTAAAATTTCATTTTGATTAAGTCATTTTTACGGCAGTTATCGTGCTAACGGACAGACAGACAGAATGAACAAAGTCATAAACACTTTTCAACTTTGTTGTAAAGTGTTAAAAAGGATTTCGGGAAAAACATGTTTAATGTTTGAGAACAAAAGACCGGTCTGGGAATAGAAAACAGTCCGGGGATTTTAGAGTTGAGCCATGATACTTTCATTATATTCAAAATCAATACTTTAGTAATCCGGTGGTGCATGTTACAAATCTAATCAAAGCCCCCCCCTCCTCCACTCCCACCCGAAAAAAGCTGCTGATATTTTCCTTCCCCTCTAAGTATCATTTTTTCATTTTTTACATTTTTTGTTTGGCTATGAATTTTTTCCTTGTACACTCGATGCAATTAGTAATCGACAAACAACTACTTACCTTTGTTGCAGTGTTCGATCTGTCTTTATTGTCCGGGAAAGTGGATAATTTTTTGGCCTCTGAAACCGATTTGTACGGTTACTAATTTTAACGATGTTGCGTTTCTGACAAAAGATTTTACTTTTTAGCATTAATTGTTGATTTATTGTTAATTATTTTATTGGGATTGCTTGATTATACGATAATTAAGGTAATTTTATGCAAAAATAACAAGAGATTTGAAGCACTAATGAGATCGTAAAATTTCTACTTTCGTGAGTGATACATGGCTGGCTGGCTTCCTTAAAAAGACAAAAGTTTGCCTTCAACCATCCTTCTGGTTGTTCGCCCGGTGATTGCACAGCCAGTCCGCTCTTGTTGAGAACGCTTGTATTTGTGTCAATGGAATAGTTACATCTTAGTCATTTTTACGTATTTACTTATGAAAATTGAAGAGAACATTTTTACCTACCTTAGTGCCTTTAAGGAAAATTTTACATAAGAGGGTATATTTATATAAGAACGTAACATATAATAACATACATAATATTACACAAATAAACACAGATTTTTTATTTTATATGACCAATTAGAACTTTTAATTTGGATAAATAAAAATTCGTGTAACAAAATACAGGAACACAGGTTCAATAACTTTCAGTATATACACATAGTATATAGGGAAGCATGAGTTTTCAACGAAAGAGTAGGTTTCAAGCGTCCCTGAAATTGAGTCGAACGTTTTTGTGGTGATGTCTGTGTGTGTGTAAGTTAGAGTGGATAGATGCCATATCTTACAAACGAATGGAGCGTTTCAAACGAAATTTGATATAAATATTACGATCGGTGAATAATGAAACCCTATTAATTTTAAACGCAATCGAATGTTTTGAAGACTCCGAATTTTTGAATAAATTTTGAAAAGATAATTAAAAATCCAAACTTTTAATAATGCTACGTAAATGATCATTTCTTATACAATTTTTCATTAGAAAGCGAATGATATATACTGTTGTATGCTAGCATGAACCGTTCTTGAGATATTGTACATTTTTTCAAATAAATTTATCAAAAATATTGCATAAAATTAAAAAAAGTATAAATTATCTTGAAATATGTTCATTTTTAAAATACAATATTATGCAACACATTTATTAACACAATTCTTATGGATCTAGTTCGTTCCATTCATGGGAGAAAATACTTTGTTGTTGTTGTTGTTGTTGTTGAGACCCATACCGTCCGACCTACCAGAAAGGTGTAAGGTAACTGTTTGGACGGCCGGGATAGAAAATACTCTGTCGAAAGCCCAGGCCACCCGACTCGTCCTAGGACTCAGAGCAATTAAATGGATGGCCGGAGAAAATACTCTGTGTAATAACTTGTATTTTTACGCCCAACAATATGCCAATAATTGTTTATTTATATATAAGAAAATCCTTCGTCTCCATCTGTTTGTAAGGATCTAAATTTAGCAAACTTGGTTACTAATTTTGTGAAATATTGCCACTTGGACGACTTTTCTTTATAATGGCGCCAAGTTGACAAAAATCGTCAAAATTGCAATCATTATGCTAAATTTATGAAAATGGCCCTAAATGGATGTAATAATTATTAAAATGTTTTAATACATGAACTATACTGCTTATGGCGGATACTATCAATATTGATAATTTTCGGGTAATTTTCAGGTACTTTGAAATAGTTTTCTATGTTGTCATCAAGTGCGAAATGCGCGGAATTCAACGTTAGAAACATTGTGCAATGGATTATCTTTTTCACTGAGAAAGAAGTAAATTCATTACATTATGTAGCGAAAGTCATATGCTGCCCAAACATTTTACTTTGAGTAGTAATATTAAAAATTTAGTGGCTCGTCTATGGCCTGGATGAACCTGAAGACTGTATTTGGCATAGAATCGGAAAGGGTTTCTGAAATTTCGCTTATTAGGGAGTACGACAATAGTAAAAAAATCTGATGTGGGCAACACATGACTTTCGTTATATAATGCAATGAATTTTCTACTTCTACAGTTAAAAAAATGTTATTCTTATAGTAGATACTTATATTCTTTCCAAGATATTGAATTTTCGTCAGTGAGTCGTCATTTTCATTAATTTAGCGTCATTTCTATCTATTTGGCGAGATCTTCGTTAATTTGGCAACATTTAAAAAGTCGTCAAGTTGGTGACATTCCGCCAAATTTGTCACCAAAATCTCGCCAAGCGTTATGAACGGAGAAATAAGATATTCTTATATCCGACAAATGATTATTGACGTTCAAATACAAAAGTATTACTCAAAATATCTTTTCTCATGAATGGAACGAGCTAGATCCACGAGAATGATGTCACCAAATTTATCGCAGGATATCACATATAAAAAGTGAACATGTTTTTCAACAGTTAATATATTTTTTAATTTATGGGATTTTTTGATAAATTTATTTGAAAAATGTGCAATATCTCGAGAACGGATCATGCTAGCGTTCTAAAGTTTATGTCAATCGCTTTCTAAGGAAACATTACATAAGAAATGTCTATTTACGTAACTTTATTAAAGGTTTTGGATTTTTTGATGATTTTTTTCAAAATTTCACTCGAAAATTTAGGGGGAATTTAACATTCGATTGCGTTTAAAAACAATAGGCTTCCAGTATTTACGGATTGTGATTTTTGTACCAAATTTAATTCGAATCGCTCCATTCGTTCGTGAGATATCGTCTCCACAGACTCACTGACACACACACACACACACACATACACAGACATCACCTCAAAAATGTTTGATTTGTGATCAGAGATGCTTGAAACGTGCTGTCCCGTCGAAAACTCGAATTCGAATTTTCGACCCCGTTACAATACTTTTCTTTTACATTATGTATATAAGGAAAGTAATATATACGTCTAGGTATTTTTACTTTCTCATATTATGTAATATAATATAGAGAAAGTTTTGATATTATAGTATATTCAAGTATTGACACGAAAATTTCGAATTCGTGATTTTGATGCCAATATATGTTTTAAGACCTCTTGAACACGTTTAGACTATTTTTGGGGTGTCATACGTTTGTCTATTTGAATGTCTATGGTCAATTTCTTGTGTATAGGCCAGTGATCGTAAATATTAATGGATTTTCGTGAAACTTTATTTCCTGCTTTATTGTCAAAACATCTAGAACTAGATAGTTTTTTTTCTAAATTCGAAAACTTTTTATGTGTTAAAATGCTTATTTCTTTTACAATTTTTTTTCAGGATATCCTAAACATTTTCGATTGTGTTTAGATGATTGTTCACAAGACAGTCTATAGCAAAACAATTTTTCTAGTTGAAACTAAGATTTTGTCTAGTGTAGTGCTTGTATAGATACGATACCTGCTGGAATTTCCTCTTTGGTTTCCTTATATGCGGATCAGACAGAATTAAGTGTTCATATAGAGCAATTCTTGGTACTTGGTACCAGACACTATTATTAAATCTACTTTACCGCAGACAGAAAAAGTGCCTCAAGTCGCAAGCGATCTTCATCATCCTTTTTGTTTCGTCATTTTAATCACATCCTTTGCACTTTTAGCAAATAAAAAGAAAATACATCCTGTGAACCTAGATTCTACATTTTTCGCCAGAGAATAGGATACCATGCCTTTCTTCTCTCAAGTTCATGTCATATCTTGGCCTTCCAATATTCGTTTCTAGTTTAGCCTTCATTTCCATAGTTTATTCATTCTATTTGCCTTTGGACACCTTCACACCGTTTCATGAGAATGCTGCTAATTGCTCATTTCTTGCTAATTGCTTTGATTGACTGCTCATTTCTTTCTAATTGCTTCGATTGACTGCTCATTGCTTGCTAATTGCTTTGATATTAACCTTCCTGACACACAGCAATTTTCCTAATGCGTATAGCAATCAAGCATTTACTCCTTTCATTTTATACTTTATAATGATAATTTTCTTATTTCTGGATCATGCTGTGAACCACATTTCTAAATCGTTTTAATACCGTTGATATTTGTATATCTTATATATCTTTACCTTGGAATGTAAAAGAAGTAGGAATTTTATTTTCACTTAATTCTTTACCAAGAAGCATATTGGATTTAAACGCTTCTAGACTTTCCCCGTTTTTCTGCTTTTTACTTTCCCTGCAATACATGGTAATGTATAGGGAAAGTATTGGAATCATGCCGAAAATCACAACTCGAGTTTTCGACGGATCTACACGTTTCGAGACCCCTAGAATACGAAAAAACCATTTTTAGCGTGACGTCTGTGCGTGTGTCTGTCTGTCTGTCTGTGTGTCTGTCTGTCTGTCTGTCTGTCTGTCTGTCTGTCTGTGTGTCTGTCTGTCTGTGCAGATTTTGTATCCACTGTAACTAAAAAACTAATGGACCGAATTTCACAAAATTTGGTAGGTAAGTCACTTGTGGGCGGGGCTGGTGCTGATTAGTTTTGGGTACGATTCGGAATAAAAGAACCCGCCTTTTTTTGCGAAATGGCCCGCAAAAGCTTGTATCCACTCTAGCTGAAAAACTAATGGACCGAATTTCACAAAACTCGGTACATGAGTCACGTATAGGTCACCCTGGTGCTGATTAGATTTTGGTACGATTCGGAAAAAAATAACCTGCCTTTTTTTGCAAAACGGCCCGCAAAAATCTTCAAAATCTAAACTAAAGAACTAGGTATACTCAGATATATCCATTAAATGCCCGTTTAATACGTAATGTTTAACGACGAAAAGAATAAGACCAACCCCATTACACTAGGACTAGCCGTTCTCGAGATATTTTAGTTTTTCGTACTTTCCCTACGCCACCTTTCAAAATAAGCCCGGTTACCGAATGAGAACGAAAATTGAATAAAAGTGAAATAAATTTAATTAAAATAAAGAGAACGTGGATATAAGTCTGCAGGGAAAGTCATGTGCTGTCCACATCAGATTTTTATTTATCCTTATCATTATGTTTTTCTACTTCTCCTTATCAATCTGTATTTTATTTTTCCTTATCAATCTGCTTTTTATTTTCCCTTATCATTCTGCTTTATACTTTTCCTTATTCTGCCTTTGATTTTTCTTCATAATTCTGCCTTTTATTTTCCCTTATCATTCTAAATTTTTACTTCTCCTTATTCTTCTTTTTACTCTCCCTTATTATTCTTCTTTGTACTTTTCTTTATTATTCTGCTTTTTACTTTCCTTTAACGATCTTCTTTTTACTTTCCTTTAACGATCTTCTTTTTACTTTCCTTTAACTATCTTATTTTTACTTTCCTTTAACGATTTTCTTTTTACTTTCCTTTAACGATCTTTTTTTTTACTTTCCTTATAATTCTGCTTTTAACTTTTTCTTATCATTCTGTTATTACCTTTCTCTTACCATTATAACATACGTGGCAAATGAGATCGAAAACTGAAATACGAGTTTTAGACAACATATCTTTAGGCATTCTAAAACACAAGTCGCCCATTTTTATCTTGATGTCTGTGGGTGTCTGTCTGTTCAATGTATATATCCACTCTAGCTTTAGTACTGAACGACAAAACGGCATGAAATTTGATAGTTGCGTTACATGATTGGATTTCAGTGCGATTTGAAAAAATAGATATGACCGTATATTTATGGAATGACCCGCAAAAATCGTCGAAACTGAAATAAAAAACTAAATATTTTTAAATGTATTAATTTAATGTTTGTTTTACACGTAATTTTTCAAGACATAGTTAATAAAATCAACCCACCTACCCTATAGGCACAACCGTTTTTGAGATATTTCAGTTTTCAAAATTCTGATATGACCTACTGCTATTCAAATGTAATGAGTAAAGAAAAATTATTCTATGTAAATTTAAATATTTGAAATAAAAATCCATTTTATATCTTATTTCGTGCAATAAAACTTCAAATTAATACCTATGATTAAATTGAGAAAAAAAATGAATTTTGAGTCTTTCGGAAAATTTTGTGCTACTCACGTCAGAGTTCCTAATATCACAATAAATCAATGTGTTCATATAAATTCATGCAAATTCTCCACCTAACGTCAGTAGTATATTCCTGGAACAATTGTCCATATGATTTTATATTAGCTACTGAGTAATGAAATGGGCACAAACAATCCAACGTAATATTTGTTGACAGATTCTCTTTCAACGCTGGCATTGCAATTTGTTTTACGAGCCCTTGGTGATTACCGTAAATATTTACGTTCTATAATTATAAAGTATTATCTCTCTGGAATTTTTCAAATTCGACATTTTGAAGCAAACTCATGTTTTAAGACCCTTCGAACACATTTCGAACATTTTTGCAATAATATCTGTCTGTGGGGGGGGGGGGGGGCACGACAGCTGAAAAACTAGTACACGTATAATGATTTAAATTTATATTTAGATAAATTATGGATCTATATAATAATTGTCTAACGTATTTGTGTCTTTTCAGACTCCCCGGAAGCCTCCTAGCATAAAGTGGGCAGGATCTGTGCCCTCCCATAGTATCAAATACGGGACAGAACCAAACGAAGTCGGGAATTTAATTTTTTCCCCGTGGTTGTTGTTGTTGAAACCTAGGCCGTCCGACCTACCAGAAAGGTGTAAGGTAACTGTTTGGACCGGCGGGAAGTGCCACCCAATTTAGACCGGAACCCAGTGGGGGAGGCATCCACAGAGACCATACCCTCCTTCTACCACCAACCCCTCGGAAGGACTTACGGGCCCACATGTTTAACGTGATCGTACTCCGCATGAACACGGCGACAGTTGTGGCAGCGTGCAAATCCAGCGAGCAAACCACCGGGCTACCGCGCCCGAAAGGTCAACTATATTGTGCAACTCTTACAAAAATTAACATCTTTCTAAATTGTGATGCTTTTGATGTTTTATTCACATACAAAATTCCATCGCTATTTGAAATGGCGACATTTTTTATGCTTGGTTTACACATAAAAGCAGTTTCATTTTTGAGCTGTGACACTTTGAGCTGTGACACAGTTACGTTGTATACAGATTATCAAAGAAAGTCACGAACCTGTAAACCCATATGGCTCTACACAAAGGGGACTCTCCGCGTGAACACGGCGGCAGTTTTGGCAGTGGCGGGAATCGAACCCGGGCCTACCGAGTGCAATTCCCGCGCGCTAACCAATGGGCTACCGCGCCCCATTTCCGTGGTTGAAAAAAAATGAGTTTCTTTTCTTTTTTTTTTCGAAAAATATATTTAGACCCTCCAAAAGCGTCAAGTTGATTTAGAAAGCTATGAATCTTTGCACGCCTTTGGTCTTTCAGTATTGACCAGGGGACAGAACCTGATGTAGCCTGGTGTTTGATTTTCCTCTATAGGGCGTAGAAAATGAATGGTCATTGGAAAGCTTTTTCAGACCTATCAGAAGCTCCTCAGTGACCTAGAAGGCTCAACTTTGCACACTTATAGAATTGATCATGAGACAGAAATTAACGGATCTGGATTTTCCTGGATCCCCCCGGCGTGGAGAAAGTGAGGGCCTTTGGAAAGTTGTTTTGCATCTTCCAAAGGTTCTCCTGGTGACCTAGAAGATCACATATTTGGACACTCATGGCATCGTCCAAGGAATAGAAACTTACGGAACGGGATTAAGACGACTAGTTTCGACGCAAACGCTATATATTGTTGAACAGAAAACAAATTATTAATAAAAATAACTGCAGCTGTTTTTTAAAAGCGTTAGTTCCTCTGTCTTTGGCAGATTTAAATACTGTTGACTTTTTTTATAATTTGTGAATACGGTAAAACACACACACACACACACACATATATATATATATCATTCCATTAATTATTCCCCTCACCCCCTTTTTACCATTCTAGCGACAAGTTACCTACTATTTTTATCCTATTAGTCTTGGTCGATAGGTTAATACTTATTTATTACATAGGTTAATACTTATTTGTAACAGATGCTCTAGAGATGGGATTTTTGTACTTGCAGTAGTTTATGCATAGTTTTCACTTATAATTATTAATATTTAAATATGAATTTTTTATTTATGTATGGCAGTGGTCTTGCTTCTATGGTGATGTTAATATTTCACGATTACTTGAATTAATTACTTTTATTATTACTTCTCTCTATAATATATATATATATATATATATATATTAGAAATATGTAATAATAAAAAAAATTATGTAATAATAATAATAATAATAAAAAAAAAAAAATCAAGTAATATTAACATCACCATAGAAGCAAATTCACGGCCATAATGCCGATAAGAGAAGAGAACAGCACCAGCCCAAATTACAAAAACAATGGCTAAGAATAGAATTATTACCAAAGAATTACTATTACCAGACATTATAAAATGATAAGATTAGGGATAATATATATATATATATATATATATACATATATAAAAATAATTATATATAGTAATTTTAGTTTTCATTCAGTAATATCGACAGTAAAAAATATATGTAATTCAGAACAGATACATGTAATTCTAAAGAGTATGAAATATGAATGTATGTGGGAAAGTCGAGTTATGCCTGTCCAGATATTTTATTCTTTGTTTCTGTATTCTTTCTGAGAAGAATGTTCTAAGATCCAAACCTCGTGAGAATATTTTCAGCGGAAGTTACCAATCGTCAAACATGACCGATATAGATAAATATCAAACAATTACTATATGCAAGACACAACTAGAAGACAGCAAGAAAAGATAAAAGAAATGCAAGCGAGAAGTTGAATTCAGAAAAGATTTAGGACACAATCATTTCGCTTAAACCATTTACAAATGAAGGAAGATTGATTTCTTTAAATACATGGAGCAAAATGTAATGCGCTAGAATCTTATCTGATGTTCATATTGCCAATAAGGAATTTGTTTTATTCAGAATTTCTTAAGAAAACCTGCTCCATATTTGCACTACACATGCTAAGGAAATCATGAAAATCTAACAGAATTGGATTACTAATATCGTTTTTCTTTCTTTCTATTCAGATCACCCGGCCTACTTGAAGGTAAGGCATTTGTTTAAACCGGGAAAATGCTACCCAATTCAGGTCGGAGTCCAATGGGGGTAGAAAACAGAAGGAAACCCCTAACCTCAGATAAGCTTTGGGACCTACAGGACCAACATATTTATCGTGGTCAATGGGGATAAATATGGGGATTGTTTGGGATGGCATCGAGGATCGAACACGGGACTACCGCGTATGACCCTCTTGACTTAATCACTGGGCTATCCTGGCCCCTGCCATTATCGTTTGAGTTAAGGGTCGATCAAGTTCAAGTAAGTAATCGGAGCCACTTTATCATGAGTCGTCGTAATGTCAACATGAATTTGAAATAAATTTAACAATGATTTTGAATTTAACGATGATTTCTTGACTCATATTTTGTAGGACCCACCTAAAATATAGAATGAAATACAATAATCTCTACAGATACAGTGTTGTTTGATCATCCGATTGATGATTTGTTTCGCCGCTGAGACAAGTATTCTTTACAATACCAACGGATCTATTTAGCGATTATTAGCAATGGATGATCGAAGTCGGAAAAATATCAAACTTGTAATTTTTCTAAAACACATGTATGATTTATAGCAGCGGTTTTAATTCACAAATAACTCCGTCGAATATGATTCTATTCTGTATTAAAAAGGAGAAGGATGAGGAGCTTATATGCTCAGAAGTTTCAATTCGGACTGAAATAAAAATGGCGGAATTAATGTGTCCGCTTGAAAAATAGAAGGAAAGAAGATAATCTTAGTATCTCAATGGATAGACCATTAATTGGCAAGTTTGAGATCAATGGTTTGATTTTTTACCGGAACAAAAGTTTTATATATTCTATTTCTTTTGTATTCTATCTCTATTATACATTTTATCTCTCTCATTTGAAATGTAGAAGCACAGCAAGTCTTCTCATTATAGCTAAATGGAGAGATCATTATCTGGCCCGATTCTTTATATTCTATCGCTTTAACTCTTAAAATATAGAAACCAAGAAAATAAATTTGGTAACTCAATGGATATATTATCGTCTGGCCAGCTTGAGAGCGTGGTTTAATTCTTTGCTACAGACGACACATTGTTCTAAAGACAGGTAAACAGACAAACAGTTTCTTTTAAGACTTCTTTTAAGATTTTTTTTATATAAATGACGGAAATTTTAAAATAAATTCTGTTTTAAAAGAGCAGTTTCACCGAAAATTGATCGACAGATTTTTGGATTAAATTCTAATAATCTTTTACATAATGATGAAATAGCTTGATAGGCAATGAAAAGAAACAATTGAATTTTTCTCTGATATAGGACACATATAATATTAAATCATAAAAATTAATCTTTGCCCAGAAAATCGTAATTTCTTGCAAAGTTCATAATTTAAAGAGATGACTAATCATTCAACATTTTAAAATACTTTTTTAGGGTTTTTAATTTTTGAGAAACAAATATTCGCAAATATTTTTTTCTTGGTCCAATTTTACCAACAAGTTAAAAATGCTTTATGAAATTTGGAAAAATAGTGCTAAATTTCAAAGTTTTAAAAGAGGTGTCCTGCCCAAACATAGAAATACAGACATTAATCAACAAGAAAGATCAATCATGCATAAAACATTTATTATGAAACATTTTCCAACTTCAATGCAATTTTATTTAAATATCTCTAAAATGCGATATATTCCTCAGTAATATTTTGAAAATTATCACAATACTACATTAATTTATTATATTTGAAAACTTAAAACTTCATCGAAAAAAATGAACTTCATTCAAATGACGGCATTGAAATATAAATTGCCTGGTTTAAACATCTCTAAAATGCGATACATTCCTCGGTAATATTTTTAAAATTATCATAATACTACAGTAATTTATTATATTTGAAAACTTCATCGAAAACAAATGAAATTTATTCAAATGATGTCATCGAAATATAACACGCCTGGCTGTCTCTATAAAGGCAGCATTTCATTCATAAACATTTTTCCATTCATTTCCTTCATCACAATATTGTAATAATTTATTTTATTTAAAAATTTAAGACCATGGAGGTACAAGTAATTAAACTCTATGCTTAAAACTTTATTGAAAAACTCTTCCTTCTCTCTGTAAAATCAATGAATATTTCATTCATATCAGCTATATTGCAGACTCCATGAGCTGAATAATTTTGCGTTAAAGAAATGCAGCAATTCTTATACAACTCATTCTACGTATTTTGCTGTATTCATTTTTCATAAGTGAAAAATAGGCTTCGTTGTAGAAATAAACAAAGTTGGATGATCATTTAAACTCAAATATACTGTAATTGCGTTGTTTCAGTATGTAGATGCACAGAATTTAAGCAAAAATAAAGCGGTTTTAGGATGGATACACCACTAAATATGAATTAAAAATAACTTTTAAAATTACGATTTTGACACAGGATGGATGCCATATTTTATTTTGAAGTGGGTCACGTGATCTCTTTATATAATGGTCAGGTGATCACTTCATATAAAAGGTGTAATTATTATTTTAATTTTTATTTAAAAAACCACTGAATATATTTTGCTGAAATTTTTTTATATATTTTATGGGATAATTTGAATATTTTCTGAAATTTTCGAAGCAATTTGTGAATTTTAAATCCGTTCAAAAAATGTTTGAAAAATTAGGTCCCATAGGGTTCAATGTATTTCATTTTTCAACCCGTGTTCAATCCAAAACTAATTGGGTGATATTATACATTTATATTCCCATAGGTCCCACAGACCGTCTGAACAACATACTAAAATTTCATTTTGATAAAGTCATTTTTACGGCAGTTATCGTGCTAACGGACAGACAGACAGAATGAACAAAGTCATAAACACTTTCCAACTTTGTTGTAAAGTGTTAAAAATGGTTTGTTTGTGTTTAAGGATGAACAAAGCGTGTACATTCCTCAAAATGCAAGCTTCTCGCATTGCTAAGTTCTATCACAATACTTTACCGTTACATGTACTATGCATTAGATGAGCGTGTCGCGCTACTATTGCAGATGCCAGCATTCGTAAATCAGTTTCGTACACTGTCGATTCCTTCAATGACAGCGTCAATTTTTTCGGGTTCAAGAGGTTGAAAAATCTTCCGAGCTCGTTTTGTGTAAACTCACACTGTTTGAGCATGATGAATAATGAGCTTAAAGAAATGTATTCTTTTAATACGCAGTTTAACCGTATTATGCTTTAGGTTTACAAGCGGCTAAAATAATCTGACGTTTGTAAGAGTGAAAGTTGGTATCGAGTTCGAGTTTACAACCGACAAATCATTCCTGGATTATTGCCTTGTCAAGTTTTCAATGATGCACAGCAGATTTCCATTAAATACTCTTAATAAAGTAATGCATATTATGTGGACTGAAAAAAAGACGATAGTGCCTATATTTACAATAACTACCTATTTATTAATTACATTTTCCTGTGAATTTTCCTCCCATTAAGTTTTATTTATTTTTTATTTATTTTATTTTTTTATTTATTTATTTGAAAAAACTGCAAGCTACAGGACGTAGTCCCAGTTACAGTGTGCAGTAATAAAAATACATTAAAAAATATAGATTAAAATACCATAAAATACATTAAAAGGAAAAGCAAACCCTGAACAGCAAATGATCCTCGTAAACAGATTCACGTGACTAAATCAATAAAATAAAAGATGTTTACAACAAATGCTTTTTAAAATCCATCTCCGATGAATAAAAAATATACAGATTATCAGGGAAATTGTTGTATAATTAAGAAAAACTAGTAATTGCGCAATTACATCCAATATTCGAATTAAAATTCTTTACAGCGAATAAGTTAATGCTTCTGGTTGTATACTGAGGAACACGAAACCCAATCCCACCCCAAACAGGAGAACAGTCAACTCGGCCACTAAACAGATACCTGAAAAATGAAAAAAGAATATAATCCCTTCTGCTCTGTAAGCTTTTTAAACCAAACAAATCACGTAGAAAAGTAGCGGGTAAGGCATTCATTATCTTCAAATGACGCAGCAGCGACCAATTTCGAACAAAATTGCCTTTCTATCTAGAATTTAGACAGAAACGTCAGACAATTTTTAAAAGTTAATGATGTCTATTTTGAGGCAAGTTTCAATTATTTCTTTGAGTTCTCCTGTATTCGTGCTGGGTGATTGGTGACTCGTTCTATGGATGCTATGAACACTCTAACTTTAAACAGGGACTCTTTAACTTTAGCCGATGCCCCTAGACAGATGTAAATCCCAGCTCCCCGTCCCATAAAACTTTTATATTAGAAACATCTACATTGAGAATAAAGGAGGAGCCCCAGAGCTTTGAGAGTCGTAGCATTTGTTTATTTCGTCTATGGTCAAAACAAGCCCTGACTTTTAAGACTATTCGCCACCCCAAGTTATCATTTGCGATCAAAAACCCTTTTGATGACTTTCTACATTGTTTCATTGTAACTATTTTAGCTATAAGCGAATCAAAAATCAAAACTTCAAGTTTTAGTTCCACCCTAATGTACTTCTTGGCACCACTTCAGAATTTTCAATAAATATTCCCTCCCCTTTTCCATTTATATCTTCACTTACTTATTTTCCCTAACAGGGAGAGTTGTTTCCATAAAGATACCCGTTAATCCCAAGGCTAACTCTTTACAGACCTTTCATTATTCCAACTAACACAGTTGTAGAAAAGCATAAAAACACGATAATGGCTTTCTTTGTAAAGGACTAATATATCTGCCACGGCAGATGGTTTTATTTACGCAACCCGCAGGTACTAACGATTGTTAACGAACACGATGCTGAAAACTGCTAAACAAAAAACTCTTAGATGCATCACTGTGAACTCTCAACTCTTGGAAAATCTTATGTTTATTATTCCGGTAAATAATTGCAGTTTTGCTTTCTTTTATTAATAAAGACTTCATTAAACCAAAGCTGCATCTGTCGCTGGGAAGCTGGTGGTTTCGCCTACTGTTGCTTTTTGTTTACGAGCAAGCGTGAGCCTTATTTACATTCATTCTAATTTAAGACGGAAGTTGTGCGCGTTGGCGCTTCTTAGCGCAATTCGTCTGGATCCCTACACCATGTGCAATCAAATGCGAACAGGATATGGAATTGCGGGTAAGTTCCTATGTGGGGCATAGACAAAATTAAATGGACTTGTTGCCTGCAAAAATCCTAATTTGGAATTGAATTATCTTTGAGAGAAAACCCGCTTCGTGATGTGTATGTTCTGGTTTGACTTGTTGGGTAATTCTTGGCGATTATATCACGTCCCATTGCAGTTTAATTGAATTGAAGTGGCTTTTAATTTTGAGCATGCGAGGCTAATAAGGAATAAGGCTTGCTTTTGGAACAGGTGGGTACAGGAAGAATTGTAGAGGATACTTGATTTGGAAATGTACTAATTTGCTTCAGAACATGGATTGCAGAAATGTCTTGTACACGATATTAAGAACATGAGAAGTTACAATACGGGACAGGCCTGCGTTGAGAAGAAATTACTCAGCATTTATTTTTAATTAGATAGCATGGATTTAAATACTACACTAGAGTATACAGTATAAATACTACAGTAGAATATACAGTATAAATACTACAGTAAAACATAAAATACTACAGTAGAATATACAGTATAAATACTACAGTAAAACATAAAATACTACAGTAGAATATACAGTAAAAATACTACAGCAGAATATGCAGTACATTATAGTAGAAAATGCAACCCAATTACCCAAGCACGCAGTGGGGAAAATTGATCCATGGGCGTTGATTTTAGAAAAAGTAGTAAATATATTCTATCACAAACCATTTTCTAAGGAAAAAAAAATTAAAATCGCTACCTGTCCGGAAAAATATGGCTTGTAATGCCAGCATTGTCATTAATATTGATATCATTATATTATAAATCAGTATTTGTTACAGTGATATTAGTATTTAAATGTGCTTTTTAGACAGTTTGGCTAAAAATCTTTAGAAGGAAGGAAATACAATATATAAGAATTATAAGAAAGACAATATATATTTTAGAAAAATCGATCAATTTTTAAATCAGCGCATCAAGGATCTTTAAAAGATGGAATTTGGGAGTTAATTTGACTGATATTTCAATCGTTATAATAAAACTATCCCTAATTTCCTGATGTATCATTGAAGAAAAAGGCAAGACAATATATAAGAACTTGTCTTTCTTTTGGTACAAACGTAACCTTTTAAATATAAATAATATTTTAAAGTTTGCATATTTTGTATATAAAAATATTAACAATTTTTAGTAAAATTGACTTTTCATCAGAATGTTTGTAGTTAAGTTATTTACCCATATCTTTACCCATTTTGTGTAAAATCCTTAGGTTTTTAAAAAAATCGATCAATTTTGAAATCAACACATCAAATATTTATGATAGTTGGAGTGGTTGGATAGATGGAGTTTGGGGGTTAATTTGATTGACATTTCAAACGTTATAATAAAACTATCCCTAATTATTTTTCGGTGACTACCTTTGTGACGTTGATGGCTACTTTTGGTGCAATTTTCATGACTGATTATCCTGCAGTGTGAAGAAGAGGTCAGCGAATTTTATTTTTTAATCTTACCTCTTTTTAATCTTTTGATTTTATTTTTTAATCTTTTTACTTTCCTTATATACATAATGTATAAGGAAAGTATTGTGACGGGGTCGAAAATTCGAATTCGAGTTTTCGACGGGAGAGCACGTTTCAAGCATCCTTGATCACGAATCGAACATTTTTAAAGTGATGACTGTGTGGTGTGTGTGTGTGTGTGTGTGTGTGTGTGTGTGTGGAGACGATAACTGACGAACGAATGGACCGATTCGAACGAAATTTGGTACAAAAATTACAATCTGTAAACACTGGAAACCTATTGTTTTTATAAGCAATCGAATGTTCAGAACCATCCTAAATTTTCGAGTGAAATTTTGAAAAACTCATCAAAAAATCAAAACCTCTAATAAAGTTACGCAAATAGACATTTCTTATGTAAATGTTCATTAGAAAGCGATTGACATAAATTTTAGAACGCTAACACGAACCGTTCTCGAGATATTGCACATTTTTCAAAAAAATTATCAAAAAATCATATAAAATAAAAAAAAAATATTTCCTAATGAGAAACATGTTCACTTTTCATATGTAATACCATGCGATAAATTGGGTGACATTATTCTCGTGGATCTAGCTCGTTCCATTCATAAAAAAAGATACTTTGGGTAATACTTATGTATTTGAACGCCAATAGTCATTTATCTGCTGTAAGAATAACTTATTTTTCCGTCCATAATGCTTGGCGACGATTTTGGTGGAATGTCGCCAACTTGGCAACTTTTTTAAATGTTGCTAGATTAACGAAAATCTCGCCAAATGGATAAAAATGGCGATAAATCAATGAAATGACGACTCATTGGCGGAAATTCAATATCTTGGAAAGAATATAAGTATCTACTATAAGAATAACATTTTTTTAACTGTAAAAGTAGTAAATTCATTTCATTATATAAGGAAAGTCATGTGCTGTCCACATCAGATTTTTTAGTGTGAAGTTGTAAAACTCTCTTCTGACACAAGGCAGGCCTCGGATGTCCTCAAACCCACTTTGTCACGTGACAGACCTGCTTCTGTCACTGAGTAAGCGGATGTCCCTTCTATGTAAAAGTTATATTTACGCACCATCTTCAAACCCAAACTTAGTGTCTAGGCCTACACATCCGGTAAGTTCATTGTGAATAAAGCATTTTTCTTTCGGAATTCCCCTTGTTTAATCGATTCACTGTGTATTCCAGCATCCTCTCAATAAACATAAATACCACATTCAATCCTCTTTACGAGTATTCTCTATGGCCCGGTGATCCTGGGCAGCAGTGGAACAGATTAATGTTCAAATGTGACCACAGAAAAGGCGTCATTGGAACGCAGATGGACATTTGTCAACAGCAAAATACTGAGGACATTGCTGCTTAGCGGATCCATTCATCAAGAATACTGCGTCAAGGGTTTGGAACAGAGAATGCTGCTTTAAACACGAATACAATTCCTTTAGGATACTTATTTCAAGACAATAGATAAAGATGCAATCAGTGGAGAACCAAGGTATTTTTTGCGTCGCAAATTAATAAAAGTTGATTAGTCAAAAGTTGATCGGTAATTATTAACAATTAATAAATTATTTAATGAAGAAAGAAAGAAAAAATTACAACATAAATTGTGGCATAAAATGCAAAAGGAAGATGATCGTTTTGTAAACAAAAAAGTATAATAGGCAAATACTACTAAGTCATGGAATTTGCGTTTCCATGGCATTTCGTACTTTGAACTTAAACGAGTTTGGAAACGAGCGACACCATTTTCAAAATGCTGGGATGGACAATTTTCGCAAGATATTTCACGCTCCTCAAATTAATGTATTAAGTAAGTTATATGAAATTTTAAGTGCATTAAATATAGTTAAGTGAGAAGAATTTTATTATAAAAAAATACAGGATGAATGGACTTTACGGTATTGTTAACACGTGCTAGCATAGGCCTAGGCAAGAAGGGGTGGGGGTCATAATAGTGCAAAATAGAGTACTAAAAAATAGGTAAACAACTAAAATATACTAGGTCACTAAAATAGGACAATAATTTTATCGTCCTATTTTTATTGTCCTATTATTTTCCTATGATAAATACACTATTTTCCAACATAGGGAATATAGTTTGTGGTTTTATTCACCGAGAAAGTGTTTTGAATCTTTATATTCTACTTTTTCCTTCCTCCTAGGGTTTTCTTTCATTTTATCGAATTTTGGTTTGCTATGTATTACTTTTCTGGGTCACGTGATTTCTTGACACGCGTTCTTGCCTTTGTTGGTACTGGTGCTCTGTGTCATTTATTCTGACGAATAAGGCTCTTTATTGCCCTTGAAATCCGTTGATGCATTTATTCAATCTTGTATGGTGATGTGTAAGAAAGCTTTTATTTTGCAGATGTTGTTCAGGTAGTAGTTTTAGCGAATTTTTATATGTTTTTAAACAGTGTTGAATGCTAATGCAACAAAAGGACCAAAATTCACGGTATGCGATATTGATTGAATATTATGCTACATGTATATAATAATTGTCTAACGTGTTCGTGATTTTAGAGACCTTCCAGAAGCCATCCGGAGAACTAGAAAGCTAAATCTTTAACGCTTACAGTATCGACCACGGGTGAAAACTTTGCCAGATTTTCGATTCACCCCTGAGGAGCGTTAAGAAATGGGATGGTTTAGAAGAGCTATTCCAAATCTTCTAAAAACCCCACGGTAACCTAAAAAGCTGAATCTTTTACAGTTATAGTATTGACCATGGCACAGATCCTAACGGAGCCGAATGCTCGATTTCCATTCTGGGGGTTGTTGTTGATCGTTGAGACCCAGACCGTTCGACCTACCAGAAAGGTGTAAGGTAACCGTTTGGACGGCCGGGAAGTGCCACCCAATTTAGACTGGAACCCAGTGGGGGAGGCATCCACAGGGACCGTATCCTCCTTCCCCTACCACCAACCTCTCGAAAGGACTTACAGACCCACATGTTTAACGTGATCGTACTCCGCATGAACACGGCGGCAGTTGTGGCAGCGTGCAAATCCAGCGCGCAAATCACCGGGTTACCGCGCCCGAAATGTGCCAACAGCACGCGGTGTTCCCAGGTGGTCACCCACCCAAGTACTAACCGCGACCGATGCTGCTTGACTTCGGTTCACTTCTGGGGGTGGAGAAAATGTAGGAAGAAGTTCAAAAGTTGCAGAGTCCACTTCAACGATAAGAGCTTGATAAGCAACGGTAAGAATTCCATCTCAGTAGTTCAACGGTAGAACATCGGCTGGCCAGTGCGAAGATTCGTGGTGCGATTCCCGGTTGAGGTAGCAAAAAATTTTACAATGGCGTCCGAACATATCAACCGTGTAGGTAAGTCGATGGTCTGAAGTGTCGAAGTAAAAGTGTCGATGGTAAGAAGTGTCGAAGTCTGAAGTAAGTCGAAGGTGCAGATATGTCGATGAACTGAAAGTGATCTTAGTACGAATAGCATGGATTCAGTGATCTCTTTTATATTGAGTGCCAATTTCAAATTGGGAGGTCAACGACTACGCAGGAAGCTAGCCTGGAGGATAAAAATTGCAGCAGAAGGCTAACCTGAAGCAAAAATAGCAGGAGGTGGTCACTTAGATTGTCAGCTGCACGTCAATCTGATATTAGGGGGTGGAGAATGCAGAGCCCACTTCTACGATAAGATATTGCAATTTCCTGCCAGTAGCTCAACGATGGGGCGTCCTTTGACCAGTAGGAAGATCCGCGGTTTGGTTCTTAGTTGGGGCATCAAAGAACTGAAGTCTTTCCAGACAATTTAGAAGCCATTTGATAATATATAAGGCTGAATCTTTGCACATATATAATACTGACCATGAGACAGAACGGAACAGGATTTTTCATAAAAATGTCAATTTTTGACTATAAATTCCATATATTGTTAAGCAAAATAAAACTCATTAAAAGTTGCAATTTTTTATAAATTTTAGTTCCCTGTTTTTGACAAGCTTAAACACTAGTTGAACATGAAAATTTTAACTGCAGCATGATATTGTTGCAGATCCGTCATTGAAGGGTAAAATTTTGAGAATTTAAAAAAATTACACAAGATGCAAAAAATAATGGTTGCACCGAACTTTCGGCGACCGACGCGGTGATTGGGTAATCGGGCAATGAAAAATCCCCTTTTTCTTCCCTTAAATTCATCCAATTCTCCCTATTCCTTTCACACTTGGTGGTGCAAGTTACAAAACGCTCCATTCACTGCTCTTAAAAAAAAAGTAAATACCCACTTGTCAAAGGGTTCTTTCTGACGACCTGCGTGATATTAGTCCCTGTCGTTATATGTCACAAAAGGCAGTCACGACAGGGAAATTTATATTTCCGCACAACCCGGTCGTTGTGAGATTTGTACACGGTTGTGTGGTGTGGTCCCGCACACTCTCTGTTTCACTCAATTCAACAAAAGTTAACAAAAGAATATATTATGCCGTAGTCCACTACAGAAGAACAGCTATACAAAAAAATATTTGCTCAGGAATCGATAGCCTTGATAGACTTGTGTATGACGAAGTATTATAAAAGTGTTGATCAGATAGTTGGATATGATTTTGAGAAGGAGAAGTAGATCGACAATGATTTTGAGAAGGAGACAGCGTGTCTTAACTACCATTCACAGATCACCACAAGTCCTCAAAACAGGGATGAGTTTACGTTAAGTAGACTGGACAGTCGCTTAAGACCCCCAAATTCCCCTATAGAATTTGAAATTATAAAAAAAAGTTACTCAATTAAGTGAATAATTGTTTATAATTATCAAGCGTGGCTTTGTCTTTACAGACTCCCTAGAAGCCCCTTGGGAAAGTAGAAAACTGAGATTTCGCACTTTTATTGTAGAAACTAAGGGCCGGGTTTTAAATGAGACAGAATTTCGATTTCCCCTATCGCGGAGGAAAAGATGTTCTTTAGTGAGGGATGTTTAAAAGTCTTTCCAGACACTTCAGAATTATTCCCTCCTTCCTCCGGTGACTTAAAAAAGGTTGAAACTCTGCCCATTGTATCAACCACCCTCTATTGTATCAACCACCGGACTGAGCTAACTAATTGAGCCAATTTTCGACTAAAACGAGTACTCTCGCTAAGCGCCATATATAATACAACAAAATAAAATTCATTAAAAAATATTGCAACCTATTTTTCTATATCTATATATTATATATTATATATCTATATATTATATATTATATATCTATATATTATATATTATATATCTATATATTATATATTATATATCTATATATTATATATCTATATATATATTTTTTTGTGTATCTATATATTAAAGTGATCATGAACAATCCAGTAAAAGCGATTGCAATGGCCTTCTGGAGTATTTAAAATATTAGGATAATGGACTCGACAACAAACAGATAAACGAAATCGTCCAATTTCAAAGCTGTAAAACGTTGTCAAATTAGTGGAAATCGCCACCATGTGTAAATGAAACACGTTTATGAAAGGTAATAAATATCTGCTAAAATATCATATTGTGGCGAACGAGTAAAATGCGTTCACTGGAGTCTTTTTTGAAAACCAGACGAAGAAAACACCCGTGCAGGTAGCCTTTCCTATGACGTGAATATACGGTTAACATGTGCTGAAATTTAGATGGGAGTTGCCAAATTTGGCGATTTATATTTGACGACATTTGGTGACTTTTCGAAGGTTCGAGAAACATCTCGAAATAATATTCTACGAGCTATGGCAGATTTCTAGAAGTTTCTGTAGAGAGTCTATAAAATTAGTCCTCACTCAGTTGAAGAGCAATTGACGTTATGTGCGCTACACTGAACTATGATATTCGTCAATGTTTTGAGAATAGTATCGATTGTTTAGTGAAATTAGTAGAGCATTTAAGTGCTGTTTTACTGTATATTGTTCCCGTTTACCCTGTGTTTGTGAGTAAAAAGTGTTAGTTATCCAGAAATTTGGATTCATTCATGTATCTTGAAAGTACACCCATAATTTCAGAGGATACGTCGTAACACTATACATTATACTATAAAAAAAGGGAAAGTAAACAAATTTAAATAATTGGGACCTTAACAGCCCTGTTGTATATGGCAAAAATGTATATGGCAAATGAATTTCTTTTTTTATTTTGGACGTTTTGGGTGTTTTCCATAAAACAGCTATAAAACAAATATCCTCATGTCTTCTCTCTTCTATATCTATATTTAGTATATTATACATTATGGATTTTTAGATATCTTAGGGATTTTATTCGTAAATATTACAAGGGATTTTATTCCAATTAACGCAAATAATATCTTGTGGATATGTTCGTAAATTCATATCATTTCATGCATTGCAAAAGAAATATGGGAACAACCCCCTCTTTTATTTTTAAACCCAATCCGTCATTATAATTCTAAATTCAAAGATTAGTTCGAGTCTTTCAAAACTTTAATAAATTCGGCAACCATAAATCACATCCATTTAGTTAACCACGGCGAATGAATTCGAAGCAGCCTGTCGATTCATCACACTGTGCAGTCCCAATCGCTTCTAAATCATGACCCCTCCACGTGTTTACTGGAGAAATTTGAAGTCTCAAACAAATTGCGGTTTATTCACAAACTCTGCGCCTGGAACAATTTGTCAACCTTCATCCCGCGAATTCCTGCCACCGAATGAGGACGCAGAGTTTTGTTGTTCTTCGGATCTGTCAGGTCGTTCGACGTGAACAGCATATTTGCATGCCGATCAGAGCCCCCACACACATTGTTTTGACGGTCATTGCGTTCTTACTGGGGGTCCACGAGAAAAATAAATTTACCCATGCAAATTAAACCATTCTTCAAGATCGGAATTCATCTGGCGAAATGCATCATGGGTATGGAATATTTGAAAGAGTCGATTTTTCATTTGAGGGGGGAGGGGGGTACTTTAATAGATATTGAACAGAAATTGTGCAGCAAGCATGCCCGAGGAACTCACTTCATGTTAAAATATTGCAATATTTTATTAAAGTATACAGACATTTTCTATTCCAAATTTATCTGAGAATGATTCCCATCCACTAAGTTTTATCACTGTTCAGTTGTTTTATAATGCGAGCAAAATATTGTTTTATAATGCATTGTTAAATAATTGTTTTATAATGCACTTGACAAAATAAGAGGGGTGATAGAACCCATCAAGACGAACAATATTTACTTTAGGGTCGCATTCCACTCTGATTGTCAGAAAAGAGTAACTTCGAAACACGTCCAACAAGCACAAGTCGCCATTTCGGACGACATAGCTGTCGTGCCGGAGAAGTATCACATCTCCAGAACATCACCGTTACTTCTATTCATCCGACACTTTTTGAATACTGCATATCCCGGACGGTGGATTGGACGTAGTGGACCTGTGGCTTGGCCTCCACGCTCACCGGATCTCAACCCACTAGACTTCCTCTTCTGGGGACACATAAAATCATTGGTGTATGAGACGCTTGTGGACTTCGTAGAAAATTTCGTCGCGAGAATCGTTGTTGTAGCGGACAGGATAAACACGATACCAGGTGTTTTCGAGAGGGTACGCCAGTCGTTCCTTCGCCGGTGTGAATTGTGCAACGGCACACTTGGCCGTCACTTTGAGCATCTATTCTGAGGGGAATGGGATTATGCAACTTATGATTACGTTATTTCTCCTTATTTTCACTATTGAAAGTTCAACTTTAAGTTTGCCATTTAGAGGCAACTTTAACTTTGTCTTTCTGACATTCAGAGTGGAATGCGACCCTAGGTTCCATAGCAAATATTGTTCGTCTTGATGGGTACTATCACCCCTCTTATTTTGTCACAACAGTTTACGAACACCCTGTATATCTACTACGGAAAGAAAAGGATCTTAAACCAATATAATAACTGTCTAATGTGTTTTTGTCTTTCCAGACCCTTCAGAAATTCTTCGGTGACCTAGAAGGGTAGAACTTTGCACAGTTATAGTACAGACTAAGAGACATAATCTAACGGAACACGATTTTCGATGTCCTTCATAGAGATAAAAAAAATCTTCATTTCTTTTTGAAAAGTTTTTCCAATCCATCAGACCATTTAGAAGCCAACCTCCCCCCCCCCTCTCTGGTGTTCTGGAAGCCTAACTCTTTGCAAACTTATAGTATTGACCACGAGACAGATCCTAACGAAGCCTGATTTTCAATTCACCCTCCCCTGGGAACAGAGAAAATGGGTGGTTTTTAAAGTCTTCCCAGACCCTCCAGAAAGCCCCCTTTCAAAGCGCAAACCATTCTGCCACTGTCTAACTTTCTAGAACTTAAATTTAGCAATGCAGTTACCAAAATAATAATAAAATACAACGCCAAGTTCATTACATCTACTTTAATCTTCAGGCAACAAAATTTTTGTTAATAATTTTAGTTACATACTCTTTTTAAGCTAATTTGTAACTCTTTAAAATTTTTATTTAGAAGTTTGCACCATTTTCGTCTCATCCTTCATTGTCTGATCTTCCTTGTGACTTTTCCTTTCTGTTTCCGTATAGTAACACTCCGATATACATACTATAAAAATAAAATGTAAAACTGTCTTCATGTTATAAATTTTAGTTTAGAAAAAGGTGCGCAGATTCAGGGAGATAGAAAAATTATGTCTTGTAGATGCTACCTCAATAAATGGATTATCATGTCAACTATCTTGATTAATCTATCATGCGTCGGAATTTTTTAGAGGCATGCAAATAAGAGTCAAAATCAAATTTCAACAGGCTAAATTAAAAAATAAATAAATAAAACGAGGAAAGAGACATATTAAGGCTTATAAGAAATTTCTTCAATATGTACGTGTTACCCAAAACACTCTCAAACTCATTTATAAGATATGAATAGAAATTCTCCTAATTTAGGTATTTTCTCCTCATTTATCACTGCCTATTTGACGCTTGGAAGATCAATGATTTCATTTCCATCGAGTCTGAACTTTCAACATGGCCATCATTTTATAATATAAATCATTTCACTTCATATGATTATATTTTATTTCACATTGTTTTAAGAGTAAATATATGCGGTAATTAATTACATACAATTTGTCTCACTTAAAAATATCTGAACTTATAACTAAGATGTACTTAAGAAAATGTGGAAACCATAAACACCTGAAAGTCAAGTGTGGGTGAACTTGACTTTCTCATACTAGAATCCATTTTCAAATAGTTTGTGGGGGTGTTTTTTTTTTTAAATTTTAGAAATAAAATTTAGTAAAATCGGTATTGTTGGACCAATAGATTATAATTATAACATGCAATCCTTCACTTTAAAAGACTTAAAATCATTTGATCGATACCATACTTGACAATGTAACCCCCGTGTGGGGTAACTCCCCTCTCCCAGGGCTGTAACAACAGACGAAATTCAACAGGGGCTGGAGTGAAATTCAAGGGGGGGGGGCTTAACTTTCTTGAAGGAGGGGCTCACCAAAAACACAGTTAATCATCAGCATTTATTAACCATAATAATTACTATTATATATTTCAATCCATATAAATTATTAACAAATAATTGTATATTTATATTTGTAAGCTAAAAGTTGATTAGGAAAATTCATATAGCAACTGTACATCAATATTAATATATAATAATTACAATTATTTTAATATAAGCATTAACTAGAAGCAAAGCTGTTAATTAATCGAAGAAAATTTCTGAGAGTTAATACAAGTTAAAACTTAATATTAACTCTTAACTATTTATCAATTGATTTTGACTCTATAACAGTGAAGCTAGAAATAAAACAAAAGTATCCAAACGGTGTTGTCTTAATTTTTTAATATTTTTAAATTAAATATGTAAATAAATTGATCATCACTATAACCACAAATTCAGCTAAATTAAATAACCTAGATAAAACAAAGTAATTTATAAAAACATATCATAAAGAAATTTTTTTATGCAAAATTTAGATGATATGTTGGATGAAATTGCATACCACTACTAAATATTTAATATTTTATCAGGAGGGCTGAATATACGTCTTGAGGGGCTTAGCCCCCTCTGGTACCTGCCTGGCTACGACCCTGCACCCTCCGAGGGGTCTGATGACGTCACGAGAATAAAAATTGTATCGCGGCTATTTTCACCACAATGATTAAAACTATTAAATCTCCTGATCATTGAGCCATATATAACCCCTCTTATAATTATGTCAAATTTTGTCCTATGCTGCCATGTTAAAAAATATAAAATTATTATTAAAATTATTAAAAAACATAAATAAATTTCGAAGTTTTCGTTCGAATTTCAAAAAGTTCTACCTAGTTCTAGATTTTTCGATAACAATGTGGGATATAAAATTTCGTCGAAATGCATTAGGGCAAGCTATCCTGTACACAAGAAATTGACCACAGACATACAGATATACATTCAGGCAGACCGACGGGCATCGCTCTAAAATTAATAAAAACGTTTTCCTAATTGTAATATTGGCATCAATATCTCGAATTCAAAAAATTTTGCGAAAACAATACTTCTGTATGCTATATTACATAGTATGAGAAAGTAAAAGTACTACAAAACTATTCTACTTGAATGAATGCTTGTGTATCAAGTAACCTCCTGCTTAATTTGTACTCAGACCCTAGAATATTTTCTGCACTTACCAAACACCTTATTGTTCAAACGTTCACCATTGTATTTACCATTAGTGTACTGCGTAAATTCTCGAAAATAGTCCTCAATGAAAATCTCACATTCATTGACAGCATGGACTCATATGACCGTGGACAAAAAGTATCTTCCTTCTCAACCTAATAACCTCACTACTTTGTGAAAAGGATTGCAAAACTATGTGTACATTATAGAAACATTCCTGCATAAGATGACACGTGCTTTTGAGATGTCAGACTAGTTTAAAAAACATCTTAAGAAAGATTCAGAGTAAGGTAAGCGATTGCAATACTTCGCCTTTTAGAACTGCAATACCTCATGTCACATATCATTAAGCTATTCCTTTGTCAATATAACTAATACCTATATTTCCTGCGTCAAATGCATCATCGTTGCTAACAACATCGCATTTTTACCTCCATGGATCTCAACTTCATAACAACCTGAGCAATTCTATAAAACAAAAAAATATCTCAGATGATGGATTGATAACTTTTCAAGAGTGGAATGGCAACGTCTTGTGTGTTCTTGGGGAGTCATAACATAATCCTCGCCACCCGCTGGTGACGCCAATCCTGTCTGTCCGTCATTGAACCCCGCGGTGGCCAGGCAACAATGGGTTTCAAAGCTAATCTCGGTGTAAAAAGTCTTGACTTTTTGGCGATTGTAGGTGTTGGTGGGCCACAATTGGTGTAGCAGATCTCCCAAGATGAAGGAACATGACCAGGAAGTGACGACTTTTTCAATAGGCCCACTAGATCTGGAACGCAGATTTTTATGAACACAAATTTCATGACGACATAAAGATACTCGGCTAATCTGAACTGGGAGTATGTTTCACTTTAATGACCATTGGTTAAAACCTGTAGATGTTGTTTTTCCGTCTGAGAACTCTAAGAGCAGTGAAAACAGTACACCAGATAATTGCAAGAACATTTTTCAATAATTTAAATATTTTTCAATATTTCATCATACAATCATAACATTTATGAATCATTTCCATAATATTTAGCCTCAGGTGAGCATTGATCTAATGGGTGTCCATATACAAGCGGTCAAATAAATACCGAACACTGCTTTTTATTTCGGCTCCTCAGGTCCTACAACCAAACAATACGTACAAGTCAAACCAGTAGTAGACTCTGAATAATGTCTTTGAATAAATATGCATCTGATGTGTAATTAGGGGTCGTCTCCATATTTATTTTCTCATTATTTCCGAAAATTCAAATGGCAACACCCACTTTCTATGTCATTATAAATTTCTTATTCTTTATACCATAAATACGTGAGATATACGAAACATTATTTGGGATCTGTCTCTATAGTTATGGTAGTAAAATGAAGGTTACGTATTCTGTGCAGTTATACACTTTCATATTTCTTTGATAGGGCACATTCTTCACAAACAATTTTATTAAAATGCTTATAGGGTCCAGAGACCGTAAATTATAGGGGCAGCGTAAATGACATTTTTAGCCACTAATATGTTAATATTAAATGAGGTTTAATGAAGTCAAGAAATTAAAGTGCCACCAGATAATTTTTTTCCACACAGTTGGGTGAAAATCATTAGCATTTTATTCGGATCGTCCAAAAGTGCATTTTTAATTACTTTCCCTGCAATACATGGTAATGTATAGGGAAAGTATTGGAATCATGCCGAAAATCACAACTCGAGTTTTCGACGGATCTACACGTTTCGAGACCTCTAGAATACGAAAATACCATTTTTAACGTGACGTCTGTGTGTGTGTCTGTCTGTCTGTGTGTCTGTCTGTCTGTGTGTCTGTCTGTCTGTCTGTCTGTCTGTCTGTGCAGATTTTGTATCCACTCTAACTAAAAAACTAATGGACCGAATTTCACAAAATTTTGTAGGTAAGTCACTTGTGGGCGGGGCTGGTGCTGATTAGTTTTGGGTACGATTCGGAATTAAAGAACCCGCCTTTTTTTGCGAAATGGCCCGCAAAAGCTTGTATACACTCTAGCTGAAAAACTAATGGATCGAATTTCACAAAATTCGGTAGATGAGTCACGTATAGGTCACCCTGGTGCTGATTAGATTTTGGTACGATTCAGAAAAAAATAACCTGCCTTTTTTTGTAGAATGGCCAGCAAAAATTGCCAAAATCTAAACTAAAAAGCTACATATGCTCAAATATATCCATTAAATGCTTGTTCAATGCGTAATTTTTAACGAAGAAAAGAATAAGACCAACCCCATTACACTAGGTCTAGCCGTTCTCGAGATATTTTAGTTTTTCTTACTTTCCCTACGCCCCCTTTGAAAATAAGCCCAGTTACCGCATGAGAACGAAAATTGAATTAAAAGTGAAATAAATTTAGTTAAAATAAAGAGAACGTTAATATAAGTCTGCAGGGAAAGTCATGTGCTGCCCACATCAGATTTTTTTAACTTAGGCTCATTTCATTAGAAATTCTATAATGTTTCTTTGGCTATATTGGCGTGTTTCAGCACACAAATACACATTAAAACATTAAACGACGACATCACATAAAAGAATATCACATTGAAACATTAAACGACGTTAACACATTTTTTCCCCTTTATTTTCGTGCTCGTCACATAGTTTGTTCTAAGCTAATTAAGCTAAAATAATTACTTAACACAAAGTCCCAAGCCTACAAATTTAGTATCTAGATATTCTTAAAAAGGATTCCTCACAGTGCAGAAATATATGCATTTAGTTTAATTTGCAATTTTTACCATTTATTGTTGTTGATTCCGTATTTTGAATGAAAGTCGAAATATTATATACTTTTTATATAAAATGATTTTATATAAAAAGCCTGTAGAATAGTAAATGTAAATTAAGAAACTGACATGGTACTCAGGGATCTAAACTAAATCGAATTTTAAATTTATCACTGCACTTTAAATTGTGGGTTTTTTCTAACACAAATGCAATGGCAATGTCTAATCATTCATTACACAATTGCAGAGTCCAAACTTTGCATTTCACTGCAATTTTGAAATCTTCATTCCGGGCAGTTTCCATCATCAATTGATGAATCTTCCCCAAGAGGTTTAAAAATATATGCAGTTTAGATCATAGATCTATATTTCAATAAGTGCTGAAAGAAAGGAACTAAAATTTTGCTTTCAAGGATTCCAGGCGATGCTGAATTGATTGTCGTCAAAATTTACCCACTTTTTTGTTCATATTTGTTTTCAAATATGAATTTGATAATTAATATTAAAAATTTGGTTGAAGATGAATAATAGTATGCATTTCGCTTGGGTTATTTTTTATCACAACATTAAACGAGAATTAGCTTGATAAGCTAATTAGTGAGGAAAATATAAAGGAGAAACACCTAATTTAACATTGGGAGCTCTAAATTTCAAGCAGTCATAACTTCCCAGCTGCTTGAGTAAGATAAATATATTTTACATGAATTCGGGGTACATTGACCTTGAAAATTATCTGCTATCAAAATTGGGTATTACCTTAAAAAAAAAAAAATCTGATGTGGGCAACACATGACTTTCCTTATATAATGTAATGAATTTACCACTTTTACAGTAAAATAAATAGGTTTTTCTTATAGTAGATACTAATATTCTTTTCAAGGTATTGAATTTTCGACAATTAGTAGTCATTTCAATGTATTAGCGTCATTTTTATCCATTTGGCGAGATTTTCGTTAATTTGGCAACATTTCAAAAAGTCGCCAAGTTGGCGACATTCCGCCAAATTCGTCGCCAAAATCTCGCCAAGTATAATGGACAAAGAAATAAGTTATTCTTACAGCAGATAAATGACTATTGGCGTTCAAATACAAAAGTATTACAAAAAGTATCTTTTTTCATGAATGGAACAAGCTAGATCCACGAGAATGATGTCATCCAATTTATCGCATGGTATTACTGAAAAGTGAACATGTCTCTCAAGAGGAAATATCTTTTTTTATTTTATATGACTTTCTGATAATTTTTTTGAAAAATGTGCAATATCTCGAGAACGGCTCATGTTAGCGTTCTAAAATTTATGTCAATCGTTTTCTAAGGAAAAATTACATAAGAAATGTCTATTTGCGTAACTTTATTAGTGGTTTTGATTTTTTGACTATTTTTTCAAAATTTCATTCGAAAATGTAGGGGTGTTCTTAACATTCGATTGCGTATAAAAACAATAGACTTCCAGTGTTTACGGATTGTGATTTTTGTACCAAATTTGGTTCGAATCGGTCCATTCGTTCGTCAGTTATCGTCTCCACAGACTCACTGACACACACACACACACACACACACACACACAGACATCACTTCAAAAATGTTTGATTCGTGATCAGGGATGCTTGAAACGTGCTCTCCCGTCGAAAACTCGATTTCGAATTTTCGACCCCGTCACAATACTTTCCTTATACATTAGGTATATAAGGAAAGTAAAAATTGAGTTTGTACAAAGACTTTTATGAAAATTACCCTGATATAAGTTAAATGCACATTTATTTGTAGAAGACATTATTCTGAGTCTAACAATGCATTTGGTATATTTCAAGTATAACTCGAAGTATCTCGTATACCTTACCAGTATACCTCGTGGAGCCGGAATAACGAACGGTGTTCGGATTTTTATTTGGCCGATTATACGCCGTTGTAATACGAAATGATGACATATTTGTTACTTACATATAAGATGCACCTGAAAATCGCATAACATATTTAGAAATATGCAAATAAGTTATGCATGGGACGAAAAGTGTAGACACACATTCGCACTTCATAATACATGCATTGCACAATGCATGACATTAGAGGAAGTTAATAACAATTATTTACAAAGCCGTGAACGTGATTCACTATGAGGAAATTTTACTCGTGAGTAAATTATTTCTTAGTGCTCTAACTCAGTAATGACAATAAAAATAAAATAATAACAATAAACATAATGATAATAATAATTATAATAATAATAATTATTAAACGCGGGAACAATAAAAAGTTATCTACAGAACAAAGAAATGAAGAAAAAAGCCATGAAACTGTGATTGATTGAACCCTGATTAAACCCTGATGCATGAAAAAAAAATAGCAGTCGGTTTCAAATAGAAAATAATAATAATAATAATAATCTGATGTGGGCAGCACATGACTTTCCCTGCAGACTGAAATTCATTTTTTCTTTATTTCTTTAAGAACTCATTAAATTGAGTTTAATTGCACAAAATGCCGCTAAATTTGCATTTTTAATACAATTTCTGCTTTTATTTGGTAATTGGACATTTTTCCAAAGGTGGCATAAAAAAATGCGAAAAATCTAAAATATCTCGAGAACGGTTAATCCTAGAGTAATAGAGTTGTTCTTACTCTTTTCCTCGTACAAAATTACGTATAAAACAAGCATTTAATTGATGGATTTGAGCATACGTAGCCTTTTTCTAGATATTAGCGATTTTTGCGGGCCATTTCGTAAAAAAAGGCAGGTTGTTCTTTTCCGAATCATACCAAAATCTAATCAGCACCAGAGTATCCCACATGTGATTTATCTACCAAATTTTGAGAAATTTGGTCAATTTGTATTTCAGCTAGAGTGAATACATGAGATTTTTGCTGGCCATTTCGCAAAATAAGGCGAATTATTTTTTTCCGAATTGTACCAAAATCTAATCAACACCAGGATCACACTCAAGGGTCTTACCTACCAAATTTTATGAAATTCGGTCCATTAGTTTTTGAGTTAGAGTGGATACCTACATTGCACAGACACACAGACAGACACACACACACAGGCGTCACTCTAAAAATAGTTCTTTCGTATTCTAGAGGTCTCGAAACGTGTAGATCCGTCGAAAACTCGAGTTGCGATTTTCGACATGATTCCAATACTTTCCGTATACATTACCATGTATTGCAGGGAAAGTAAAAAAGTAAATACTTAAAACTGAAATAATCCAATATGAAATAATAAAGGAATAAAGGGTGAAAAGATGAACCTATACGTTGATTTGTAATTAATAAATGTAATATCAATTTTCTTTTTTCAGATACTCTATTAGCTGAACTATTTTACTATAGGCGCTAATAGAGTATCTGAAAATTGGTAATTAGTTGAATTATTTTACTATAGGCGCACGGTTGTTCATGACAAGTGAGACTTTGAATCATCTAACAACATAAAATCTAAAGTTCTATAGATTGGATCTCATCTTTACTTGTCCTGTTAATAAAATGCAAAATGGCGCAGGTCAGTCATGCAATCCAGGGATATTCTATCTATCTTGATACTCCAAAGCATTTTCAACTGCGTAATATAATAAAAGAATATAACAGAAAGCGAGATGGAATGGGAAATGGAATCTCCTCCGAAACAATTTTGCTGAAATCTTTCAAAACTTTGGAAATTGGCCATGCCACCCCAATAACTCTTTGGAGTCGTAATTGGCAATGGAACAGAAAACAAATGTATCTGCTGTTGTCATAGACTTTCTGAACTTATTTAGCAGAGAAATGGATAACCTCGTTCGAAAACCCATCGAGAAAATGACATATGTTTGGGGGTCGTTTTCTTTTCCGAAAGTTCGACCGTTTTGTAGAAAATAAGGGTTGTATGGCGTAGGGTGCATTGTCAAGAATTTTCAGAAAGGTTCTTGGAAAATGAAGACAGCAAGTTACTCTGGAAAAATTGGATATTTTTTTGTTTACGTGGTGAAATACTTAGGCCATGCCCATTAATGTTTGCGAAGAAAACACTGCCTTCAATATTCCATATGTTAAAAATATCTTATGTACAACGTTCTATACAGACTATGACGTTCCATATAGATTAACAAATTTAGATATAGTGAAAAAGCAATAACATATGAGTAAATTAGAGCTTTTTATAACTCCATCTCGTTATAAATCCAACTAGTGTTTAAACTTGCTAAAGACAAGGTAACTACCACTTAAAAAAAGTTTTATATTACTTGGTATATTGATTAGCGTCAAAAGTAGTTATCTTTATCAATAATTATCTCATTTAGGTTCTGTACAGTGGTCAATGCTAAAATTGTGTAAAATTTCAACCTTCTTCGTCAGCTTTCTTGGATTCCGCTTTGTCAGCCTCCTTGAGGGTTTTAAAAAACTTTTCAAATTCCTCTATCCCCTTTCTACCTCCCAGAGAAGGACATCGAAATTCCGACTCCGTTATATATGTCCTGTGATTGATACTATTACTGTAAATGTAAAAAGTTTTAGTCTTCTAAGTCACCGGCGGACTTCTGGAAGGTTTTAAAAGACTTATCGACCCCATCCCTTTTTTTGTTTTTTAGAGTAAACCGTTCGAAAAATTTCTGGGCATCTTCTGGTTCGGCCATAATGAAAAATAGTAAGTCTTTGAAGTTATTGCTGCAATAATCGCAATTTCATTGGATTTGCTCAATTTTTATTGAGTGATATCCTGCTCACACTCTCATGGACAGACAGACACACATAAATTATAGTTGATTTGTATTCAAGGGTGCTTAAAATGCGTGGATCTATCACAATATGAGATTGGAAGGCAAAGTCATTTTTTAAATATTTAGTTGATTAGTTTGGCATGTCTATTGGTATGTCCTATTTAAGCGAATATGTTAGAAAGTAAAATTCTGAGATTTCCAGAATACTTATTTCCCATCAGGAGTTAAGTGGAAAATCTCTAATTATTGCGTATGTATCTAAAATATTTACCAAATTTAAACATAATATATTTTAAGATATTTTATTTATGTCTAAAATGATTAGTGTTACAATATTTAATATATTTTTCAAATTTTGATTATTCTGTCTACAAGATATAATTATAATATCTATATTGTTTGGAAATTTTATTTCAGATTAGCCATTTACAATTTAAACATATTTAATTAATAATTAATTAATATTTAATTAAAACGAAAGTATAATAAAATTTTCATATTTACGTATTATATTTAAGTATATTTTACATAAAATTATTTAAATTTATTTTTGCTTCATTTTTACTTTCCCTGCAATACATGGTAATATAGTATAGGGAAAGTATTGGAATCATGCCAAAAATCGCAACTCGAATTTTCTACGGATCTACAAGTTTCGGGGACCTCTAGAATACGAAAAACTATTTTTAGCGTGACGTCTGTGTGTGTCTGTCTGTCTGTCTGTCTGTGTGGCTGTCTGTGCAATGCATGTATCCACTCTAACTCAAAAACTAATGAACCAAATTTCATAAAATTTGGTAAATAAGTCACTTGTGTGTGATCCTGTTATTGATTAGTTTTTGGTACGATTTCGGATGAAAGAACCCGCATTTTTTTTTTTTTTTTTTTTTTTTTTTTTTTTGCGAAATGACCTGCAACACCTGTATCCCCTCTAGCTGAAAAACTAAAATATCAAATGTTACAAAATTTAATAGATAAATCACTTGTGCATTACCCTGGTTTTGATTAGATTTTGGTATGATTTAGAAAAAAATAATCTCTATTTTTTTGTAAAATGGTCCAAAAAAATCTTCAACATCTAAAATAAAAAACTACGTATGCTCAAATATATCAATTAAATCCTTGTTTTATTCTTAACTAGCAGCATACCCGTTCTTCGTACGGAGTATATAATATAAAAAAAACTTATAATTCACAATCATGTGCAAATTCTGTTAAAATATTAAATTTATTGCTCCTAAAGAGAAGTTTAAGAATATATGTTCTCACTATGCAAAATTCTCTTCACGGGCAGATTAGAAGAATAAAACATCCTGGCCCCTTTTGTAAGCAAATTTACAAAAAAATGGAATTGAATCAATATATGCAACCCCGTACTACTTATATTGTCGCAGATTAGAAAATATGCCAGTGCGTTAGTAGAAGATTACCCGTATTACAATATGAGTCTCTAAAATATTTGCCAAAATAAAAGAGATGACGTAATAAATTGAAAATATCAATAATCCCAGTACTCTTTATACCAGAAGGTCGTAATTGATTCCAATATATATCAAAACATATGCCAATATACCTGTACTACTTATATTCTCGTAGATTGGAAGATATACCCGTGAATTTGGAGAAGATTACTCGTACAACGTATAATATATGAGTTTAAACAATTTTTGTCATAATTAAACAATTGCATAATAATTTGAAAATATCAATAATCCCTGAATTAATAATCCCCTAAAATGTCAATAATAATAACGTTTAAACCTGAAAACCGCAATTGAGATTATCCAATCAAAAATGCTATAAGAAAAATCAAACTGTTCTTTTCTCAAATATATTTTTATATCCATTTATTTAATATTCAAATCGAAAAAATGATAATTAAAATTAACAGACAGATTTAATTTAATTGCGTTTCTGAGCAACATCATATAAGATAGAATCTTCCTCATAAACTGCGAAATTAAATAACCATTTTGATTTCTTTATACTTTTCATTGTTCAGTAAAAGTTTGTGAAATATAAACCAAGGAGATAGATTTCCCATTTAAATCATGTTTCAAACAATTCATGTTTTCAGAAAGTGACTAATTAGTGCAAAAAATTACTCCCCCCCCCCCTAACTCAGAGATACAGTTTTAATTCACTTTCAAACGATTTTCAAGCTTTTCGTTTGGATAAACCACGGAGTTAGAGAGTAGAACTCTTAGGAAAAAGTTTCGTTTTTAATTAATATCTCGACAACCCCTGGTCTTAGATACTCGAAACTTGGGCTAAATTTATGGGGGGCTATTTAAGGGCTCTCCACAAAATTTCATCAAATTCGATTCAGCTGTTCTCCCGTGATGATGAGACAAACGAAAATGTCGTTTTTTACTAATTTCTCGAGAACCACTGATAGTAGAAACTCCATACATGGACTAAATTTTAAGTGGGACTATTTCCAGGCTACCCACAAAATTTCATCAAATTCGGTTCAGCCGTTCTCCCGTGATGACGGGATAAACAGACAGACAGACAGATTTTCATATTTATTTATATAGATTTTTAACGACGAAAATAATAAAATCAACCCATTTCTCTAGGATAACCATTCTTTAGATATTTTAGTTTTTCGTGTTTTCTCTACGCCGCTTTTGAAAATATGTCCGGTTACCAAATGAAAACGAAAATTAAATTAAAAGTGCAAATACGCTGCCATTTAAAATAATTATGGTTGTTATAATTTGTGCAATTAAACTCAATATAATGAATTATTGAAGAAATAAAAAGAGCGTGAATATGAGTGTGCAGGGAAAGTCATGTGCTGCCCAGATCAGATTGTTTACTTAAATAATCTTAAATTGAATAATTCTGCAATTATTCATGTAACAGTTTAAAGAGCTACTGAAGGCTCTTGTGAATATAAATATTTTTTTCAACAGTGTTGACAAATATAAAATAAGCATTTTTGTTATTACGGCGAAAAAAAATCTAATGTGGGCACACATAACTTTCCCTGCAGACTCATATTCACATCCTCTTTATTTCTTCAATAATTCATTAAATTGAATTTAACTGCACGAAATAACAGTCATAATTATTTTAAATTACATCGAATTTGTTCTTTTCGAATTTATTTTAAATTACATCGAATTTGCAATCCAATACCGCCTAATTTAGACCGGGATTCATTGGGTCCAGTGGCGTCGCTAAGGGGAGGGTTTTAAAGGTCATAACCCTACCTAGGAGCAAAATGAAACGCATTGAAATTCGGAGAAATGACATTAAGCGAAATGGGAAGCAAAATAATTGGTTAACCCCCAATCCTCCCTAAATTTTTATGGCAGCACTACTTAATGAGAGCGACATTCACAGGAATCACCACACTCTCCCTCCTCTTTTACCAACCTTTCAGGAGGACTTTCGAACTCACAGATTTTACGTGCCCGTACTCCACGTAAGTACGGGGATGGTTTAGGTAGAACCGAGAATCGAACTCGTGTGCTCCAAGTGCAATCTTAACCACTGAGCTATCCCGCCCTCCCCCAAATTTTCAAAAGTTTTTTTTTCAAAAAAATATGAAAACATAATTAAAACGTCAATTATGCTAAAGGCCCGACCTAACGACTCTGTCTTTTTACATTTCTTGCGCTAATACTAAAACAGTGTCTTTATTCACTAACCAGTAATTAAGCATGTCTTAGACTGTAAAACTAACACTCTTAAAATATTAAATTGCAACTTTTAATAAGTTTTAATACGATTTTTTAATAAGTTTCATTTTGTTTAAGAATGTATGGCGCTTAGCTTCAAAACTAGTCTCCTTAATCGAAGATTGGTTAGTTAAGTTTTCTCTCGTAGTTGGTACTATTGAAGTACAAAGTGTTAACCTACCTTATTTATCACCTGTGGTTTGTGGAGGTCTGGAAGACTTCGAACTACACCTCCATCTTCTTTTGTCGGCCTCTGGGAGAAAAATCGAAAATCCGGCTCAGTTGAGTTCTGTCCCGTGGTCGATTCTATAAGTGGGAAAAAATTAAGACTTCTACGCCACCGGAGGGGCGGGGGAGTTTTCGAAGGGTTTATTTTTCGAACTTCACTTTTCTGTTCTCGGGTGGGAAATCGAAAATTCGGCTCCGTCTCCGGCTCCGTCCTAAGGGTATGTACGATGCGCGGTACCCCTACCATCAACCACTCGGAAAGACTTACGGACCCACATATTTAACGTGCCCGTACTCCGTTGTCTATATTTTGAATGTTGTTGTTGTTGAGACCCAGACCGTCCGACCTACCAGAAAGGTGTAAGATAACTGTTTGGACGGCCGGGAGGTGCCACCCAATTTAGACCGGAACCCAGTGGGGGAGGCATCCACAGGAACCGTACCCTTCTTCCCCTAACACCAACCTCTCGGAAGGACTTACGGACCCACATGTTTAACGTGATCGTACTCTGCGTGAACACGTCAGCAGTTTTGGCAGTGGCGGGAATCGAACCCGGGCCTACCGAGTGCAATTCCCGCGCGTTAACTACTGGGCTACGGCGTCCTCCGCGACAATCTCCATAACTTTCTTTTTATTCACCTAATTTAGACTGGGACCCAGTGAGGGAAGCATTCACAGGGACCGTACCCTCTTTCCCTTACCACCAACCTCTCGGAAGGACTTACGGACCCACATGTTTAACGTGATCGTACTTCGCGTGAACACGGCGCAGTTTTGGCAGCGGAGGGAATCGAACCCGGGCCTACCGAGTGTAATTCCCGCGCGCTAACGACTGGGCTACCGCGCTCCTTATATTTTGAATGTGTAAGGATTCAGCCTTCTTGGTCACCGGATCGAGATTCTGGAGTGTTTGAAAAGGCATTTCGAACCTCCTATTTCCCTGCACTCGGGTAGATCAAAAATCTGATTGCGTTATATTTTATCTCATGGTTGATACCTTAAGCGTGCGACGATTTAGTCTTCTCGATCACTAGGGGTCTTCTGGAGGGTCTAAAACAACGTTAAACAATAATAATACAGACGAATTTAAAGTGTTAGATGAATTCAAAGTGTTTACATAATTACAATTTTGAAGTGGATATATGAAGGACACAAAATCGCCGAGTAATTGAGAGTAAATGGCTAACTGAGAGTGAATGACTAATTAATAGTTCAGAGTAAATTACTAATTGCCCCTTAATATAAATGTCTAGCCTATGCACTATGAGACAGCTGAACACCGAATAAAGTCAAATCTATAATTCCAGCTATCAAACTCATGATTTACGTCAATATTATTAAGGATTCCTGCAACACTAAATGACGCTCTAAATTTGTCATTCCAGAACTTCAAAAATATGTCTGTCTCCCCAAAAGTCCCCACAGTCCCATTCAGACAGCGACACCACAAACGCAGCGAGAGAACCGAAATCTCTCCTAAATTAGCAATAACTCTCCAACCATATCACATCTGTCCGATTCCAACTTTCCATCGCTTTGCGATTTAGAAAAGAAAAATTTAATAACATTTCCTCCCCCCTTACGTTACAGCAGTGTTCGCCCCTCCTTTTTTGCACCCCCCACCACACCGTCCCCCACCTTGTCTGCCTACGAGTGCACTCACAAAATTGGGCAAATGGTAAATTCAGCAAATGATGACATTAGAGTCGGATTTGAACTTTACGTCGCTTTTTTCGTTCCATTTATGGAATCATCGAATTTTATTTTAATATGTTTCTCCTTGCGAACCACCCCTTGTAATTTTTTAACCCCAGACGTGGCGCGGTCTGACATGCACGTGCCTTTGAGTCTTAACTCATCAAGGATACAGAAAATAAGTCTATCTGCGGTGATGGACATGTGTGTTGTTTTTTGATGCTTATAGAAGGTTGACAATCTCTCTAATAGTATACTTTCATTTTTGAAATTCCATACTTAAGACTTCATGTTATATCGGTCATTTATTTATATTTTGTATATGGTTTGTGTGTGTGTGTGTGGGGGGGGGGATCTATTATTTAAAATTTCTCATACTTTATAGAAGATGTTTTGTTTTTTGAACTTTTCGAATTCTAGATTTTGCTGTTAAAATACGACTTCTGAATACATTCGGATTCTTGTCATTCGCCATGTGTACTTGTATGCGTTTGTTATGCGTTCAGCATATGCTCGTTATGCACCCGGCCTTATTATGTGCTATTATACATAGTAGCAAGTTTTCTTGCTGCATTATAGGAATCTGCCATTTGAGCCTGGGGAGGCCCAAATAAATTTAAAACCAATCTGCGGATGCTATTACCTGCTAGACTAGTACGGGACAAGCTTTAGATGTTCCCTCCTTTAGACGGATTGTGTGATTTTCGATATAATATGCACTAAACTGACAAATTGATTGGGTAATGGGTTGACAATTCAAAATTATCAAGCAATTATCCATGCTGGAATCTTGGTTTTGTCGATTCGATTTTTGTTGTCATTCGATCTATCCCAGGTGCGAAATCAAAAAAAAAATCTAAAATTTTAAAATTTTAAATTAGGGGTTACCATACTAAGAGATGAGCAAAACACTCAAACACACTTTGCTTTATTGTCGAGCACGTCCCCTCTTGCTAATATCTTAGTTTTGATTTCATTCGACCCATCCACGGAAAAAAACAACGGAAAAAAAATCATCATCAACGGAAAAATCTGATCAACGGAATTAGCATCAAAGGAAAAATGTGATATTTTGAAAATTCGAATTAAGTGAGACGATGCGAAGGAATAATTAGAAAACTAGTTTTGAATCCATTTTTGTTTAGTTGTCGAACTTGCTTAATTGTATCTTGATTCCTGGCTCAGCTTCCAGCGAGCTGAGACGGTCAGCTTTAGGATAACGAACAAATTTAAAATTTCGAAAATTTTAATTAAAGGAGAGATGTGAAGGATTATGAAAAAATTTCAAAATTATGTAGTTCTTCTACGCTAGTTATAGAATTTTTGTTTTGTTTTCATCCGACCCGTCTCGAGTTCCAAATCAGTCTAAAAATTGAAAATTTCGAAAATTCGATTTAGGAGTAACAATACAAAGGTATTTCCAAAAAAAATTAGACAACACACGTAGGACTTGACCTATGAGTAACGGTACGAATCCTAAATCTTGGAATATTATTCGAAAAATATAAAAACTGTGAATTTTTTTTGTTCTGAAGTGCTTTCAAGCTGTCACTCGACAACCGCTAGACATACAAAATGTGTTTTTATACTATCAAGCGTAGAAAAAAAATATCCTAATTGTTTGTAACTATATTGGTATACAACCAACCGTTCTTAAGATATTTTAATTTAAATTTACAGCAGACGATTTTTTCATTATATTTTATCAACGAGTTTTATTTATAGTTCTTGATTCTATTGTGATATCTCGCCGAGTTACATTTCAAATAGAGAAATAGTTTGTAGGCTATTCTCCAAATTAATCTATTGAATTAATCTATTGCTATAATTAATAGGAAATGTCTGGAAATGTTTAAAATAAGGCATTGTACAGTGATCGGAGATAAAATATTGTTTTTCATATCGCAGTTCATATGTTAATAGAACAATAAGATGTGCTTAAATTTGAAACGGCTTCCGATATGAAGAACTTATGGCTCTAGTCTTGAAGGTGTGCTTCTATTTTCGCAATTCTAACTCTATCGTAAACAGAGGGTATCACATTTGGCTATTTAGCGCCATAAGTATACATTTAAGACTAGAGACGAACTTTTATTGACTGTGTAAGTATAGGTATCCCATTTAGGGACCACATGTAGTGAGGTCTTATAAAACATTGTTTACTAAGAACTTTCGTATATATTGTACGTTGTGATATAAAATTGAGACATATTTTGTTAACTTTCCGCGGTTGTAGTGAACACTGCGAATTGCCCCTAAAATCGTTGAACAATAATTAACCGTATAAAGTACTATACCTCAAATTAAGCAATATAAATTTATGAAAATATCAGGTTAAATTTTATTAAATGTGCATGTGTACTTTGACATACTTTGGAAAATGTAACTTGTTAACGTTGAACAATTTTTTCATGCAATTTATTTATATAAACATAATTAATACATGCATTTCGTTTAATAGCTGTACTTTACCTAGAGTGGGGAATTATTGTAGACAAATAAAGCATTTTTAATGAAACAAAATATCGTTTTCGATTTGGGAAAATGATTAAAATTATTTTTTTCGATGAAAAACAGTTTTTGTAGTATCACAGTATAACTTCGTCAGATTTCGCAGTCAGTCTTTAAATTATATAAACAGATATTAGATTCAGATGATCAGCTTGTTCAATCTAATCTTGATTTCCTACAAATTATATACGACTAAAATAAATAATTTTGCGTTTTTTACCTACTAAAATACCAGTCTTTGGTTAGCCACTCTCATATTTAAATAGATTTTTTTTCTTTTCTTCATTGCAATTGAAACGCAACATCCAAATAGTGATTTCAATGTCTGATAAGTTTTTCAAACTCTAATTCACCTAAAAAATTTTCAATTACGTACTTCTTTGAAAAATGCTTTCACAACAAATATACATACCGGCATCCCATTTATAAATATTTCCCATCTTCTTCCTGAACCTCCCCCCCCCCCCCATGTCTTTTCGATTATAATCTTCTTCGATATTTCACTCGATTCCATACCGCAATAAAAGCATAATGGAAAAACGTACTCGACTTTTCTAATAACAATTCCCCCTTCCTCCTTTTTTTCGTAAATCCCATCTTTCTTACGCTGTACTTTTTTCCTACAGCAATCAAACTTTTGAAAATCCAACCCTGTAATTCTTTTGAGGGGGGAGGGGGTCCACTCGTCTTAAGTTACTTTCCTTATTATTTTTTTTAATCCAGACCCAACCACCACAGGCCTCTAGAGTCATCATATCATCGTGGTTTATTGAGAAATTGAGCTGGGGGCTACAGCTATCACCAGCGGGCCTTGCGATCACGTCTCACTCACTTGGGTGATTGTTACGTGTGGCCCTATGCCTTTTGTAAGCATTAATCACCGTATCGAACAAAAAAGATTCGATTGTAGCAGCAGGCGTGGGCGACTTTTTTTTTTTTTTTTTTTACCCTTGTTGGGTGGAAATAAAAAATGAAATAACGAACTTTATTTTGAGGTTGAAACTTTTAAGTTTCCTAGTGGGACCTGACTTGGTAAAAGGAGAATTTTATGTTAACTTCGAATCTCTTTTTTTTCTTATGCTGTTTTTCTTTGTCTGTTTCGTCTAATGGATAAGAAGTTGGATTGCCCTCACCAGTGATCCCTCTTTTAAAATTTGTTTTTGTTTTCGTTGTAAATAGAAACCTCTAGCAGTGCCTTGGTGAAAAATATAAACAAATCAAAAATCAAAAACAATTGGATAATTCCTTTTTATCTTTCTTTGGTACTTAGCAAGAACTGTAAGTATTATTATCAACCTTTATTATTTCATAGTGCACACTAAATTTGATAGCTTTGAATTTATGGTTTTCATTTAGTTAGATCACTTAATATACTATGCTAATCTAATTTTTACTTTCTTATCATGACCAGTCGTATTTACATCCAATTGTTTCGTAACAGCGATTTCTTTTTTTCATTTTATCTGACTAGGCATGGGCGTCCACAGAGGAGGGCAAGGCACTTACCCTCATGTATATCCATGGTCATAAAGGCGGACATCAAGCTAGTCGATGTTATATGTTTTACCATTAAGTTTGTCCACCCCCTCCTGTGTAAAAAGTTCTAGGTGTCGATAATATAGGATGATTAACAGTGGCATTACATGCTGTGTTGTTAAATAAACCTGCGGTTAAATCATCTTGACTGAGGTTACATTCTGAGTTATATTCTTTGTTACGAATTGAGAAATGTGATGAAGGTCAGACCAAACACTAACTTGATCACACGATCTCTGAATTTCGAAACCAGCGTTCTACCGAGCTCTGGGTATTTTAAAGGCCGATGTTCTTTCGGTCTCAAAAATTACATTTTTACTCGCTGGTCGAGCACAAAGTGTTGAAGGCCCAGACCACACAGCCAACCCTAAGGTTAACGGCAGTTTGATGTGTGGCCGGGAGCACAAAGGGTTGTAAAGTTAAGTTTTGCAACGCGCAAACTTCCCAGTTTTATGGTTATGTTACAGTATAAGATAAAGAATACGCAATATAGTATTACTTTCCTTATGAACATAATGTATAAAGAAAGTATTGTGACGGGGTCGAAAATTCGAATTCGACTTTTCGACGGGAAAGCACGTTTCAAACATCCCTGATCACGAAACAAACATTTTTGAAGTAAAGTCTCTGTATGAGTGTGAACGTATATATATATATGTGTGTGTGTGTGTGTGTGTGTGTCAGTGAGTCTGTGGAGATGATATCTCACGAACGAACGAATGGAACGATTTGAATGAAATTTGATACAAAAATTACAATCCGTGAATACTGGAAGCCTATTGTTTTTAAACGCAATCGAATGTGCAGAACCCCCTAAATTTTCGAGAGAAATTTTGAAAAATCATCAAAAAATCAAAACCTTTAATAAAGTTACGCAGATAGACATTTCTTATGTAATTTTCCCTTAGGAAACGATTGGCATAAACTTTAGAGCACTAGCACGAACCGTTTTCGAGATATTGCACATTTCTCAAATAAATTTAACAAAAAATCCCATAAATTAAAAAAAAATATTAACTGTTGAGATACATGTTCACTTTTCATATGTAATATCATGCGATAAATTTGGTGACATCATTCTCGTGGATCTAGCTTATTCCATTCATGAGAAAAGATACTTTGAGTAATACTTTTGTATTTGAACGCCAATAGTCATTTATCTGCTGTAAGAATAACTTATTTCTTCGTCCATAACGCTTGGCGAGATTTTGGCGACGAATTTGGTGGAATATCGCCAACTAGGCGACTTTTTTAAATGTTGCTAAATCAGCGAAAAACTCGCCAAATGGATAAAAATGACACTAAATCAATGACGACTCATTGATGATGACGACGTGGAAAATGACGACTCATTGACGAAAATTCCATATCTTAGAAAGAATATAAATAACAACTATAAAAATAATCTATTTTTTTACTGTAAAAGTAGTAAATTCATTGCATTATATAAGGAAAGTCATGTGCTGCCCACCTCAGATTTTTTAAAACTGTATTTTTAGAGTACTATGTTACGATTTATACGGTTATAAAATATAAGTTTATGGATACAAATGGCAATAAATATATGTTTACATATTTCGAATTATTATTATTACTTTCCTTATATACATAATGTATAAGGAAAGTATTGTGACGAATTTGGCGGAATGTCGCCAACTTGACGACTTTTTAAATGTTTCCACATTAACGAAAATCTCACCAAATGGATAGAAATTATGCTAAATCAATGAAAATGACAACCATTTCTCGAAAAAGAAAAATCATGTTTTTGTCATATTTTTTATTTATAAAATGGATGTGTTGTTTTATTGTTGAAATTTAAAGTACGCAGCCTAAATGTTTTAACACAGGAAATGAAAAGTTCTGGTTTTTCACATTTAGCATCTTTTAAAAATCATTCACGGCCTTTATTGATTTTTCTTTTTTTTTAACAGTCCCTTGTTTTTGAATTTTTCTCTCCAAATACCACATTTGCTTCCCAACCAATGCATACAATACAGTATTATCGACTTAATAACTCTCAAACACAATATTACACGTCACTAGTTGCGCATAGAGGCCTGGCGCATCACGCCTGCCGCAGACCCTCCACCTTACAATACCTGGACCTCACCTATTGTAGCCGCCTGTCCAAGCTTCAGACAGCTAATTCGAGATATCCTTTAAAATCCACTCCTAGTCAAAACACCTCTTCAACTTTTATACTCCCTCTTCCAGTCAGTGATCATTGACTCTGATCCAGTGTCGCCAAACAGACATGCTTTTTACCCTCGCCAGCATAAAGCCAGCAGTTGAAGGCTCTTTTGTCGTCGATAGCTCTTGTCAAGAGAAACCCCTTGTCAGTTGGTGATTCTGGCAGGAGTCAGAACGAGGTGAATATCGACTGGCAATAGTCGACTATTGCTAGTCTCCAACGGCGTGACAAATGGAATTGAATGCAGTTATGCATTGTGAGTCTGCTGCATGTGTGTATTTTTTGAGTGGAGTGTATCAAGGTCTTCAGGTACCGTGAACTTGAATAGAGGAACAACAATGGTGGTGGATGTTTTCGTCTGGGGCATCAAATTGAGAACGAATGAAAGGAATTCGACATCAGCTGTTTGGGTGCCGTAAGACGAATGAAAATTGTGCAGTGTCGTTGCATAATTTTCCTTACTTCTTTATAATTTCCCCTTCCCTTACCTGTTTTTGCATAATTTTATCCATAAATAAATACATTTTGAAATTAAGAGCTAAAACTACGAAATTAAAAAATAAAGTCAAAAACTTAGCATAAGACAAATTAGTAACTCTCTAAAATAGTTTTGAGAGAGAAAAAAAACAGCCTCATTCAGGATACAAAGGCAGAGCAGCCAAGTCAAGTTAAGCAGGCCTCTTTTGACATTTGTGGATTTGAGGGAAAGCATTAACCTAAAAAGTCAAATGCAGTAAAAGAAGGGACAGAATTATCTTCTTGCGAAACCCCACAATCCACCAGGTTTTCCTAAGAGGCTCAAGAGAAAATTGTAAAATAAATATTTAGGAAATGGTAATTGGTAGCGGACGAGCGCCCCCCCCCCCCCCCCCTCCCCTTCTCCACGACAGTCGCACTTTTTTCAAGTTTTGTCGTTCGTAGTTCTGCGTCGATCGATTAGAGGGCGCTCTTGTAGGGAAACAACAAGCGCTATTGTGGTTGCAATGTTACCGTGGTCTTGACTTTGGCCTAATTTTAACCGTAGATATATATCATAGTGAACTACGGGGCACATTTGAATCAATTAAAGGCTCGCGGGCCCCACATGCGAAAGGCGTGTATCCTTATAAACAACAACAAAACTAAACGCGATCCAACGCATCCTCGAAACAGCTGAATACTGCATTTTTTATGTATTTGTGCTTAATTGCGATGTTTAATTTTTTACGCAACGAGTTCCGACATGCTATTTTGCTCATTTAACTAGCTGCGCCCTCTGTTCCGTGCAGCAATTTTAAAATAGCTCATTTACTCTAAAGCTTATTATTAGTACAAAATTGAAAACATAATTTATATACAATGTAATATTAAAATATTATTGTCATATATTAACGATCCGCATAAATATTTTATTTTATATTTTCAGCAATGTCATGCTCTGTGCGGCGATATTGTTTGTTATGTATTTAGGGCTAATAAAATTGACCTATGACCCTTTTGGGCCATAAATAAAATAAAATGAATATTTAGACTTGATATGGCAGAATTGGTGCCAATACTAAATGCATACCGACAAGTTATTTCAATTTTCGAAACTCTCTCTAGTCACGATTTTGCTTGTTAAAATTGTGATTCGAATTGAAAAAATGTGATAAAAAATTCACGCAGACTCTCCAATAGTATTTATTGAAAATAAAAACTATTTCAATACCCAAATAGAACTGTGATTAAAAACATGGCCGTGGTCAAATAAACTATTGGCACTATATGTTTGACTCGGTTTTTTACAATTATATCTTGTCGACATTGCCTAAATAATGCGTTTTTTTTTTAATTGAACATAATTGTTTGAATTTTCTATTTGTTTCATTTCTAATAGGATTATATGGGCTCCAAAATGCTCAATACTCATTTAAATAGCTATATGCTTTTCCAGCTCAGACGAATATTTGCCATGTCCAAGAGTGATGTTGTGAAGTAATTTATGTTGTGAAGCAGTTTATGTTGTGAAGCAGTTTAGAATGATTTATAACTGTAAATTTCCAAGAAGATTGTCTAACACATCTTGAAAACATAAAAACTAATGCACCCTTGTTATAATGGGTGCGGTAGCCCAGTGGTTAGCGCGCTGGAATTGCATTCGGTAGGCCCGGGTTCGATTCCCTCCGCTGCCAAAACTGCCGCCGTGTTCACGTGGAGTACGATCGCGTTAAACATGTGGGTCCGTAAGTCCTTCCGAGGGGTTAGTGGTAGGGTAAGGAGGGTTCGGTCCCTGTGGATGCCTCTCCCACTGGGTTCCGGCCTAAATTGGGTGGCTCTCCCGCCCGTATAAACAGTTATCTTACACCTTTCTGGTAGGTCGGATGGTCTGGGTCTCAACAACAAACCTTGTTATAATGAGCTAAAAGTATTAAAAAATATGAGTTTCAACACTAATCTGTAATTTTAGCCAAAAATTTGAAATTAATATGTTACGTTATAATTTTAGAATAAGTATCTAGTTATTGTGAATATAAACGGAAACGAAAAGACTTAAGAAGGAGACTTTATTTTCGACGGGACTACTAAGAATTGCTATTCTCTACTAAAAATTGTTATACCCCCTTTCGAAATTCGATAACAAATCCATTTCAGTCATCATCTGAGCTTGTGGTCATCAACCATTTTTGAGCCACGCTTAAAGTCAGTTAGAGGTTCCCTGACCGCATATGCAAAAATCTGATGTGGGCAACACATGACTTTCCTTATATAATGTAATGAATTTACTACTTTTACAGTAAAAATATAGGTTTTTCTTATAGTAGATACTAATATTCTTTCCAAGATATTGAATTTTCGACAATTAGTCGTCATTTTCATTGATTTAGCATCATTTTTATCCATTTGGCGAGATTTTCATTAATTTGGCAACATTTCCAAAAAGTCGCCAAGTTAGCGACATTCCGCCAAATTCGTCGCCAAAATCTCGCCAAGCGTTATGCACTAAGAAAAAAGTTATTCTTACAGCAGATAAATGACTATTGGCGTTCAAATACAAAAGTATTATTCAAAGTATATTTTTTCATGAATGGAACGAGCTAGATCCACGAGAATGATGTCACTCAATTTATCGCATGGTATTACATATGAAAAGTGAACATGTTTCTCAATAGGAATTTTTTTTTTATGTGACTTTTTCATAATTTTTTTGAAAAATGTACAATATCTTGAGAACGGTTTATGTTAGCGTTCTAAAATTTATGCCAATCGTTTTCTAATGAAAAATTACATAAGAAATGTCTATTTGCGTAACTTTATTAGCGGTTTTGATTTTTTGACGATTTTTTCAAAATTTCATTCGAAAATTTAGGGGAGTTCTGGACATTCGATTACGTATAAAAACAATAGGCTTCCAGTGTTTACGGATTGTGATTTTTGTACCAAATTTGGTTCGAATCGGTTCATTCGTTCGTCAGTTATCGTCTCCACAGACTCACTGACACACACACATACTTTCACACACACACACACACACACACATACACACACACACACATGGATATCACCTCAAAAATGTTTGATTCGTGATCAGGGATGCTTGAAACGTGCTATCCCGTCGAAAACTACTAACGTCGAACTTCGAATTTTCGACCCCGTCACAATACTTTCCTTATACATTATGTATATAAGGAAAGTAAAAATCTGTTGTGACAACAATCTGCATATGACTTTTATTATACAATGCAATGAATTTACTTCTTTTACTTTAAAAAAGTGATGTATAAGGTCCATGGTACAATGTTTTCAACGTTGGATTGGCCCTTTCCGGATGACAACATTGCGAGGTAAGAGTTTGTTTATTCAAGTACCTAATAAATTTATATTTCGCGAAACTCTAAATTGACAATTATCAATATGGATAGCATGTACAATAAGCAATATAGTCCTATATATTAAAGCATTTGAATAATTGATTCATTAATTTGGCGTCATTTTTGTTAATTTAGCGTCATATTTTCAATTTTGTCGATATTTTCATCACTATGGGGCGAAATATTGCAAAGTTGGCGATATTTCACTTAATAAGTAGCCAAGTGTTGTTGTTGTTGAGACCCAGATCGTCCGACCTATCAGAAAGGTGTAAGGTAACTGTTTAAGTAGCCAAGTGTGTCAAATTTATTACAAACAAGTGACGTTACAGACGAAAGAAGAAGAGTTTTTCTTATATATTAATGACTATTGGCGAATTATTAGGCATCAAAATACAAAACTATGACCACACTTTTGTGAAAAGAACGAACCACAAGAAGGATGTTAATAAATTTATCGCATAATATTACACATAAAAGTGAACATATTTTACAATAGTTAGTATTTGTTTTTAATTTCATGTGATTTTTTTTTTTACATAAACGTCTTTAAAAATGGGCAATATCTCAAGAACGGTCCCTGTTAGAGATCAAAAATTTATATTATGAAAAATTCCAAAAGAAATGATCATTTAAGTAACATTATTGAATATTATGAATTTGTTTAAAAAAAATTCAAAATTTCATTGGAAAATTTGGGGGTGTTTTCGAACATTCGATTGCGCTTAAAATCAATAGGGTTTCAATATTCTCTGAGTGTATAATGTTTATACCAAATTTCGTTTAAAACGCTCCATTCGTTCGTGAGATGTTACTTCCACAGATTCACGGACACACACACACAGAGACATGACATCCAAAACGTTCGATTTGAGTTCAGGGATGCTTAAAACGTGCTCTATCGTCGAAAACTCAAATTCGGATTTTCGACCCTGTCAATACTTTCTCCTAATACATTATATTAGGTATATAGGGAAAGTAAAAACCTACATTTTCGCACAGAAAATACGTGATCCAACGTATCGGTACGTAAAGAGTTTGTTTATTTACATATACTTACGTTGAAGTTTACTCATTGAGTTCGATTTTCTGTTTATTTCAACTAGCTGCGTTCTGCATTCGATGCAGCATACCTTATACAACTGTATACTGTCAGCTATTTTTATTGAATAAACAAAAACATTTTTATATATATATATATAATATTAATGAGATATTACCGGTACATATCAGCGGTCCGCATAATATTTCATTTTATATATTTTACATTCTCATATTCTGTGAGGAGATTAGAATACTCTTGGACTGCCCAAATGGCCGCTGCTAAAAAAATTGACCAATGACCCTTGGGGTCACAAATTATATAATATGAAAATGTTAGATTTGAAATAACAGAATTAGTGCCGATACGAATTACATACAGAAAACCTATTTGAATTTTTGAAATATTTCCTGGTCATTTTTATTATTTGCTAAAATAGTGATTTGGAATTAAATCAGCTAATTAAAATTTTAGGCACTCCTCATTTTCATATTCATTGACTATAAACATTATTTCACTACGTAAAGAGAACTCCGAATGGAAAAATGGGCGTGGCCTAATAAAATATTGATACATGTTGGTCTGACTTTTTACAATTAAATTCTGTTGATATTTTCTAAATAATGATATTTTTAATAATTGAACATAATTATCAGGATTTTCAATTCTTTTAATTTCTTAAAGGATTGTATAGGTCCTAAAATATTCGAATAAACGAAATGTTGATAGGAAATGATGATTTGGAACTACTTATTACGTTCAGAATTTTCACAATTTTCAATTCAGTAGTGAACGTAATCGAAAAAATGTATTATTACGTGTGAAGTTTCAAGCCCCATTTTGAGATTAATTTATCGTTTGCTTTCCTGGATGTAATTACGAAAACCTAGTTCGAAACTAAAATGACTTTTAAAGCACACATTTTTCTCCTCGTGCTCGAGGATTTAATCTGGATACACCGTGGGAAAATATTTTCAAAATATTTCTCTAATTTATTTAATCTATTACGCCTTTTTATTTTTTTCGACATGGGTCCAAAACAAAATGATATATCAACACGCGTCACAGAACGCCATTTAAATGTCTTTTCAATTTTAGAAATTCTAAATCAAATTTATCTTTTAATTTTTAATGAAGTATGCATCTCCCACCAGAACACACAAATTGGAGTCATCATTCATAAAATCTGGTTAGTAGTTAAGCTTGTTGGTCCGTCAACAACGAAGAAAAAATAAAGACTGGAATGAAAATGGTAAAATGTACTATATCAAAGTTTTCTTTTTTTTTTTCGCGGGTGTTACCATAACAATTGTAATTTTTTTGTTTTACTCAGCTTTAAGATGGCTTTATGAAGATAAAAAATCTGATGTAGGCAGCACATGACTCTCCTTATATAATGCAACGGATTTACTACTTTTACAGTAAAAAAAAAATGGATTATTTTTATACTAGATATTTATATTCTTTCCAAGATATTGAATTTTCGTCAATGAGTCGTCATTTTCATTGATTTAGAGCCATTTTGATCAATTTGGAGAGTTTTTCGCTAATTTAGCGACATTTTAAAAAGTCGCCGAGTTGGCGACATTCCACCAAATTCGTCGTCAAAATCTCGCCAAGCGCTATGGAAGGAGAAATAAGTTATTCTTACAGCAAATAAATGACTATTGGCGTTCAAATACTAAAGTATTACTCAAAGTACCTTTTTTCATGAATGGAACGAGCTAGATCCACGAGAATGATGTCACCCAATTTATCGCATGGTATTACATATGAAAAGTGAACATGTTTCTCAAAAGGAAATATTTTTATTTTATTTTATATGATTTTTTGATAATTTTTTTGAAAAATGTGCAATATTTCGAGACCGGTTCATGTTAGCGTTCTAAAATTTATGCCAATCTTTTATTAATGAAAAATTACATAAGAAATGTCTATTTGCGTTATTTTATTAGAGATTTTGATTTTTTGACGATTCAAAATTTCACTCGAAAATTTAAGGGGGTTCTGAACATTCGATTGCGTATAAAAACAATAGGCTTCCAGTGTTTACGGATTGTATTTTTTTGTACCAAATTTCGTTCAAATCGGTCCATTTGTTCGTCAGTTATTGTCTCCACAGGCTCACTCACACACACACACACACACACACACACACACACACACACACACACACACACACACACACACACACACACAAACACACACAAACATACACACACACACACACACTTTCACACACACACACAAACACACTGACATCACTTTAAAAATGTTAGATTCGTGATCAGGGATGCTTGAAACGTGCTCTCCCCTCGAAAACTCGAATTCGAGTTTTCGACCCCGTCACAATACTTTCCTTATACATTATGTATATAAGGAAAGTAATAATAAAATATTTAGCTTTCTTGAAGGCTGAGTTGCTACAGATCCTTGAAAATGCAGTTTGTCTAGTATAATATACACTTGTTAGCTACCCTAGTATCAATCCAATATTGGCTTTTCATTGGTTCCAATATTGAACTGATTTGAAAAAGTCGATATTTTGATGCAATTGTCCCAATTCCTAATATTGACTTAAAATATTGGCTCTCCACTATTTCCAATGTAACGCCAATACTGGCGTATTGTTGTAATGGAAATATTAGCTAATATTGGAGTCCAGTGTAACTCCTATATTTGTCCCATATTGGGATTACATTGGAAATATTTCCAATGTAATGTCAAGGTATATAGGGTAGTCCGCGGGATAAGATGATGAGCTGGGCAAGTTGACGAATCACAGTTTTTATGACTTTATTCTTAGGTGGCAGCACTTGACGAGCATAGGTACAATCCCTTGTGTCAGAGCAACTAATCGCATGCGGAAGACCCCATTCTTGCTACACGTATCATTTATATTCTTAGTCAAACTTTATTAAGGGCCGTGAAACTATTTTCGACTTGCACTGAATAAGCTTGAGCTACTTAAAGGTAAGTCATAAAATTCTGATATAATTTATGGTTACACTTTATAGTATTAAATACTCAGCTAAGCTCTCATAATTTTAATCTGATGCATAGTTTACTGTACACCAGCCATGCTGTTTCTTTTAGTCATTCGGGGCAAGATGACGAAGTCCGTATCTTCCACAAATGAAAGCACGGCCATTTCTTTAGGTGCTAATGATAGCGACACTAAAAGTGTAGATACTCCCAACTGTGAACAAATTTCGGGATCAAGATGCTCTCCTCTTCCATCAATATTTAACTTATAAGCCCTTACCACAAATTAAAAGATCAACAAAAAAGAGAAGAAAAATGCCAACCAGTGTTTTAGCAAGTTCACTAATAAGAAATTTGTTGCTTGAGAAACGAAATTCAAAGGATGAAATGGAAAAAAAGAAAACACAGAGAAATAAGAAGAAAATTGCTAAACAACTCCATTTCGAGGTAAGCGAAGATCAAAAGAGCAGGGATATTAACTGCCCTACTTGTGATGAACTTTATATTGATTCACCCGACGAAGGATGGATACTGTGCTTGCTCTCAATGCGTAGCTTGGTGTCATGAAGACTGTACCGGGGGAAATTCATCTGTGACTTTTGTAAATAACATAATTCATTAATGATTGTACACCTTTAAACTCTGTTAGTGTGTTTTGCACGTTCTTTAAATACCTCAAAAGTCTTGTTAGGTCAAAATTTGCGAGTTGTCATCTTGCCCCGTATTGAAAGTCATCTTGCCCCAGCACTGGGGCAAGATGATTTTTTTTTGACAATATGTTAAAACATGTTTTTGTATGGTTTAATTTGGGAGATTATCCGATATAATTTTTTTAATTAATAATGGAACGTATGAATAATTTATTTATGTTGCAAATAAATATGTATTGTAAGTTTTACGAATTAAAAGAGAATCAAATTCGTTAACATCGTCATCTTATACCCCGATCTCCCCTAATATTGGACCAATATTAAATGCTAATTAGGGTATAGATTCAGATATGACGATTTGGCGGCGCGGAACTCTGTCGTGTTTCGAAAATAGCATTTTAAGTGAAAATACGACAAATATGCAATTGTGGCCGAAATTGGATTTTGCAGTAGATGTAGAGAACTTCGAACTTTAGAAATCTCATCACTATGTTGTTGTTGTTGTTTCTTATGACCTCCTGTACCAGTGACGCAGGAAGCAGGACAGAACGAAGAAAGACACAAGACAAGAGAACAAAGTTTATTACAAACAAGCATCACTGACGAAGGTCGGAGGGGGTGCAGCTTCTCATTTAGACGAGAATCCAGAAGGCGGAAGACTGACTTTATCCGCAATAAACATCCATGCCCTACTCGGGATTCGAACCCGAGCCCACTAGACAGCAGCCGAAGACGTTATCCACTTCACCGCCTGGGCGGCATCTCATCACTATCTTTTTCAATTATTATTGCTCATTCTTTAAGAAGTATTGGTCAAATGGAGAGCAAAAATTGAATATAGTTAGGGAATCGGAAATTTTATGGGTACTTTGAACATTTTTCGCTTCTAGCTAATTTGAAAATACATTATTTTGGTAATATAAGATTAATTTTGATAATAAGATAATTTTGGTAATACATTTATAACAAATATCTGTCCATGTATTATATATACATAACAAATATATGCATAGCACAATATATATGCATAAATATATGCATAACAAAGTATCTATAACAAATATTTACTCCATGTGTCTACGGTATCGGCTTCACCTATTAACTGTACTAATGTAATTTTTTTTCATAGGAACTATTGCTGTGAAAATTCTAAATGTTGAAGAATTTGCGTTTCAATCATGTTAATAAATGATATATAAACAATGTAATTTCACAACATTTTTTACCTAAGTTATTATTCCCGCACAGAGAGAGTGAGAAGGGTGGAGGAGTGAAGAGAGAGAGAGGAGAGAGAGAAAAGACAGAGGAAAGAAAGGGGATTTTATTAAAACAATTTGAAAACCGAAATTCATAAGAAGAAATATATTATTATTCTGATACTGATTATGATATGGGAGAGAAGAGAGAGGAAAGAAAAAAGCTGAGAGAGGAGAAAGAGAAGAGGGAACAGATAAGAGAGGACAGAGATTGGAGAGAAGACGGAAAGTAGAGAGATGCATTAGCGACTTAGCCGTCCCTGGATATTCTCTATCTGTTAGTTCTAAATTGAAATAAATATATCGTTCCTTATATTTTCTGCCCTTAAATAATATCTTTTCCGCTGATTTTCCATAGAAATACATAGAATGACGTATTCATAATCGAATGCAGGGGTATCCAGGCTTTTGTGATAAGTTTTTGAAAAAATTTAGTGTTTTAACATCATATATCATCCAACACATCCATAAAATGAAATTCTAACTTCATGTTCTTGCAATAATAGTATTTAATATAACTTTTTGGTATTAAATGACTTGAAATCTTTTATCAATTTACGTATGAATTAATTTGTTTTTCAATTAAAAATATTTTTGAATAATTTTCAGTCCTGAAATTTTACGCCAATAAAAAATTTGCCACCCATAAAAATCTGATGCCCCGAGCACAGGCATAGTGGGTTTACTGTGAAGTTCGCCACTAGGAAGATAGACAGACATCGTTCCCTCAAGTTTTCGAAATTAGTTCAAGAGTCTAACAAGAAAGATCAATCATGCTTAAAGCATTGATTATGAAACACTTTCTAACTTCAATGCAATTTTATTTAAATAAGTCTAAAATGCAATACATTCCTCGGTAAGATTTTAAAACTTATCACAATACTACATTAATTTATTATGTTTGAAAACTTAAACCTTCATCGAAAAAAATGAACTTCATTCAAATGACGGCATTGAAATGTAAATTGCCTGGTTTAAATATCTCTAAAATGCGATACATTCCTTGGTAATATTTCTAAAACTATCATAATACTATGATAATTTATTATATTTGAAAACTTCATCCAAAACAACTGAAATTCATTCAAATGACGTCATAGGAAAAATAACACGCCTGGATTTCTCTATAAAAACAGCATTTCATTCATAACATTTTTCCATTCATTTCATTCATCACAATACTATAATTTATTTTATTTAAAAATTAAGATCATGGAGCTGCAAGTAATTAAACTCTATGCTTAAAACTTCATAAAAAAAAAATCGTCCTTCTCTTTGTAAAATCAATGAATATTTCATTCATATCAGCTATGCAGACTCCATGGGCTAAATAATTTTGTGTTAAAGAAATAAAGCAATTCTAATACAACTCATTCTACATATTTTGCTGTTTACATTTTACATATGTGAAAAAGAGGTTTCGTTGTAGAAATAATCAAGTTTGGATGATCATTTAAACTCAAATATATTGTAATTGCGTTGTTTCAGTATGTAGAATTTAAGCAAAAATAAAGTGGTATTAGGACGGATACAACACTCAATATAAATTAAAAAGAACTTAAAAAATCAAGATTTTGAGACAAGATGGATGGCAAATATGATTTTGAAGTGGGTCACGTGATCTTTTCATATCATGGTCACGTGATCGCTTCATATAAGAGGTGTAATTATTATTTTAATTTTTTTTAAAAAAAACTACTGAATATATTTCGCTGAATTTTTTTTTATATATTTCATGGAACAATTTAAATATTACCTAAAATTTTCGAAGCAATTTGTGAATTTTAAATCCGCTTAAAAAATGTTCGAAAAATTAGGTCTCATAGGGCTCAATGTATTTCATTTTTTCAACCCGGGTTCAATCCAAAACTAATTAGGTGATATTATTCAATTATATGCCCATAGGTCCCACAGACCGTCTGAACAACATACTAAAATTTCATTTTGATTAAGTCATTTTTACGGCAGTTATCGTGCTAACGGACAGACAGACAGACAGACAGACAGACAGAATGAATAAAGTCATGAACACTTTTCAACCTTGTTTTAAAGTGTTAATTAAAAATACAAAATATCGAATTGAAACATTTCCGGAAAACACTATGTAATCGTAGAGAATCAAAATCGTTAACCTCGCAGTTCTAATTGAAATGTCGCCTGTATTTCGTCAGACATTACTTAAAGAATCTATCTATATGGGATATTGCAGATAACAGCATCCACGGACCGGTTTCGCGCTTATTATGTGCTCGTCAGCATGGAATAATGAATATCTATAATGACAGCAAGGAATCTTTCTGTTTGCCACAATTTTCGCAAACTAAGTGGAGACCGACAAATCCAGTTCTACCAAACAAACGATATCCATTTTAATACAAATAGGCGGGTTTTGTGAGTATGAACTTGGTCATTGCAGCCTCGTTAGCACAATTTTAATCTTCCTGAAATTTATACCGGCTGCGTAGTAAGAATGAATTTGTCGGTCTCTGTAGAGTTTCGCAAATTTTGGCACATCAAGTTTGCTTACTACCATTGCGGGTATCGGTTTTTTTACACTTAAAAACACATAAAAGTACAAAACCGGTACACAGATGCTGTTATCTGCTATGGGAGAGTGAATCTAGCGCTATGCAGACCCCATTAAGACGAATTCTGTGACTATGGTTTAAAAGTGCTTTTGTTGAATTGGAACTTTGAATTGGAACATGTTTTTCGAAAACTATACTTTCGCTATGCAATGGAAAACTATACTCGAAAACTATACTTTCACTATGCAATAAAAACGTTTAACTTTGCAGTTCTAATTAAAATCTATACAATAATTGTCTAAAATGTATGCATCTTTTTAGACCTACCAGAAGCCCCCTGTATATAGTAACCTGAAAGATTAAATCCTTGTGCGCATAATATTAGCCATGCGACAGAACCGAACGGAGCCGGATTTTGGATTTTCCCTCACCGGAGGGTGGACAAAAAGTGCGGCTAAAAAAGTTCTTCCACACTCTCCAGATGCTCGCTCGGTAACCTAAAAGGCTGAATCTTTCCACACTTAGGGCGTGTTTAAAAGTCTTTGCGTTTAAAACCGGTGACCGCTGATCATGACCAAAGTGTTTGAAAACTAGTTCATAATTGCCTGTTCATAACCTCTTCCGTTTGAAAACTCGTTTCGATCACTGTTCGGTTATAACCAGAATGACCAAGGATTGTTCCTGATCACAGTTGTGTGATCATATAATACACAGAAAACTTTTTTTTTCTGAGGAACCAGATAACCGATAAGCAACTGTGACGTATCTGGTTCTAACCGGGATTACCAGTCGCTTGACTTTTCGGCATTACTTAAAGAACCCACCTATAGGGGACTTATAGTATCAATCATTGAATAGAACTTAACGTAGTCGGGTTTTCCATATCCCCACCCCCCCTACCCCAGGGCGGAAATTATGGGTTTTTTGAAAAAAACATTTTAGATTCTCGCGCATCCCTCTAGTGGTTTAGAAGGCTGAATATCTGTTGTCCAATATAGATGGTATCGACCACTGGGCTAAACCTATGGATTCGAATTCTTAATTTCCTTACCAGTGTGGACAAAATAGAAGATGTAATGTCTTTCAGAATCCTCTCGAAGTCCCCTAGAAGGATGAATCTTTAAACGCATATCGTATCGTATCGACCACTGGACCGAACCTAACGGATCCTGATTATCCGCTGGTTGGACAAAATAAAGGACGTTAAGTCTTGCAGAATCCTCCCGAAGTCTCCTGGAAGGCGGAATCTTTACACACATAATATCGACCACTAGACTAAACTTAACGGATCCGGATTATCGAACCTAACGGATCCGGATTCTCCTCAGGGTGGGTCTTTCAGAACTCTCCCGAAGTCCTATGTGAAGTCACCTTGAGCAGCAATAACAGCTTCTATATGGCGTGGCGTTGAATGGAAGAGGTTTTTGATATCATCCTTGAGAATAGCCTGCTATGCTGCGTTTATGCGGGTGCAGAGTTCATTTACAGTGTATGACGGAGGCGCTTAACAAGCCTGTTGCTTAGCTACTATATCCTAGATATATTTGATCGGGTCTGTTGAACCAGGACCCGGAAACAACGGTATATGTCGTATATGGAAAGAGTCTTAATCATTCCGGGCCACATGTGAGCCAGCATTGTCCTGCCGAAAGTTAGCGGCAGGACACATCGGAAAGGTATCACTTCTATACAAGGCAGAATCTTTGCATATATGTATAGTATCAAGCACTGGATCGAACTTTACGAATACGAATTCTCCCCGGGGTAATAAGAAGGATGTAAAGTTTTTCAGAATCACCCGAAGTCCCCTAGAAGTCTGAAACTCAACTATGGGGCAGAGCTTAACTGAGCCGATTTTCGATTGAGATGACTATTTTTAACACTGAGCGCACCATACATTGTTAAACAAAAAGTACTTATTGGGAAAAAGTTGAAACTTAATTATTTTACGAATGTTAGTTTCAAAGTCTTTGACAAGTTTAAATACTAGTTTCATCTATATTACAGTAGTCAGAAACTCTTCAGATCTGTTTGTAAATTACATATCAATTTATGACCCCTATGATATTTATCTCCAAGTTGATCCAATATTTATTTTTGAACGAAGAGAAATTTCTACACAACAAACCACATTCAACCGATAGCAATCCTTCAATCTGTTCACATTTTTTTTTTCTTTCTGGACACTCCAAGAGCAGAAAAATCTATTATTAAGCCGCCGCATCATATTCATTTCTAATAAGAGAAGAACGATTTTTCAAATTTCCGCGACCACCAAAGGTGTTTCCCGACATACGAAAGACGTAATTGCTCCGTCGGTCCTGGCCTATTAGATATTGACGTTTTCGGCAACTTCAAAGGCGCTAGCCCGATGACGACAATTAATCTTGTGCCGAAACAAAGGGCTAGTAATAAATAAGGATTGTCGGTGCCTGGGCCGAACATTCTTGGCCCCCGTTTTTTGCGTGATTTTGTGAAAGAGTTCGTTTGGTTCCAGGGCCGGAAACTTTCTGGTTAGCAGAGAAATAATTAGGTTAATTAGAGATTGGGGAAAATATGAGAGAGTGAAGTATTTGGAAAACGCGATTGAGTCCGCTTACAGCTGATGCTATTGAGTAGGGGCATGCTCTTTTACCGAAAATATTCGAATTCAAAATTTTGGGAAGAAAAATATCGGTTAAGATCACTTGAATATATTGAAATTTTTTTCTGAAAGTGTTTGGTTTTTTGTGTCCCTTTCTCCGTGTGTGTGATGTGTATCAATGTGCATGTGTATATATTTATGTCTGTGATATGAGGCTATAAAAATTCAAGAACGAAAGGAATACATCGCTTTCTGTAGATACAACATGCAAAAAACAGAACTATAGGAGCTTCTTATATATATATATATATATACATATATATATATATATATATATATATATATATATATATATATATATATATATATATATATATATATATATATATATATATATATATATATATATATATATATATATATATATATATATATTGTAATTCGCATTATTAAAGCAGAAATTATAAAATTTCCATCACGATATATTCAAGATTTTATGATACATGGCAACAGCCAGCCATTTTTTGTATACCATAGGACGAACATGGGAAGAAAAATTGTCTCTCTGGGTAACCACATACGAAAATCGATAAAACAACACAAATGCAAAAGTACTCAAATAAAATGTAAGTAATAATGTTCATTGTTTAGATTTAAATTTAATTTAGGAGCCCCAAAATAATTCAATGGCATCCAAAATATACCATTTCATAAAAGAATTTTCTTATAAAATTGTGAAAAAAAAAAAATCTTGTGAAGGGGGGGGGGGATAATCAATGATTATATTTTCCATTTCCTCAAACGTAATTCCCCAATTATCCCCAAACATCTCAGGGGTTGTTTTATGATCCCCCCCCCCGGCGGCGCAACTGCTAGAATTAATGCCTAATGAACCTATTTAGATTTGAATTACAGTTTGGATTCTCATATTAATCTTTTATTAATTTATATGATAAAAGAGATAATTAAATTTTGTCTTTTACTTATCCCACAGTAAGGATGAGGAGATGGTCTGACTTTGATTTAATAACCTGGAAACACACACTATGGTATTCCAACTTCGTTTCTTTATCCACTCAATTTCAACTTAACCCAATGGGTTAGGTCGAAATTTCATGTTACCTTTTAAATATCTTCCACTTTTTTAATTTTATTACTACATCACATTAACGTTACATTTTAATTAACTTTTCATATATTAAATATCCTCCACTTTTTTTATTCCTTTACTACATCATATTAACGTTATCGTTTCTATAATTTTTACGTTACCTTTCCTTTAATTTTTCACGTTACCTATTGAATATCTTCCACTCTTTCTTTTCTGCAATTCTCAGTTTCACTTATTTTTCAATTTTCAATATAATTGATTTCTGTTCGGGTTTTTTCCCTATTGTTTTTATTCCATCGAGAATTTTATGTCCAATAAAAGTACAAAAACTGGCGCACATTTATAGTTCTGTTAAGATGAAAATTGCTGTATGTAAACCAATATTTCAGCTTTGATCACTGATATGTTGCCTTATTTTGAAAACTTTCAGACATTTTAATTTCAAAATCAATTATTAATGCAAAAATATTTCAAATAATTTGATTAGAAAATAGGCTGCAGACGATTTCGGAAGGTATTTGAAGAGTAACGAATGTTCGAACAGAAAGTTTAAGATTTAAAAATTTTTGAAGAGAATTCCCCAAATTTTAGACTTTTTTCAATATTTATTTTTCTTACTACTTATTCCTTCAATAGTCTAGTGTTTTCCAACTTCTTACTTCCCCTGCAATACATGGTAAAGTATTGGAATCGTGTCGAAAATTGCAATTCGAGGTGTTGACGGATCTACACGTTTTGGGACTTCTAGAATACGAAAAAATCATTTTTAGAGTAACGTCTGTTTGTGTGTCTGTCTGTGCGTCTGTCTGTCTGCGCAATGTATGTATCCACTCTAACTCAAAATTAATTGACCAAATTCCATCAAATTTTATAGAAAAATTACTTTGTGGGTGACCCTGGTGATAATTTTTATACGATTCGGGATAAAATAACCTGCTTTTTTGCGAAATGGCCTGAAAATATATTTGTATCCACTCTAGTTAAAAAACTAATTGACAAAATTTCACAAAATGTGGTAAATAAGTAAATCACGTGTGAGCTACCATGGTGCTGATTAGATTTTGGTGCGATTCGAAAGAACAGAACTTCGTTAAAATCGTTAACATATAAAATAACATAATATGTATGCTCAAATGTGTCAGTTAAATGCCTGTTTTATACGAAATTTTTAACTATAAAAAAGTAAAACCAACCCCATTATTCTAGAATTAGCCTTAAGATATTTTTTTTTCGCATTTTTGTTACCTCACCTTTGAAAATACGCCCAGTTAACAAATGGAAACGAAAATCGAATTGAAAGTGTAAATTTCGTATCATTTCAAATAAGTTTGCGCGTTATTTTGTGCAATAAAACTCAATTTATTGAATTATTAATGAATTAAAGAGAAGTGCATTAAGGCCTGCAAGGAAAGTCATATGCTGCCCACAGCAGATTTTTTTATTATGAGGAACCCTTGAAGTACTTCAAAAAATCTTGCGGAACCCCTATTTAGCTGACGTACTATATTAGGCTCGACAGGGGTGACTTATAAAATATACATGTAAAGTAGAAGAGTTCGTAAATATTAACTAACTCATACTTTTAAATGAAATATTGCAAGAGTATTTATTTCCTATATCTTGTTATTAATCATTAATAAAAAAAATCGATGAGAGCAGCGCATGACTTTCCTTATACAATACAATGAATAATTTTACAGTAAAAAAATTGGTTATTTTTATAGTAGATACTTATATTCTTGATATTGAAAATTCAAGATATTGAATTTTCGTTATTTAGTCGTTATTTTCAATGCTTTAGCGTCATTTTTATCCATTTGGTGAGATTTTTGTTAATTTGGCAACATTTAAAAAGTCTCCAAGTTGACGACATGCCGCCAAAATCTCTCCACGCGTTATGACTGGAGAAATAAGTTATTCTTATAGCAGATAAATGACTATTGGCGTTCAAATACAAAAGTATTACTCAAAGTATAATTTCTCATGAATGGAATGAGCTAGATCTACGAAAACGATTTCACCAAATTTATCGCATGATATTACATATGGAAAGTCAACATATTTCTCAACAGTTAATATACTTTTTTTAATTTATCGGATTTCTTGATAAATTTAATTGAAAAATGAGCAATACCTCGGGAAAAGTTTATGCTGACGTTCTAAATTTTATGTCAATCGTTTTCTAAGGAAAAATTACATAAGAAATGTATATTTGCGTAACTTTATTAAAGGTTTTGATTTTTTGATAATTTTTTTCAAAATTTCACTCAAAAATATTTTGGGGGGTTCTAAACATTCGATTTTGTTTAAAACAATAGGCTTCCAGTATTCACGGATTGTAATTTTTGCACTAAATTTCATTTGAATCGCTCCATTCGTTCGTGTGATATAGTCTCAACAGACTCACTGACACACACACAGACATCACCTCAAAAATGTTCGATTCATGATCAGGGATGCTTGAAACGCGTTATCCCGTCGAAAACTCGAATTCGAATTTTCGACCCCGTCACAATACTTTCCTTATACATTATACTATGTATATAAAGAAAGTAAAAATCTGATAAAAATTCATTTTATCTCTTTTTCTTTTATAATTTATTAGATTGAGTGTAATTGCACAATATAGCAAGGATAATTATATAAAATTACACTGAATGTGTAATTTTATCTCAATTTTTATTTGACGTTTGAGCTTATTTTCAAAGACGACGTGGCAAAAATACGAAACTGGCAAAAAAGAACTAAAGTGACCCGAGAACGATTATCCTAGAATTATACAAGGTTCATCTTATGCTTTTCATCCTGAAAATGTATTCATGAAACAAGACTCTAATTGATACATTTGACCAAATGTAGTTTTTCATTTTACATTTTGAAATAAATGACTAAAATTGCTGAAATACATTAATAAATTCTTGCTATTCATGTAATTTTTGACGACGAAGCTAATAAGACCAACCGCATTACTGTACGGTGAACCGTTCTCTAGTTATCCCAATTTTTTGAAATTATTAGGAGCTAAAGACGTTTCAAAATGCATTCTGAGTGAAACGAAGATGCATTAAAAATGCAATGTGGATAAAATGTCAACTATGTATATATTTTATTTTCTGCAGTTAAACTCAATGTAATACATCGAGAATTGAAAAATAAGAGAATGAATTTAAATCTATAGAGAAAGTCATATGCTGCCTGCCCACAATGGTTTTTCCCCAAATGGTTTACAATTTTATTTTCAAACATTTATTACTTTCCTTATATACATAATGTATAAGGAAAGTATTGTGACGGGGTCGAAAATTCGAATTCGAGTTTTCGACGGTAGAGCACGTTTCAAGCAACCCTGATCACGAATCGAACATTTTTGAAGTGATGTCTGTGTGTGTGTGTGTGTGTGTGTGTGTGTGTGTGGTGTTTGTGTGTGTGTGTGTGTGTGAAAGTATATGTGTTTGTGTGTGTGTGTGTGAAAGTATATGTGTGTGTGTGCGTGTGTCAGTTAGTCTGTGGAGATGATATCTCACGAACGAATGGAGCGATTCGAATGAAATTTGGTACAAAAATCACAATTCGTGAATACTGGAAACCTATTGCTTTTAAACGCAATCGAACGTTCAAAATCTCCCTAAATTTTCGAGTGGAATTTTGATGAAATCATCATAAAATCAAAACCTTTAATAAAGTTACGCAAATAGACATTAAGTAATTTTTCCATAGAAAACGATTGACATAAACTTTAGAACGCTAGCATGAACCGTTCTCGAGATATTGCACATTTTTCAAATAAATTTATCAAAAAATCCCATAAATTAAAAAATATATATTAACTGTTGAGAAACATGTTTACTTTTCATATGTAATATCGTGCGATAAATTTGGTGACATTATTCTCGTGGATCTAGCTCGTTTCATTCATGAAAAAAGATATTTTGAGTAATACTTTTGTATTTGAACGCCAATAGTCATGTATCTGCTGTAAGAATAACTTATTTCTTCGTCCATAACGCTTGGCGAGATTTTGGCGACGAATTCGGTGGAATGTCGCCAACTAGGAGACTTTTTTAATGTTGCTAAATTAAGGAAAAACTCGCCAAATGGATAAAAATGACTCTAAATCAATGAAAATGACGACTCATTGACGAAAATTCAATATCTTGGAAAGAATATAAATATCTACTATAAAAATAATCTATTTTTTTTTTACTGTAAAGGTAGTAAATTCATTGCATTATATAAGCAAAGTCATGTGCTGCCCACATCAGATTTTTTTATTTAAGAATTCCATTACATGCCACGTAAAATATTTTTTACGACTTAAAGTTTTGGGTCGTGACGTGACCAACAGGATGGGAACCAATGGGGTTAGACTGAAACTATGAATATGCTTACCTCAAGAATTCTTTTCGGAGACTATTTGAACGAAGTTTCTATCCTTCCGCGAAGGTCGAGACACTAATGAGGTGACTTTCGGCAACTTCAAAAGCCAAGAACTTTAGTGATAATTAATCTTGTGCAGAAGCAAAAAGTAGTAATAAATAGGGATTTCAAATACCTATGTGAAACATTTTTTCCCTTTTACTTTCCAACAATACATGGTAAAGTATAAGGAAAGTATTGAATGGCGTCGGAAATCGGAATTCGAGTTTTCGATGTATTTAGGAGAGACTGAAGCACGTAGGACCTGAAAGGGAAAAAAAATAATACCTCAACTGCAAATATCTGTAAAAATAAAATTAAACTACACTGCAATACAGAAAAGTGACTTCTGCCCTATAGCAGCTGTGTTAAGTCGGTTTATTGTATTCCTGGGAGCTTAGAAATTTATTATGATGGGCGGGGTTAAAAACTCCCCCAATCGTTACTGAATTCAAAATTACAATACTTCTACCAGAAAAATTAACATAGTACTACTTTTAAAATATTTTGTTCTCACTAACTGCAATATTAGCCTTGCTAGTCATTTCATCGCCTGCACGTTACTGAGTATACTGTTACTCATGAACGGCAAAACCATTGGTCACGGTTGATGATCAATTGAGAACATTTTTGTTTCCTACAATATTTCGTTATATTACCTTTGATGTGAAATTTATTTTTTCGGAATGTTCCTTTCGTTTTTCTGCAAATCAAATATTTTTGTCATCTTCAGCGTTTGCGAGTTAGAACTGTGCTTTGAAGTGAATAACATCTGTGGTTGAAGTATCTCTGACCGAAATCGGAGCGTTATTGAAAATGTAAACATTTCTGACTCCTATATCATCTAAACCATTAGATGAAAATGTAAACAATTTTTACTTGTTTTGTTGGAAATAGGGTACTATTTATTAATATATAAAAATAATTTTAATATTTTGAATTTTTTTTTCTCAGAAAAAATTTAAAAGTTTCTGTCAGGAGCGAGTTTTTACTTCACTTTTCTCACTCTCACTCAAAATATATTTTAAACTACACAGGATAGATATTAATAGTAGGGAACAAAAATCTTTAATATAGAATCCAGCTTCTAGATCAAAAATTTGTTTTTACAATGCTTTGACAGATTTCGAGCAATTGTCGTGTCAGTTTGAAGAAGATTGAAAATATTCCATTTTTAAAGTGGTATAATGCTTCTATCTCGAAGTCTAAAACTACTTGCTGGGACCAGTAACCGAGTAATTTGTGGCCCTTTGAACAAACACATGCCATGTGTTCCCTTCAAGTACATGCAATTGTATTTGGTATCGGGTTCTTCGTTTTTTAAATATAGTGGTTATAAGATTCTGTAAAATCTACTAGGTAAGACAGGATATTCCCTGGTAACTTAGATAGATTAAGTAGTTTCTACAATTATGTTATATTACTTTAGTTACCAGAAATTCATATAGTATTTATAAGATCCTGTATAAAATCTAAGGTAAGACTGAATATTCCCTGGTAACTTTAATGGATTAAGCAGTTTCTATAATTATGTTACATTACTTTAGTTGCAACAGGCTTATATAGTGGTTATGAGATTCTGTAAAATTTAAAGTAAGACTGGATATTCGCTGGTAACTTAGATAGATTAAGTAGTTTCTACAATTATGTTATATTACTTTAGTTACCACAGGCTCATATAGTGGTTATAAGATTCTGTAACATCTACTAAGTGAGACTGGATATTCCCTGGAAACTTAGATTAAGTAGTTTTTACAACTGTGTATATTACTTTAGTTACAATAGTCTCATATTATAACATATTGTAAACGAAAGGATTAATACTGAAATAAATGAATAAACTGATTGAACTTTATCTATGCCTCCGTATATATTTAAGCCCCGTTGATGGGAATATACAAATTTCACTGGCATATGGGTATATTAATAAAGTTCACTTCGGAATTAAAACGCCCTGAGCCCGAGCATTATACCAAAGGTGGGGTTATTGTCTTTTTTTGCCATTTCATGTACTTTGAACGAGCTTATTTAGGATGTATCAAATAAGCTTATTAAGGGCGTATTATGTCCACTTTATACATTGACATGGTTGCGCAAGGAAAAAACAGAGCGCAAAATTATTTTGACTCGAAGCAGTCGATTAAAAATTAATTAATGTTATCTGCATCTGTGTTACTTACATAGCGGGCGCTTATTTGGGACCTGGGCAATGTCGAGTATATGTCATCTGAGGTGTGATATATATAAGTTTGTCCTAGCATGGAATAAGAATGTAGAGAAAGTGCATTGAAGTGTTTCATACTCTAAATATTTATACATATTATATATATATATATATATATATATATATTAGAAAAATGTAATAATAAAAAATTCAAGTAATATTAACATCACCATAGAAGCAAAACCACGGCCATAATGCCGATAAGAGAAAAGAACAGCACCAGCCCAAATTCGATGATTAATCAGAATTAAATTCATCTTCAGGTCTGAGTATTTAATTCTAATTAACCCAAACAAATGCCTGTTTCAGATTGAGCAATAGTACATTACTATAAATGCTTAAACTTAGACTACAGGCAACAAAAGATGAGAAAAATGAATATAAGAAAATTTGTATTACCATATGACATGAACCCTTCTTCTTTCACCACGTGTATACGCGATCAACCTCAGCAGAATAAATTATCTAGAAGCACCGGAATGAACATGTCGAAATACAACCAGGGAGGCAGTACGAACGTCCACAGCTACACTCCCAGACCCGTCCAGTGAGTCAGAGCAAAAGACAGGATCATTACCCATATAAGCAAAAAGGAATATGAACATGAAGCAAAGATGAAAATTCTTACTAAAGAAGAGATTCATTGAAGAAATGGATAATCGAGGATGCCACTATACACCATTATAAGGACTCTCAAATCGTTGTTTCAAACTGGCTAAAGTCACAATTTTTTTAGCAAAAATAAAATAGAAAACATTAATATTAATGTATCTTATTTTCCGATTTTTTGATTTTTCTAATTTTTTTTAGCTTATTTTATTATTTTTCATTTTTATTTATTTGTATAATTGATAAATAATTATATATATATATATACACACATAATAATGAAACTTTGCATGCAAACACCTTTCGACAGAATATGCAAATGATCAAAAATTCGCAGCCAGTGAATGAATAGTCGGACCTACAGCGTATTGAAACCATGGAAATCATGGGGGTGTATATAAAGAGCGAACTTTGTTTTCAGGAACAAAACGTGCAGTGGATTTCGATTGCGTTTAAGTACCTTGATTATAACAATGCCTCGCCGATGAATTTGCGGCCACTACGAGCATATGAAGGAGTTTGAAAGAGGACGTGCTGTCGGACTGCATGAGGCTGGATGGGCACATTGACGAATCGATCGGCATTTGGGTAGGAGCGATACAGCAATTACACGATGTTGGCAGGAATGGGTCCAAAATGGCAGATTTTAGCGCCAAGTAGGCAGCGGATGGCTTAGAGCGACGACAGAACGGGAAGATAGAGCGATTGTCAGAGCAGGTGTGACAGCACGAGATTCGTCGTTATGAACCATCCAACGTGTGGCAAAAACGGAAGTGACCACCCGGACCATTAATAGAAGACTACGGGAACGGAATCTATATACGCAGCACCCATTATGCCGCCTACCGCTGGCTAGTATGTACCTTCGACAGCGATTGCAATGGTGCCGGGCCCGATCAACGTGGAATTGTTCGGATTGGGAACGAATTGCCTTCAGTGATGAGTCCTGTTTCGAACTGAGTACCAACGATCGGCGCAGAAGTGTCTGGAGATAGTCTGGACATCGTCAGGATCCTGTTGTTACTGTCACACGCCACACGGCCCGACAACAGGGAGTTATGGCCTGGGGTGCAATTTCGTTTGATAACCGGACACATTTGATAATTCTCCGTCGCACCATCATAGCACAGCGGTACGTTGCCGGCATTCTACGACCCGTTGTATTGCCATTCCTTTCGCGACACCCCGGGCGAACTTTTCAGCAAGACAATGCCAGGCCATACACGGCACGCCTCTCTTGTTTACGATACACTTCCTTGTCCAGCCATATCCCCAGATCTCTCGCCTATTGAGCACATTTGGGCTGAGATGGTGTGTTGCCTGCGACCATCCCTGAATGTAGACGAATTAGCTCGTCAATTGGAGGCCATTTGGAACCACATCCCTCAGAACACCATCCGGAAACTTTATGTATAAATGCCACGTCGGGTAACAGCTTGTATCAAGGTCAGAGATGGACCAACGCCATATTGACGTGCTCACGTTTTGTAGATCTTTCAATGCAATAAATCATTCAATTGTTCTGAAATTCTAATCATTCGTTTTCTATACATCTACATTACACGTAACCAATTTTTTGTCATTTGGATAATTCTTTCTTTGTGAGTCGATTTTTTTTCTTAGAGTGTATATACACATATTTAGAGTATATATACTATATACTTTAATATATACACTTATAGAGAATTGCCTGAGAGCTTAAAAAGTGTAGAATAACCATATGTTCCACATATTTCTTCGAATCATTTTCCCTTAAAGAGGTTACACTACTTAGTAATTAGACCAAAATTTCAAAATATTGCAAACGTTTTTTAATTAAGAGATTTTCGTTCTCTGAAACCAATCTTAACTCTAATACTAAAAAAAAAAAAATCTTTTATCATGATGAAAAATTTCTTGAAATACAATTCAGCATTAGTTTAACCCATTTGTACCTAGCTACCTCATGCGCTATTAAAGAAAAAAAAAAAAAAACTCGCAGAAACATTCGGATTTTTTTTTTCATTCCATCCACATTCTAAAAATAAAACTCGAGAATTACACACTAAGGGGCATAGAACAGCATTAAGCGAATGAATGTATAAAAGAAAAGATCACCTAAAATCCCCATTTGCAGTCAGGGCTTAGGGTCGGGACCATTTGGCAAACTCCCGCGCTGCCTGCCTAACAGCACCATCTCCAATTGTTTTTACGACTCATTCATGGAGAAGGAGAGGCGCTTCTAAACTCGGCAAGAAAAGAAACGAACTTTCCTCTGCTCATCAATGATTTTTTCGTGACGATTTTTACACGGAAAAGGGAATTTTTTTTTTTATATTATTTTATTTTATTGTTATTATCACTGCCGGAGTAAGGTTGGGTCTGGAATTTTTTAAACTTTTTTTTTTTTTTTTTTTTACGTGGCTTTTTATTATTGGACCTTTATGCTCCAATTTCGAGAAGTAAGAAAAAAAGGGGGTAAAAAGTCGTAAGCTATTTTTGCAGCTCTCTTGATTACGTGGTGGGTGAGTTAGCTGGGGGATTAATTTTTAATTTCTGTGGATTTCGGTTGAGTTTTTTTTTCCTCCCACAGAAGTTCGAAAGATTTTCTTAGTTTCTTTTTTTGCTCGACTTTTTTCGAACACGAACGATGTTGGGATTTTTTAAAAAATACTATGGGCGCGATAGGTACATCAAAGTGCAAAAAAATTAGGATAAAAAGGGAATGGAGAAGTTAGGTTTTACTCTGGATTTGGCGCAAAATTTCAGAGAAAATGAACAGCGAAAAATGTCATTTTTAAAATATCAAATAGCACCGATTCTCGAAAGAAATTAAGAGTAAATGAATTCAGTAACATTTAACATGTAAAGTAAAATCATAGACATATATTTAAACTACCTGCTATATGCGCGTCGAAGGACGGTACATAAAGTTACTAGGTATAGTCACTTTAGGTATATAAAGTGCTAGTATGTTACTAGGTATAAGTTACAGGTATAGTTTTACATTGTGATTTATCTTTGGCCTTCATCACCACACAAAATGAAAGTTTATGACTATACCTGCAGAAGCTCGTAAGTAGGGGAATAGGGTTGAGTTCTGCGCCACTTCAGAGGCAGTGGACCCTATGCTTTAACATGGGGAACTCTCCGAGGCCAGAAAATGGGTGCATTAACAGAGGCGGTGGTAAAGCCCCATGCTTTAACGTAGGGGTTCTCACAAGCCGGTGTCGGGGTGATACAGTGACGATTCCATAAGACAGACATGGGTTGAAGGATGACGTCACAGAAGAGGGTAGAGTTTAGAACGTATAAAGTATTGCTGTTGTTATTTATTTATTTTTATATTTTCGCACTTTTGCAATTTTAGTTTTTAAAAAATGTGGTTATGGGAAAAATTAACATTTTGTACAAAATGTTCCAAAAGCGTAAAAAAACAACAAAAACGTGGTTATGGGCAAAATTAACATTTTGCGACTTTTTTTTTCAAAATGTTAATTTCTCTATGGGAATTAACATGGGTTTTCGCACGTTTGTAATTTTTTTTTTAAAAATGTGGTTATGGGAAAAATTAACATTTTGCACAAAATGTTTCAAAAACGTAAAAAAAAACCAAAAACAATGTGGTTATGGGCAAAATTAACATTTTGCTATTTTTTTTTCAAAATGCTAATTTCTCTATGGAAATTAATATGGGTTTTCACACTTTTATGCATTTTTTACAAAAAAATGTGTGTTTTTACAAAAATGCTACTAAAAATGTGGTTACGGGAAAAATTAACATTATTCTATTTATTCTATCTCATGGAATCGTCACTATACCGCCCCGACACCGGCTTGTGAGAACCCCGGTTTATGTTAAAGCATGGGGCTTTACCACCGCCTTTGTTGATGCACTCATTTTCTGGCCCATGTTAGTATAGGGTCCCGCCTCTGAAGTGGCGCAGAACTCTCCCTATTGCCCATCTCTCGGATTTTGGCAGCAACGAATTTCAATTATAACAGTTGTTGATGCCAAAAATTTTGCCGTACTGTTATTTTTATGAATTTTTTTTTTTCTTGAAATGTTGTTTTTTCAGGATCTGTTATAGATAAAGCTTAGACAATAACAGGTTCGATTTCAGTATCGAATTTCAGAACAATAGAGGGCTGTAACTACGGGTTTCCATTTCTGTTTATAGTTCAAAAATTTTCATTTTAATTTAAGCATCTATTTCTCAAGATTTGCTCTAGATAGAGATTATAATAATTGATACACATTCAGCATCAAATTCTGTAGGAGATTGGGTGGTTCACTAAGAATTTTCACTTTCGACTCAAAATTTTTTCTTGAAACATTTTTTTCTCAAGATTAACTATAAATAGATCATAGATGATGATTGATATGGATGTAGTATTAAATTCTGAATGAATGAAAAAGTGGCTGGTTCACTAAACATTTCTACTGCCGCATATATATATATATATAGTTAATAAGTTTAGATTAGCCTAAAATTCTCATAATCTCTCCTTAGTATCTTATTTCAGCCGTACATCTACATTCTCTTGATTTTATTATATTTTCATCTTTTTATCTTGCAGCTTTAACTGTAGAATATCTCATTTTATTGCTTTTACGCAGTACGGTTTTTATTACTCTCTTTGGCAACAGCAAATCACATATTTTCATTTCTGCATATGGCAACATTGGTTTAGTCATATTTTGTCATCAGCTCGTTATGGTTGTACTCATGAAGTGTATTTTAAGGTATTTATGTTTCCTTTATTTTTCCAATCTATATGCTTGTCGTCCATATAATACATGTTTATAGATAAAATCTATCTTGTGTTTCAGAAACAAGCATTTTTGTGTTCATTTCGAAGGGATATATGGACTTGACAAGAATTTTTTCGAAATGAACTTATCTTAAGCCTAAAGCTCTTCCACGTGCAAGCTTTTTGGCTTGATTTTTTTTGTTTTCCTATTTTCACTCCTCACCTTTGAAATTTGTTGATTGTCTTTGTCTTTATGACCTGCATTACGCTTTATAATTTCCTCTTTATGTTTGAATTTCTTTTAATTCTTTGTATTTTGTAAAAAACATTGGAATAGTGTATTATGAGTTACTACTTACATTCTAACATTGGATTTACAATTATATATATATATATATATATATATATATATATATATATATAAATTGAAATTATTTTAAACTAAAACCATGCATAAACTACGGTAAGTACAAAAAAAAAAACCATCTCTAGCATATCTGTTACAAATAAGTAACTATAGACCAAGACTAAGGATAAAGATGGAAGGTAACTTATCACTATAATGGAAAGGGGGGAGGGGAAGATGAGTATACAAAAAGCATGATTAAAAAGGTATATATATATAAAGATATATAAAATAAAATAAAAAGCAAATAAAGCAAAAATGAGAAAAGGCAATAATAAAAAGCTCGAAATAGAAGATCAAGACATGGAGAACAAACAACTGAAAATAATACATAAAAAACGGCGGTTAGTTCGAAATCGCATTCTCGTTAGAACAGCCATATAATTCGAATTAAAACCGATAGAATAGCCAGTTTCTGACAATGGCGATAGTATTTACCTATGGACACCATTGGATCTGTCTACTGGCTAGTGTAAGGACAAATAATAAAAACTAAGTGAATTATATACCAGAAATATGAAAAACAGAAATATTAACTCACAGGCACAGCCACCACGTGGCAATTTACACGTTCACACGAGAACATGCGACAGAGCATTTCACATCTCTTTGTCTAAGCGAGTGGACACCGGAATGAATACACGTGAACGAAAAATAACGTGTATAAAGATTTTCGAAAATACTAAGCAGTATAGGACTCAGGACAAGTGGAAAGTAGTCTTTCAAAAATAGTAAGCAGTATCAGACTCAGGTCAAGAGGTAAGCAGGTGATAAGAACAGGTGAAATTCACAAAATAGAGTTATCCAATCAAAGATAAAGAATGTATTTGTAAAATTACGTGGTGAATTTGAAATTATTAATAATATTATTTACAAATACTTCCGGATAGTGGTAATTTTGACAAATGAGTTTAAGATTATTGATGCGGAGAAAGTGAAACTGAAGATCAGAAAGTCGATGTATTCGAAATAGCTGGTTTAAAATGATGTTTCTAAACAATTGAATAGAATTACAAGATCGATATGATAGCTGCCTAGTAATAGTGAATTTATAAGAATCTTTTTTATCATATAGATTGGTGATAACATGATTATTGAGGGTATCTAAATTTATAGGTCTAAATAATTTACTGTTTGACTAACACTAGGCTCATTAGGGAACAATTCAAGGTTAGAGGGGTAAAAATCAATATTAATGGGATAGAAATTATTAATGATAATACAAATTAAGTCGTCAACATATCTATATATATATATATATATATATATATATATATATATATATAATCTTTAATCTTGAGCTTATTATTATTGCCTGTTTTCATTTTTGCCGAGTTTGCTTTTTCATTGTATATATATTTATATATATACCTATTCAATTGTGATTTATGTATACTAATATTCCCCTCATCCCCTTGCCTTTATAGTGATAAGTTACCTCCTATTTTTATCCTTAGCCTTGATCTGTAGTTACTTATTTGTGACAGATATGCTAGAGATGGGTTTTTTTTTTGTACTTACCGTAGTTTATGTATAGGTTTCGTTTAAAAAATTGCAATATATATATATATATATACACACACACACACACATATATATATATATATATATGTGTGTGTGTGTGTGTGTGTAAGTAATAAAGATGAAATAAATTAGAATAATTGAAGAGAAATAGTGAAGCATCCATAACTACTAACTGTAGAATTCAATTACTAACTTAAAAAAAAACTCGAGAGAATGCTAGTCATATACGAAAAAAATCAGGAAATGTATAGAAGAGATAAATATGATAAATCTGGTCGGCGTTCTTACAAAACAAATTTTACTCTGAACACAGTAAATATAAGAACATTTTTAAGATTTTAATTATTAAATTCTAAAGCTTTTTCCTAGCTTTAAACTAATAAACAGAACAATACAGAAATCACGAAACGGCATTTCAGACCCACAAAGTGCTTTGTTAGAGTGAGAACCTTACAAAAACGGTTCAGGGCTTTAATTTTACGATCCCTCCTACGTGATACCTCTCGTACCTATTGTACCAAGTTTTACAGAGTAGGAAAAGTGAGAACTTGTTAATGGTGAAGCCAGACCCTCGATAATGGTAGCACTTAGAGACCCTCCCCACCTCCCGGCGAGTTAAATTGGAGAAGTGTTCAAAATAACACTTAGACTGAAGTGTAAGTTTAATGTTTAAAGACCGTGTGTACCTTAGTAATTTATAATTTACGTGAGGATTTTTTTTCTCATCTCGCTAAAAACAGGCTGTCTCTTTAAAGATTAATAGCGTTGTTTGAAAGTAGGGCATTTAAAAATTTTCTCTTAATAAGTCAGGTGAAAAAATAATGATTTAAAATCAGAGAAACTCAATGCTTTAAAAATATTGCTATGCGTGATAAAGTCAATTATAGTTTTTCATAAAATAATAAAGTAATTTTTATCAGAAATTTTTTGAATTCAAGATTTTAACAAAATTCCACGTTTTGAAATCTTCTGAACAAGTTTTAAACATATTTGGAATTAGATGCGTTTGTGTGCATGTTGAGCAAAATTTAAGGGGGGCAGGAAACTGAGTTTTTGATTTCTTTTTAATCTTTATTATATTGAAAGTTTCTATTTCAACTTAAGGACTATAAGAAGTTATTATGAAAAATCTTTTTTAATTTTATAATAAATTAATTTTATATTTTTGAATTACACGGAAATAAACTTAAAATAAATAAATTTACAAATTGATGTCACTCACTATTTTGTAGTATTTAATGTTCTCACGAAAGACGTTATTTTGGATTTAATTCTAATTTGAATACTTTTTGTTTTAATTTTTTATTTAATTGATAGCGTTTTCTCTTGCATATGTTTTGTGATATTTCAAAATTTTAATATTTTATAAAAATTATTTTTTATTTTTCCTATCGATCAATTTTTACTTTTCCTACATAGTATAATATATACTGAAAGTATTGAGATGGGGGTCAAAAATTCTCATTCCAGTTTTCGGTGCAAGAGCATATTTTAAGTATCTCTGAACCGAACGTTTTTGAGGGGATGTCTGTGTGTGTGTATACATGTTAATGTGTGTATATGTATGTATGTTAGTGTGTGTATGTATGTACGTTAGTAAGTGTGTGTGTGTGTGTGTGTTTGTTTGTAGATGCAGTATCTCACGAACAATTGAAGAGTTCTTAAAATATTTTGGTACGATTATTATAATCAATAAATGTTGAAATGCTATTGATTTTAAACATAATCAATGCTCGGAAGATCCTTATATTCGAATGAATTTTTGGAAAATCATAAAAAAGAAACAGGATTTTCAATAATCACAAATAAATAATAATAATTTGCGACGTAATTTTTATTAGAAAACAAATGATCCCAACACTGTTCTTGAAATTTTTCATGTTTTACACATAAATTTATTAGAAAAATCGCATCATTATATATGTTCATTTTCCATATACAATATCATGAAATACATCTGTTAACTTCATTTTCACGGACTTAGTTTATTTCGTTTACGAGAAAAAAAATCTGATGTGGGCAACACATGACTTTCCTTATATAATGCAATGAATTTACTACTTTTACAGTTAAAAATTTTTTTATTCTTATTGTAGATACTTATATTCTTTCCAAGATATTGAATTTTCTTCAATGAGTCGTCATTTTCATTGATTTAACGTCATTTTTATCAATTTGGCGAGATTTTTGTTAATTTGGCACCAAGTTGGCGACATTCCGCCAAATTCGTCGCCAAAATCTCGCCAAGCGGTATAGACGGAGAAATAAGTTATTCTTACAGCAGATAAATGACTATTGGCGTCCAAATACAAAAGTATTACTCAAAGTATCTTTTTTCGTGAATGGAATGAGCTAGATTCACGAGAATGATGTCACCAAATTTATCGCATGGTATTACATATGGAAAGTGAACATATTTCTCAATAGGAAATATATTTTTTTTAATTTTATACAACCTTTTGATAATTTTTTTGAAAAATGTGCAATATCTCGAGAACGGTTCATGTTAGCGTTCTAAAATTTATGCCAATCGTTTTCTAATAAAAAATTACATAAGAAATATCTATTTGCGTAACTTTATTAGAGGTTCTGATTTTTTGACGATTTCTTCAAAATTTCACTCGAAAATTTAGGGGGGTTCTGAACATTCGATTGCGTATAAAAACAATAGGCTTCCAGCGTTTATGGATTGTGATTTTTGTACCAAATTTTGTTCGAATCGGTCCATTCATTCGTCAGTTATCGTCTTCACAGTCTCACTGACACACACACATCAATTCAAAAATGTTTGATTCATGATCAGGGATGCTTGAAACGTGCTCTCCCGTCGAAAACTCAAATTCAAATTTTCGACCCCGTCACAATACTTTCCTTATACATTATGTATATAAGGAAAGTAATATTATATATACTAGTTTTGTATTTTGACGCCAAAGAATTCGTAAATAGCCCTTTATTTCATGGGCAATTATATTTTGATGAAGATTTTGCACGTACGTATGAATAAGTTACTCTATTTGGTCTCATAAGTCGCCAAAATCACCCAATTTCAATTTACGTGGTGTTAATTAAATTCCAAAATCATAGCATTATGTGTCTTATACACCATTATTTCGCTGTAAAAGAAGTAAAGTCATAGCATAATATAGAGAAAGTCATATGCTGTCCTCATCAGATTTTTCCAAACAAATCCAACTAACCCCCACGCTCTCTCTTATTTACCCACACCGTAGATCAAATTCGAGTACCACCAAACTTGAATCACCCATAAAACGCGGCACCTTCTTGATTAAATATAACGTCGGAATTAAAGATAGATAGATGCCCGGACAGAAGGGTAATTAGAACTATTTCTCCCCTGCCCTCCATAATTGTTCGTCGGCTGTCGTTGAAAGAGCCGACTAGTATCCTAATCAAATTAGATTCGGCACCTGTATAGTAGTGGGGCGGGCAGTTAGCAAGTCTTATTGGGTCTCCTCTGCCCTTTGTTGCCCAGTGCGGTCCATCCTTTCTTGCAGTAGCTGATTAGGGCCCATCAAAGTTGCATAAGGCGGGTGGCTGTGCGGTAAGGGGTGGTGTAGGAGTAAAGTTGTGTGGTTATGAGGAAGTGTGATGATGAAAATTAGAGTACCGGTGGAAAAAATTGTGTATGGCTTTACTTGACATGGCCGGAGATGATGTTGAGGGCAGAAGTTATGAGGAGTAATCAGGAGACTTAGGTTCGATTTCCAGTTCCGGCCAATTGCGATTATTATATTAGATGGAGTTGGGGAGTATATAATTTATTTTTACTTCAAAAATCAAGTTAGGCCATACCGGAAATCGAACACAGACTTCCTGGTTTGCGCCTTCTTATGCTAACGACTACACCATTCCGGATAATTGAAAAATTACCTAGAGGTAATTGAGGAATTACCTTGAGGAATTATCTTGAGGAATTACCATTCAGCTTCCTCAAAAACAGATATGGCATCAACGACCTCAACCCAATAAGAATGGAAGTCTTCTAAACATCTTTGCTTTAAAACTGAAAATTATATACTAATATAATAATTATATACTAATAATTATATACTAATATAATAATTATAACTTCTAAAAGATCAAAAAGTCTCTTTCAAACAAACTTTGAACGGAATCCATACAATTTATAGATAGATTTTCGTGAATTTTTACAAATATATATTTTTTGTGCGTTTTGAGCCTCCCCAATTTTTATATTACGGTATAAAAATATTGACGTGCCTACCATCCGACGTTTATAATTTAACAGCAGCTTAACTACCACAGACTGCTCCAAAATAAAAAATAATAATTTCTTCCTTTTCATCCGCGATGAGTTCTAGGCGGAAATCGTACAGAATCGAATCAATTTTAAAGGTAGAGGTAAAGAGATAGCTTAAGGATGGGATTGTTGCACTGGTTGTCAAGGATTGTATGCAATTTATCCTTTTATATTAGATGAATAAAATTTATATATATTGTGTTTTTTTTTTTTAGAATTATAAATTCAATTTATTTCTCCCGGGCAATGCTGGGTACATTTTCTAGTTTGATTAAATATGATGAGTTGTCCAAAAATCATGCAATTTAAGAGGAAAAATAAGAGATTTACATATTCAGCGTTTACAAATCCAACGGGATTTTTTTTTTTCATTTTACATTGTTAGATTCATTTTAGAAGGTGTGGATATTTCGATGATTTTATTTTGTTCTTATTCTACCCATGTGGCATTATGCTTCCTGAAAACCAGTTGATTATATTAAAAAGGAATGGATTAACTTTAACTTTTGTTATGTTAAGGGCCGCGAAAGTGAAGAAGTGAGGTTTATCGGCTTTACTATCATTAGTCCCAACTGCTAAAAATCGTTACCAATGGCCGCAGGCATCACATATAGTCAAGGACTTAAATTGTTTTGAAGTCGCCTATTCACTTTTGTTAAATGTTGAAATAAACGTTTTGCAATGATGCTATATCAATGACATAGGCAAGGGGTCTTAACCCCAATGGCAGAATGACTACATCCGTTCTTTATAGGGTTCTTACTAGAGAATGAAATCCATCGGTCTTTGCTATCCAAACAGCACCTTCGGATAGGTTGGACGATCTGAGTCGAAAAAAAATCTTGACCACAGGACAGAACCCTAACCCAATTCCTTTCTCCGGGGGCACAAAATATAGGGTTTTTCAAAAAAACGTTGTAATGCTCCCAAACCCCCTCTTTTCGTTGACATAGAAGGTTACATATTTGCACACTTATACATGATATCGTCTGAAGAAAACGTAAGAGAGCCAGATTTTTTATATTTCTCGGCGGGCAAAATGGGGAGGGTCGGAAGGGCTTTACAGACCCCCCCCCCCTCCCCTTGATCTAGAGTGCTAAAACTTTTTATACTTACAGTATCGACCACATACGACCACGTACCAGGACCTAACTGTGACAATTTTCGATAAATAGTTTCAACAAAGTGACATATATTAAATAACAAAAATACAACGTTTTAAAAGAAGTTACTTATACTAGCAGGCTTAAATACTTGTATGGTAATAAAAGTACAAAAATTGCTTCACATGCGCTTGAAAGATTAATCCTTTCTCCTTCCTATATGATTTCAGAATTCTAACCTACAAATAACACTCCGCAATCCTTACGCCTACCCCATTCCTTACTCATAGATATCAACGTGTAACCCCAATGATCGTCAATATAAAACTGTAGTTGGATGATTCGAGTGGTCGCTTGTCCATCTTGTGAAAGCGCCCTAAGTGCGAATAATTGAAATTAACTCGGTCAGCCCTGTCAATATTAGATGAACCCCGGCAGCAGGGCTAACCACCCGGATGTTGAATAATAGAAGGACCGAATTACCCGGGGCTGGTGTTTACGAGACAACAAGTGATAGTGGGGATGGAATTATGGGATTGTTGTGCGTTTGAGATGTTGGGTACACAAGAATAGTTGTTATGTTTTGGAAAGGCGCTTCAAACTTTTATCTGGGCGGTTTGGAGAACATTTTCAGTATTTCTATTTTTATTTCGTAAAAAATACAGCATGAGAAGAAATAACAGTTAATTTTGGTACAAAGTCGCCACAATTTCAAAGATTAAATATTTCGAGAACGGTATATCGTTTAGAAGCGGTTCTCAACAGTGGTACGCGCACCACAGAGGAACTCAAGAAGGTGGCTGGTGGTATTTGGATAATCTGTGCAGCACTGAAGGATTAATTTAATGCTGAAAGTTGAATTGGCATCAAGTATAAAAATTCATTGTTTTCAAATCATAAGAAATTTTATAATTGCGCTTCTGAGAGGATTATGAAATAAAAATTAGATAACAATTCCCTTTCCTTCAGATACAGTAGCATTAATCGAATACCTTGGTTCTGACGAAATAAATTCTGTCACTCATTGATGTGACAGAAATTTAATAGATGATTTTAAAAACAACTCTTTAGTCAGCTTTTGGATTAAATAAACAAGCAAATAATATAACATTAAGGACATTACAGAAAGAGCAATTATACTTTTAGTCATTTTAAAACAGGATTTTTTTCATAACTCAACAAATATAGTACTAAACTCGACTTAGAACCAAATTTGCGTTTAAAATTAAGTCAATTATAGTACTATTTACAAAGAAACTGACATTGTTTGTTAATCATATTGTTATATTTTTAATTATATTTCTATTATCGTTCAATTTTTTTTTATTAGAAATTAAATTAAAATATGTGACAATAACATACTTAATTCTTGCTTTCCTATTTGTATGTAAGATATTTTTGGTGCTGGTACTAACATTTTTAACACTTTCCAACATAAGCCGTAAAAATGGATTTATTAAAATGAAATTATAGCATGGTGTTCAGACGGTCTGTTGGACATATAGGAATGTAAATGAGTAATATCACCCAATTAGTTTTGGATTGAACCCGGGTTTGAAAAGTGAAATACATTGAACCCTATGGGACCTAATTTTTTAAACATGTTTTAAGCGAAGTTAAAATTCACAAATTGATTTGAAAATTTTTGAAAATATCCAAATAATCCCATGAAATATATGAAAAAAATTTGAGCAAAATATGTTTGGTAGTTTTTTAAATAAAAATAAAAATTATAATTACACCCATATTATATGAAGAGATCAAGTGATCCACTTCAAAATAAAATATCCATCTTTTTTCCCAGTGTCAAAATTGTGATTTTTAAACTTCTTTTAAATTTATATTTAATGTTACATCCTTCCTAAAACCGTTTTATTTTTTCGTATTTTCTGTGCATCTATATTCTGAGCCAACGCAATTACAATATTTTTGAGTTTAAATGATTATCAAATTGTCATTATTTCTACAACGAACCCTAATTTAAATGGATGCAGAATGCAAACAAGCGATTGTAAGATGAGTTGTATAAGAATTGCTGAATTTTTTTTCACGCAAAATTGTTTAGCTCTGGAGTCTGGAATAAAAGTGATATGAATGAAACATTCATTGCTTTTACATAGAGAGCCAGGCGTTTTATATTTCCATGACGTTATTTGAGTAAAGTTCATTTTTTAATGCAGTTTTAAGTTTTCAAATATAATAAATTATTGTAGTACTGTGATAATTTAAAATATATCCCCGCTGAATGTATCGCATTTTAGAGATGTTTAAATAACAGTGCATTTCAATTGGAAAGTGTTTCATAATCAATGTTTTATGCATGATTGATTTTTTTTGTATAATACATTTTTGATTTTTATGACCATTTCTAAAACAAAGACACACGTCTAATTTTTCAAATCGTACTAAAATCTGAATAAGTGGTTTAACTACTACATTTAATAAAATTTCGACGGATAGATGTGATAGTTATAGTGAATATGTACATTATACAGACCGAAAAACACATGGAATCAGATTTACAGACACACATATTTATAGACACACGTATTCACCACACAGATGTGACGAAGTACTTGATTCGTGCTCAAAACGTATGAATTTGTCGAAAGTTGAAATTTGTTATGATATTCCAATACTTTATACATTACCATGCCTTGGAGAGAAAGTAAAAGTCTGATGTAGGCAGCACATAACTTTACTTATAGTTTCTATTCATTTTCTTTTGACAGATATATTTCTTTAGACGCTATTTTTCAGATTTTTTTTTTTTTTTTTTCATGTTTTGAAATTTTATTAGAAGCCTTAACTTGCAGTAATTTTGTTTCTAAAATATGTTTCTAACTCGCCAAAGAAGAAAAAATATTGCACTTTTATGTTGAAAACTCTTTTATATTGTAAGAGCCAATATTATGTAAAACAAATTTTAGATAGGATATCTTTCATTATTTCCTGTATTCCAAGAAATGTTACCCGGCTTAAGAAACTTCTGTGTTTTTAAGATATCCAGCCATCCCATCCTCAAAAGTCTACAAAATATCACGATCAAAATTATTAATACTTCTGTTTAAAACATAATTAACACAGAAAAAGTTCAATTGTAAAAAATATGCTTGTTTCCTTGGAGGTGGGGGTCCTGCAATGGCGCTCCGTGCCGTGGCCCGGTTGCTGGTTTGGAACCGGACCTGCTCAGTTGGGGAGAAAATCCTCTAATCTCGAACTTGACAGCCGACGTTATAGTCAATGATCCACTAAGAAATTTATCTTAAAAATTAAAAAGAAGCTTACAGTTTCAATGAACGCAAATTAAACCTGTTCTTCCTAAACTTTTCGCAATTGCATACGTTTTATCTCAAAAATTCTCAAATTGAAAAAAATCTTTCTTTCCCACACTTTGCACCAATTAATGTAACCATCCATCATTTTCCATGAAAGAAAAAAATAATTCTTTGTTTGTTTCTTTTTTTTTTCAAAGGGTTAAACACATACGACCTGGGTTCAACACCGCGTCGTTGCGCTCCTCGGGGTAAAAGACAGCCGCATTTAACCCTTCATTGTTCATGGCATCTCCACCACACAAAAGCGAGAAAGAACAAAGAGATATTGACCATTTAAAGAACGCCTTTATTAATAAACACCGGTCCTTTTCATTACGTAGAAGCAATTGTCGGCAGCAACAAAAAACACACAAGCCCCAAACACAGAAGACGAGATTTTTAATTCGCAGGTTAATTTTCTCTTCTATTAAGTCGTACGATGGCATCCGCTCTTTCACGATATTTATGGCCACGGATATGTATAAAAAAAATCCAGCCTTCTGCGTTTGCGTTCACTCTTTGAGCACAGACCGGTGTCTTGGAGACAATGGGTTGGGAGTTTTTAAAGGAAAAAAAACCCTGGAGAAATTAAGGGTGCATTTTCAACGAACTGTGCCCATTGCTCAATTTGCATATATTAAATACCACACTGGAAGAAAGAATATCTGTGCGCAACCGCTGGGGAATAAAGGTTTTTATGAAGAGCAGCAGAAAGAACATTGTTAGATAAAAACAAATGTCTTTTTTAGCTGAGCTTGAAGTTAACTTGACGTTTTTAATGTACTCCATTCGCTTTTCAAAATACAGTGCTGCGGTTGAAATGATGCATCACGACTATACCAGAGTTAAAGATAAAACGATAATGGCAATAATTTTTAAAGATAGAGCGAATTATATAAGGAATTAGTTCTCTTTGTTCTGAAGGTTAAATGGAAGCATTGTTATCATGTCTTAATTGAATACGGTTGTAATATGTGTAATCATGTTAGCAAGAAGCTTATTCATTGGACGAACAAATTAAATGCGCTGACTGAGTTATATAATGTCGTACGTAAGGGTTTTGTAAGAAGTTTTTTGTCTCGCATTTACAAAGCGCAATGTATTTGAAGATACATTTCATTAAAAACATTTTTTTTTTTTGGAATAAGCTTTTTGAACAGTATCTATACTATTAAAACGTGTGTGACTATTAGTGTATCAGTATCATGAAGATTTACATTTTTCGTCAGATGGAAAAAAGATAGCAGTAAGAGAACAAACACTAAAACTACAATTGACTAAGAATACACTAGAAATACAACCAGAGCACTAACTATATAAATGATATACGGATGATAAAGTCGGGATATAGACATCGCATAAATGAGATTACCAAGATGTCTGGACAGCAGTTTTTAAATTCAATCCGGCCGTTATATGGCTCAAAGTTTATGTTCATTTTCCGGAGCTGAGATGACCCGGCACATCTTCTAGCAAAAGCCACAAACATAGAGGAGGGGCCAGCATGAGCCTCTAAAATCTGACGATCTGACTGTTCGATGAAGAGGGGCTCGAGCCATCAATTGAAAGTCAGGGCCCAGATGGAGAAAATTCCAAGATTTCCCTATTCCTTCAGTCGTGACAACAACAAAAAATCTGATGCAGGCAACACATGACTTTCCTTATATAATGCAATGAATTTACTACTTTTACAGTTAAAAAAAATGTTATTCTTATAGTATATACTTATATTCTTTCCAAGATATTGAATTTTCTTCAATTAGTATTCATTTTCATTGATTTAGTGTCATTTTTATGCATTTGACGAGATTTTCGTTAATTTGGCAACATCTAAAAATGTCGCCAAGTTGGCGACATTCCGCTAAATTCGTCGCCAAAATCTCGTCAAGCGTTATGGACGGAGGAATAAGTTATTCTGATACCAAATAAATGACTATTGGCTTTCAAATACAAAAGTATTACTCAAAATATCTTTTCTCGTGAATGGAATGAGTTAGATCCACGAGAATGATGTCATGCAATTTATCGCATGATATGACATATGAAAAGTAAACATGTTTCTCAACAGTTAATATTTTTTTTTAATTTGTGGGATTTTTTTGATAAAATTTATTTGAAAAATGCCCATTATCTCGAGAATGGTTCATGCTAGCGTTCTAAGGTTTATGTCAATCGTTTTCTAAAGAAAAATTACATAAATATCTACTTGCGTAACTTTATTAAAGGTTTTTATTTTTTTATTTTTTCAAAATTTCACTCGAAAATTTAGAGGTGTTCTGAACATTCGATTGTGTTTTAAAACAATAGGCTTCCAGTATTCATGGATTGTGATTTTCGTACCAAATTTCATTCGAATCGCTCCATTTGTTCGTGAGATATCGTCTTCATAGACTCACTGACACACACACACACACACACAGAGAGAGAAAGACACCACCTCAAAAATGCTTGATTCGTTATCAGGGTTGCTTGAAACGTGCTCTCCCGTCGAAAACTCGAAATCGAATTTTCGACCCCGTCACAATACTTTCCTATACATTATGTATATAAGGAAAGTATGTATATACTGACGCGATGACCAGAGAAGGCCAAAATGTGATGGGAAGCGACCAAACTCAAAACAAGTCCTGTAATACCACATCTCTACCGTAATCTGAGGTGAAAATTAAGCAAATTTTTCCATAGTGTAATATATCTCCTGTTTGTGCGAACAAATCTCTCTATCTGCGGTACACAAAGGTCAACCTTAATTGAGGGGAGAAATTGCGATTTGATTAATAGAAATATTTTGAATGAGCTATGAGCTGGGATCCCTCGAGAATAACTGATTTTTATCACTTCCCAACATAGTTGAAAAGTGTTTATGACTTTGTTCATTCTGTCTGTCTGTCTGTCTGTCTGTCCGTTCGCACGATAATTGCCGTAAAAATAACTTTATCAAAATGAAATTGTAGTATGTTGTTGAGACGGTCTGTGGGACATATGGGAATGTAAATGACTAATATCATCCAATTAGTTTTGTATTGAACCCGGGTTGAAAGAGTGAAATACATTGAACCGTATGGGACCTAATTTTTCAAACATTCTTTAAGCGAAGTTGAGAATCACAAATTGCTTCCAAAATTTTAAGAATTTTACGAATATAACGAAAAAATTTTTCCTAGTGTAAAAATTGAGATTTTTAAAGTTCTTTTAATTTTATATTTAGTGTTGCATTCTTCCTAAAACTTCCTTATTTTACGTATTTTCTGTGTATCTATATTTTGTGTATCTACAATCTGCGCCAACGTAATTACAATATTGTTTAGTTTAAATGTATACCCTGTGTATATAGATTTGTTGCTTCCCGTTTAAATTGAGAAAACGATTTCTTAAAAGCTATGAGGGCTTTCTTTTGTAAAAACAAGTTATTGATCTAGAAACAGAATTTCCTACTGAACATTTTTGCTGGTTACTGTTTATATCAACATTTTATTATTTCGAAGATATTTCGAGTAAAAATATTTAAATTGAAGTAAAAACTCGCTTGGACTATTTAAATTTTCGAAGACGAAAAGTTCAAAATATTAAAACATTGAAATTATTATTGTATACAGCCGAACTCGGTTACAACAATCTCGGTTGTAACGACAACTCAGCTGTCGAAAGTCCCCCTCACGAAGCCGTATGAGAATAATGTTATTTTGCTTTGGTTATAATATCTTAAAATTTCCAAATAACTCGCATATTATGTCAAAATAAGTCATCATTGTATATTCTAATATGGGGTTATTTTGTACTTTCTGTGTATCTTCAAATTCTTTTCTTCTCTCAGTATATGAAAGATCACATGTTTTTCAACCCTCCTTTCTTGCAAAGATATATTTACCTCCTCACGATATTTTCGTTTTTAACTCTGACCTACCAAATCGTGTGATAAAGCCAGGAATCCTGACAATAACCTCCAATGTTTTCAAGATTTGTTTAAGGGGATATTCTACCTTTAAAATCATTAAAATATCATTTTTTTTCTTTTTATCTAGTTGTAAAATTTGGCCATTCTGAACATTCTGAAACCTACCATTATTATTTCTGTATATTAATTATTTTTGATGACATTAAGAAATACAATGCATCAATTATACTATACTAAGCATATAATAATAATATACCAAGCATACTTTAACCGAATTTTTCTCAAATCACTGATTTTTGAACTTGCACGCATAATATTTCAAGAACCGTTTGATGAATTCTTATGACGTTTTGTATGCTTAACAATGACATTATTGTCCAATAAATATACTAGATTTATATGTGTGCCTTATAAAAAAATATTTTTAGAAGCAAGAAAGTTGTCAAAAAATTTAAAATATATATTAATTTGCCTAATTAAAAATTAAAATAATCAAATAATCCCAGTATGTAAGTATATTATGAATGATGTTGTCATTAATACAACCTCAGACTACTTTGATTGTATCCATAAAAGTTTAAAATATCATTTCCGGAATAACATATTATGGTTTTATCGACAAAAAACATATGCAAATTATAATTACTTTTTATATAACATTTCTTAATTTTCGACTATTTTTTTTTAATTTTAAATTTTAAGAAGAATATTATTGTTCTCTACCCTAAAAGTTTCATTCCAATAGTTTCAATTATTTTATTTGAAATATGTTGAACCTTCTGTTGATTTCCTCGACATTTTGGCATTTTAAGCGTAGTAGGATTTTGCAGGTGCATGGAATGGAGCATTTAGCAATTTTGATGAATTCATCAATGTCGATCTCACGACAAGTGATACACTTACAGAGAGTGACACAGTGCAAAATGTCAAATCATCCCTGGATCCTGCTGAGGAAGATGATGCCAAAGAAGATGACGAAAATGATCGTGTGGTATCAATGTCGGCAAGAGACATTAAGCTATTCGTACAATAGCTAAATTTTATGAGGTAAAAGTTGAAGATCCAAATGTTCTTGCTAGTGCTGCGGAAGTAGAAGACGACATTAACAAACTTTACATGAAGTCAAAAACTCAAGAGGAAATTACTAATTTCTTCTAATAAAAATTGCTGCATACGAAAATTTTTCTTGGTATATTTAAGCATTTGATATCTTGTTGTATTGCTCTTCATTGACCCAGACCGTCCGATCTACCCGAAGGTGTAAGGTATCTGTTTGGAAGGCCGGGAAGTGCCACCCAATTTAGACCGAAACCCAGTGGGGGAGGCATCCACAGGGACCGTACCCTCTTTCCCCGACCTCTCGGAAGGACATACGAACCCACATGTTTCACGTGATCGCACTCCGCTTGAACACGGAGGCAGTTTTGGCAGTGGCGGGAATCGAACTCGGGCCGAACGAGTGCAATTCCCGCGAGCTAACCACTGGGCTGTCGCGCCCCTTGCCGTATTGCTCTGTAATTTTTTCCCGAAACACAGAAGATGTTAAAATAAAAGTACGACATGCACTATGTCATTTACGAAATGTATACTAAAAATGGCTGAATACGAAAATTTTTATTGGCATATTTAAACATTTAATATCTTGTTGTATTGCTCCGTATTTTTTCCCCAAAACACAAAAGATGTTAATGTAAAAGTACGACATGCACTATGTCATTTACGAAATTTATACTATGTACCAACATTTTAAAATGGCTTATCGGTTATATTGTCGCTTTCTTATAGCGTCAAAATTTCAGAAGTTCATGGAAAGTTGTTATATCCGAGTTCGACTGTATATTCATAAATGATACTCCTTTTTCGACAAAACAAGTACAAATTATATAGATTTTTTTTATATATTAGGTTAGGAGAAACAGGCATAAAAAATGTTTACATTTTTCGCTTTCTTAGCGTTCTTTCTTTCGTCTTCATCGATTTTTGCCGGAGATCGCGACTATAGATGCTACTCGCTTTAAAAGGCTTAACAAAATTTTAAACAGGTAGAAATGAAACTGATAGTTTATCATTAGTTTTAGTACTAAGTCCTCCATTTGAATTTTTACTTTCCTTATATACGTAATGTAAAGTATTGTGACCGTGCATCCCTGATCACGAATCGAATATTTTTCAGGTGATGGCTGTGTGTGTGTGTGTGTGGAGACGATATCTCACGAACGAATGGAACGATTGGAATGAAATTTGGTACAAAAATCACAGTCCGTGAATACTAGAAGCCTATTGTTTTAAAACACAATCGAATGTTCAGACCCCCCCCCCCCTAAATTTTCGAGTGAAATTTTGAAAAAATCCTCAAAACATTTAAACCTTTAATAAAGTTACGTAAGTAGACATTTCTCATGTAATTTTTACTTAGAATTATTTACTTAGAATTATTTTTTACTTAGAACTATTTTTAGAATTATTTCTTTTACTTAGAATTATTTTTACTTTGACATAAACTTTAGAACGCTAGCATGAGCCGTTCTCGAGATATTGCATATTTTTCAAATAAATTTATTAAAAAATCCCATAAATTAAAAAAAAATTAGCTGTTAAACATGTTCACTTTCCATATGTTATATCATGCGATAAATTGGGTGACATCATTCTCGTGGATCTAACTCATTCCATTCACGAGAAAAGATACTTTGAGTAATATTTTTGTATTTGAACGCCAATAGTCACTTACCTGCTGTAAGAATAACTTATTTCTCCGTCGATAACACTTAGCGAGATTTTAGCGACGAATTTAGCGAAATGTCGCCAACTTGGCGAGATTTTTAAATGTTGCCAAATTAACGAAAATCTCGCCAAATTGATAAATATGTCGCTAAATCAATGAAAATGACGACTCATTGAAGAAAATGCAATATCTTGGAAGGAATATAAGTATCTACTAAAAGAATAACATTGTTTTAACTGTAATAGTAGTAATTTCATTGCATTATATAAGGAAAGTCATGTGCTGCCCACATCAGATTTTTTTTTTCTTGCGGTAGAGCAACGGAAATCCAAGACAAACTGATACAGTTTCGTGAAAACGACTTTCAGTGCTACCTCGTTTCTGAAAAAAAAATGTTCTTCAAGATTATATTCTTCACCCATACCCCTGCACCAAATGAATAGGGCATGATTGACTTCAAACTAATGGTTGCAGCAGAAACGCTCTCTTTTCAGCTTACCTGCTCGTATTTCTAACCCAGACAGTTTTACGATCCCATTCAAACTCGACAATGGCACCAAAATTGGACGAGCAAGATATTAATATAAACGGAATCTTGTACCACTCACGTTTTTTTTTAAACAGGTGATTGTAATGAAATGATATGATATTGAACTCGCATTGTGTAGTAATAAGTGCAGTAGGATTATGTTACTGAGAAAATAGACCGCCTGAATGTGTAACATGCGTAGTGTACGTGCTTGCCTTTGTTGAGGTAAGCAATTGACGATGTTTAGTGTGGTGTAACTGCCGATATCATGTATCGAGTTTTACGCCATGGTTAAGCTGTTATATGTTGTGGGAATTGCCTTGTAATATATTGAAAATTAGATTGCAATCGTTTAGCTTAGGTGAGTATTATGTTACGGAATAATTTTATTGTTATAATGATTCACTTCTTCATTCATCGTAAGAGGGGGGTAAAAAATGGTAAGGGTGTCAAATATGACAATGAATTGCTGCGGAAATGTTATGAAAGTAAATGTTTCTATATCCAATTCAGGTTGTGATAATATTTAAAACTGCCATAAAATTAATGATATGTTAAACAACATATTTATCAAACAATGAGGAACTTTTAGACAATTTTAATGGTGAAATACCTTTAACTGTGTAATGCATCCACTGATTAGAAAATAAGCTATCATTGTGGTTGATACAGAGGTTGATATAACATTATTTCTATATCTGTAAATAAAATATCAAATTTTGAAGTTCAGAATCTTATTTGGTTATGGTGTTAAATGCCATGAATTATTTTTAATTATTAAATATTTTTCCATGCTGTGTTGACTAAATTTGCTAAATGTTCTGTGCTTAGTTTATTTAATAATTTTGCTGAAACTCTAATGAAAATTTGTAGGCAATGATGAAGACAGCAAGTGAAATAATTTAATTCGAATAATTTTTTTTAATTCGAATTTTGTCTACTACAATTTTATACTATATTTTTATTTACCCTTTTCTCCTCTTATCCTACTAATATTCTCCGTAACTTCTAATAACAAAATTTTAAAGGTCCATGATATATATTGGTTTACTTTTTATCTTGCTAACAAGCCTTAAAAGTAGAGTATCTATCAACTATTAGTCCTATGGGTGCTTTTCAATTTAATATATATTATTTTTTAATTATTACTACCTGTTAAAGTTGTCTTTTTCTTGTTTTCTCGTTTGTAATATTCCGCTTATTCTGCCCCTCATGCATGTCGTATACTGGTTTTTATCATTTTAATAAGTTAATCGTCCATTCTTTGAACTCATCATAGATGCTTTTCAATTATTTATTTGATAAAGCATAAAAATTTTAATACGTACATGGGTTGTTCTTTGTTGTTTGTTGTTTACATAATACATGGGTTGTTGCTTGTTGGTTGGTGATATATCATTTTAGAATTTAGTTAATTATATTTATTTTCTTGGATATTTTGGGTCCCAGATATTTTTATCTTTGATAGTGTATAACTTACAGAAACACAGAAGAAATCATAGATTAAGTGGACACCTAATGAAGTCTTAACTCTGTTTCTTAACTCTAATTAGTCTCACAAAGAAAGTTCTTATTTTTCTATTACATTACTTATTTTTTTATTTTAATTTTTCATGTTATTTATATACACTTATTTGCTACTTATATTTTTAAATACCCATATTTCATCATATTTTTTTCGCACTTTTTTTTAAGCTATCTAACAAACTTCAGATAAATAAATTCTTCTAAATAAACCATATGTTTACTTTTATTGATAGACTTGTAACTTCATGTTTTGCTCATTTATATAGCATACTTGTTCTTCAATATAGAATTGTTATACATTATTACCCATAGGGCGCGGTAGCCCAGTGGTTAGCGCGCGGGAATTGCACTCGGTAGGCTCGGGTTCGATTCCTGCCATTGTCAAAACTGCCGCCGTGTTCACGCGGAGTACGATCACGTTAAACATGTGGATCCGTAAGTCCTTCCGAGAGGTTGGTGGTAGGGAAAGAAGGGCACTGTCCCTGTGGATGCTTCCCCCACTGGGTTCTGGACTAAATTGGGTGGCACTTCCCGGTCGTTCAAACAGTTACCTTACACCTTTCTGGTAGGTCGGACGGTCTGGGTCTCAACAACAACAACATTATTGCCCATGTTGAAAATATAGTTGATAAATAATGTATAACAATTTCTATCCAGATAATCAAATGGTATGCAGATCAGTAAGCCATATATTTAAAAGGGGGGGGGGAAGCAGAACAAAAATCTATAGAATATATATCTGATTAGGGGAATAATAGAATGAATAGCAATGGATAGGCGGCAATAATATTTATTATATAACGTATAATTTACTAGAACTTTATGTGTTCTGTGTGCCCGTCTCTATTCTATTATTATTTACCTCCTACTTACTCATCCTTCTGCCAAACCAATTTTCAGAGAACCCATGTCGTATACCAGTTTATCTTGTTAACAAACATGTAAAAGTCAGGTGTCCGTCCCTCGGAATCACTATGGCTGTTGTCCCTTCTGCTTGTGTGGTATTCCCGTTACAGCAGGGGATCGAACAAGGAACATAAATGTCACCGTATCTTGTACCTCCCCAACGTTCGAAGATGGGGATCCATCTAAACAAATCTCTGCAAGAATTTTCCAGCATTTCAATTTTCCGGTTGGTGGTCAGGGGTGGAGATTGAATGCGAGAGGGATTTTTATTTCCTCGAAGCTTGAAACCGAGGGATGTCTTGGTAGATCTGTAGCAGTACATTTATGTACGTTTCTTTGTCATTTATTATTTTAAATTACGTTGTTCATGTATGAATTAAAATTGTAATGTCCATTTATGAATTAAAAATAAGTATAAATAGTCATTTTTACATGAAGATACTCGTATATTTCAATTTCATTGTCGCTATTGGTGACCATAATCATTGATATAGATTTGAACTAGAGTCTCCACGAATTCGTGAGTGTCAGAGGTGAGTACCAGATGTCAAATTATGAAAAGTATTTCTAACTAATTAATGAAAACTTCTCAGACGGTAATAAATTTAACTCAAATAAATATATAAATACACAGTAATTTAGTGTGTGTGTGTGAGAGAGCCTCCTTGTTATTTTAAAACATATTGTTAACTGATAATAGTGTAACATTTTCATTATAAGCGTACTGTGTGGAGAAACTTTTTTCCCCAGCCGGGAATCGAACCGCTTATAATCGTACTGGCCAGCCGATGACTATCGAAGTAAACGCTCTCCACCCTCTAATGTCAGATTGACGTGCAACTGACTACCTGACTGACTACCTCCTGCTATTTTTACCTCGGGTTAACCTCCTGATGCTATTTTTATCCTCCAGATTAGCTTTCTGTGTGATCGTTCACCTCCCGATTTAAAGTCGGCGTTTAGTATACGATAATCTATTGAATCCGTGCTAGTCGTATTAGGGTCACTTTCAGACCACCGACATTTTTGTACTAACCTACAGGGTTTATTTGTTCGGGCGCCATTGTAAAGAACCTTGCTCCCCTAACCGGGACTCGAACCACGGATCGTCGTACTGGTCAGCCGGCGCTCTAACAGGAAGCTACTGGGATGGAATTGCAAGCTCTTATTGTCGACGTGAACTTTGCAACTGATGTGAAAATTTAGTAGCGCATTGTTTGTTAAAAATTTGTCAACTTACCACTGGGAAAATATTTATATTTATCGGAAAATTACATTTACAACCATTACTGATATTTGTCTGTATTTTAACACGTCTCTTCCAAAAAAATATTTCCATTGTATGTTGGTCTTTTGACAAACAATTTTATAACAATTAAGGTTCATTATTGAAAATTAAAAAGAATACATACGAGTATATGGCGAAACTTAAGCTGTCTGCCACTCCAAAAATAATTGAAATGCATTCCCATTGCTTTCATTCACTTCAAAGCATGTATTTGATTATTTGACTGAAAACACTACCTAGATTGTCCGACATACTCGAAGGATATTAAACGTTTCTGAAGCCTACAACAGAAGAATATATCCCTTTAGACAGACTGCTTATCAAACAGTTTTGCAAATACGATAATAAACAATAGTTCACAAAATCTAACTTAATCAGCAAAATTTATACTTAGAAAGTCATTTGTTTAAATAGTCGAAATTTTGATCCAGAGTTTCAAATATAATATAATTCTCATATTTTAAAAACAAATATATTTACACATTATTTTGACCCATCCACCATTAAAAAATTCTAAACACTCGGGATGAAAGTAAATGGACTGCAATCCTATAATAGAGCGCTGCATTGTTTCAAGAAATTGTTTAACTGGTCATTCCGTCACCATACCGTAGACTATGTTAAGAATTATGGGGCAGAAATTGGTTCTCTGTGATCCTCGGCGCTTAGAATTTTGCGAATGGTGGGCGGGCTAAAATATTGTCCTGCATCGTTCTTAGTTCCAAGTAAATATTTCTATTAGAAAATTCTAATATTCTCGCTTTGATGAGTTTTGTGCTAGGTGGTCATGTTTATTGCCTAATTTGTGTTGACGAGCTCAAATGATCGTGACACCATGGTTCACGATTGGTGGGGGGTTGACCAGATGCGCAAGTTCTTGCTTATATCACTTGTAGAGAAACGTTCTGTTATAGGAAATAAGTCAGAATTTGCTTCCCCGTAAGTCTCATACGCAAGTATTCAATTTTTTTTTTCTTCGGCGAGAATCACATATACAGGGTGATTCAAAAGTTCGGAGCAAAAGTAAAACGCGATAAAAAAATATCTATGGGTCGGAGAGACATGCGGTTTGCAGATTAATATTCACAGTGGTGGGGGATTTTGTGTGGCATGAAAAAAAAAATTGTTCAAAATCTCGACACTAGGGGCGCTGCTACAGATAAAGCCATGGAGGTGACTTATGCATATCGCTCATGCAACGCAAAATTAGAATCAGACAAAAACATTACTGAATACCACCCCACACGGCACGTCAAGTGATGGAGTTGCTATGGTCAACGTTTGGTGCCGATCGCCCACTGAGCAGGCATAGAACACATGAATGGCCTGCAAGATCCCCAAACCTCACACCCTGTGATTTCTGGCTGTGGGGGATACCTAAAATCACGGGTCTATAGAGGAAATCACTGAAAGACGCCTTACGGCAGGAGGTAGCAGCCATTCACGTTGATATGCTGTTTCATGTTGTATCAGCCGTAATACCGCGACTGCACTCAGTACTGGAATGTAGTGGTGGACCCATATATTGAGCACTTGTAGCTGTAAATCATGCTGAAATAAAATATCTCATTTCACAATTATTACCTCGCATTGTTTTCTTTGCAGCAGCGGCCCCTAGTTTCGAGATATTGAGCTATTTATTTTCATGTCATACAAAATCCCCCACCACGGTGAATATTAATCTGCAAACCGCATGTCTCTCCGATCCATACATATTTTTTTTATAGCTTTTTACTTTTGCTCCGAACTTTTGAATCACCCTGTATATACAAAAGATCCTATGTAATCAAAAAACCCTTTCCTTTTCCGGATTTCATGGGGACGGACAAATCTATGCTCCCGTTTTACAGTGCACTAGGAATTTTCGGCTGTTGCACCAACTTTTGTATATGGGAGCATCATCAAAGATGAATCTGGACACGAAGGGAGAGAGAGTGGGCAAGAGAGGTGAGAAGGAAAATTTCCTGTCATTCAGATAAATAGCAATGCCTATCAAATATGTAAATTCTATCAATATATGGAGTTTCAAGATACCATAATGTTCTTACAGTCATGTTCTCCTGTCAAACCTTGAGACTTAATCCCGAATCATGGACTGCCACTTTCTGAGTCCATATTCACTTTGGACATCCTCCACCGTCCATCGCCGTGACAATGTGCGCCATCGCACGTGTGTGTTCACGCACATTCACAGGATGTTCTGTCACTTTAGGAGCAACCAAGCGTCAAACGCAAGTTGATTTAAGTCCGAGAAGTATTTTCCAGATGATTATCGCATGTCAGCGGGGACGAGTGTTTCCTGCAGAGAGAAGAATTTGATAGGATCGGGCCATTTTTTAGCCTGGCCAGAATTATGATGGGGGACAAACCTGTGATGAGCACGGCATGGATAGGCGCTGAATGTTGCGGTTTTTATTTTATTTTTGCTCTTTAATCAAACAACGAGGATCAGGAGAATTCAAAACGAGAGACGAATATATAGATATAAATCTTTATCAGTTGGGAATAGTAAATCTTCCTCTTTCTCTTTAGTGGTTTCGTAACTCCAAACTGGTCAACTGTGAAGAACATTTTATTCATTTTCGTGATGGAATGATATAAAACGAATGGTTTCGCAGTACATTGTTTGTTTAGCAGTCACTATCATTTAACATTCGTTTTAACAGTTATATTTAAGTTAACAGTTTATAGCAGTTTTATTTAACGGTTACCATCATCCAGCAGTTTAACAGTCGTGTCCATCACTTCAAATAGAAATTATTAGGTTGCCGAGTACTGTTTTGCTGATATAATTGGTTGATTCTCATGAATCGATGAAAGGCCGATCTTCGGTAAGCAATGATTGACACGATTCTTCTAAGTTTAAAATGATCGGGTCGTCAATCATCGACATGCGACAATCTGATGTTGCAAGCTAACTGAAAGATAAGACATCAGCTAGCTCATCGAGCTCGGTAAGCTCATCGACTCGGTTTCGCCCAAGCTCGGTTTCATCTCTCAAAGTCTGCAAAAGACATTACTGATATTTTACCGACGAAATCAATGATCAGCTGATACTTTACCAAGTAAAAGCAATCATGCTTCTTGTCTAATATCTAGTAGCCATATTTTACTACTTAAACATAAGTGAGCATGACAGTAGATATGAGTACAACTTTATTTCAGAGTACTACGTATATCGTCTAACATGAGAAGTTTACCTCAGATATGAAAGTCTTGGAGAATGCTATATTCCATGATCTATTGTCTCTGTATTGGATTGAATATTCTTTTTATTTTAATTTCTTAAGACGAATGCAATGCAATACTTATTTCTTACTGAATTTCCCTGAAAATATATTTAAGGCATGAAATAATTATGAGTAAATCACGTGACTGTGCGTGCAATCAGTAATGAACTGGTTGACAACGTACAATGCATCTCAAATAGAGATAAGCGCGTACGTTTCGGAAATCATTTGGGTTTTCTTCTTCAGTGCAAGACATCTGGACTTGAACGCCCAAAATATTTTGGATATCAATTACTACAATTACTAGTTGAAAATCGTTGAATTTGACACTTAATATAATTGCATTTTCACCACAATAATGCGATCAAAATTGGGTGATTTTAAAATTGTTATTATGCGGCGGCTGCAGAAACGAATGTTGTTTACTTTATACATCAATAGAGTGTTTATTGTTTAATTTTTTATAATCTTTGTATTTTTGATTCAATGATATTAAAGTTTTTCCTGGTCGCCCCTTATAACTGCTCTACACTTTTTGTGTGACCTGGATATTAAACAAATAAATGGTATTGTTGTGGATTAAACAAATAAATGGTTTTGTATTTAAATAATGTACTTGATCTATTTAAATAACATATTTAAAATTATTAGTCTTCAATTAATTTTTTACTTTCCTTATATACATAATGTATAAGGAAAGTATTGTGACGGGGTCAAAAATTCGAGTTTTCGACGGGAGAGCACGTTTCAAGCATCCCTGATCACGAATCAAACATTTTTGAGGATGTCTGTGTGTGTGTGTGTGTGTGTGTGTGTGTGTGATAGTATGTGTGTGTGTGTGTGTGTGTGTGTGTGTGTGTGTGTGTGTGTGAAAGTATGTGTGTGATGTGTGTGTGTGTCAGTGAGTGTGTGGAGACGACTTACGAAAGAATGAAGCGATTCGAATGAAATTTGGTACAAAAATCACAATTCGTGAATACTGGAAGCCTATTGTTTTTAAACGCAATTGAATGTTCAGAACCCACCTAAATTTTCGAGTGAAATTTTGAAAAAATCATCAAAAAATCAAAACCTTTAATAAAGTTACGCAAATAGACCTTTCTTATGCAATTTTTCCTTAGAAAACGATTGACATAAAATGTAGAACGCCAGCATGAACCGTTCTCGAGATATTGCACATTTTTCAAAATTTATCAAAAAATCCCATAAATTAAAAAAAATATATTAACTGTTGAGAAACATGTTCATTTTTCATATGTAATATCATACGATAAATTGGGTGACATTATTCTAGTGGATCTATCATTATTCTAGCTCGTTCCATTCATGAGGAAAAATACTTTGAGTAATAATTTTATATTTGAACGCCAGTAGTCATTTATCTGCTATTAGAATAACTTATTTCTCCGTCCATAACGCTTGGCGAGATTTTGGTGACGAATTTGGCGGAATGTCGCCAACTTGGCGACTTTTTGAAATGTTTCCAAATTAACGAAAACCTCTCCAAATGAAAAAAATTGACGCTAATTCAATGAAAATGACGACTAATTGTCGAAAATTCAATATCTTGGAAAGAATATAAGTATCTACTATAAGAAAAATCTATTTTTTTTTACTGTAAAAGTAGTAAATTCGCTGCATTATATAAGGAAAGTCATGTGTTGCCCACATTAGGTGTTTTAATGATGTCGAAGTGAAGTTTCACATATGGCAATGTTTGCATAAATGATTATTGGTTGAAATCTCCCCTAGCGTAGTGTATCAGAAAACAGCGTTGTAAAAATTTAATATAAATATAAAAACCTGAAACTTTTTTTATGAAAAGATGATATTACGCGCTGTTTAATTCACAGAATAAACCTACCACGAAAATCGTCAGATCTGAAATTTGATAAATTGTTTTTATATTTTAACGTCGAGTATTATCCGTGATTTTATAATGCACAGGAAGTAAAGGTTGCAGAAATGAACTGGATTACAGCTCTACTCGACCTTTTTATACCAAAATCCATTATTAATAGCTTTTTTTTTTTAATTTTTATAAGGAAAATTTTGAAAAATCGGTATCATGAGTAAAATGATTACAATTACAGAGTGTTACTTTTCACTTTAAAGGCCGTGAAAAAAATCTCTCGGTTGATATCATACTTGACATTGCACCCCCCCCCCCCCCTCCCCGGGGAGCTAACTTGTCTCCCGAGAGGAGCTAATGACGTCACGAACAAAAATTGTATCGATGCTATTTTTCACAAAATGATTGAAACTATTAAGTTTCATGATTATTAAGCCCTAAATAAACCCTTTTATGCATGATTATGTTTAATTTTATCCTGTGCCACCATGTTAAAAAAAATCTGATGTGGGCAGAACATGACTTTCCTTATATAATGCAATGAATTTACTACTTTTACAGTTAAAAAAATGCCATTCTTATAGTAGATACTTATATTCTTTCCAAGATATTTAATTTTCTTCAATTAGTCGTCATTTTCATTGATTTAGCGTCATTTTTATCCATTTGGCGAGATTTTGGTTATTTGGCAACATTTTAAAATGTCGCCAAGTTGGTGACATTCCGCTAAATTCGTCGCCAAAATCTCACGAAGCGTTATAGACGGAGACATAAGCTATTGTTACAACGGATAATTGACTATTGGCGTTCAAATACAAAGGTATTACTCAAAGTATCTTTTATCGTGAATGGAACGAGTTAGATCCACGAGAATGATGTCACCCAATTTATCGCGTGATATTACATATGAAAAGTGAACACGTTTCTTAACAGTTAAAAATTTTTTTTTAATTTATGGGATTTTTTGATAAATTTATTTGAAAAATGTGCAATATCTCGAGAACGGTTCATGCCAGCGTTCTAAAGTTTATGTCAATCGTTTTCTAAGAAAAAATTACATAAGAAATGTCTATTTGCGTAACTTTATTAAAGGTTTTGATTTTTTGATGATTTTTTCAAAATTTCACTCGAAAATTTAGGGGGGTTCAGAACATTCGATTGTGTTTTAAAACAATGAGCTTCCAGTATTCACGGATTGTGATTTTTGTACCAAATTTCATTCAAATCGCTCCATTCGTTCGTAGGATATCGTCTCCACAGACTCACTGACACACACACGCGCACACACACACACACACACACACACACACACACACACACACACACACACACAGACATCACCTCAAAAATGTTCGATTCGTGATCAGGGATGCTTGAAACGTGCTCTCCCGTCGAAAACTCGAATCCGAATTTTCGACCCCGTCTCAATACTTTCCTTATACATTATGTATATAAGGAAAGTAAAAATGCATGGATGTGTAAAAAGATATTTCACTAGCAACATATCTTTATTTATAGCTACCTCCTTTGACTAAATACATTTAAAATATTTTCTGCAAAACCACTACAAAACACGGAAATGACTTACGCATATTTAAATAAACAAAAACATTCGTTTTAAAACAGATGGTATATCCGGGGTCATTTACATTTTGCTTGAAAAATACCTTCAGTAACGACCCAACAAAAAATTGTCCCCGACCCGACTATTTCGGCCATTCTTCAGCAACATTTCCTCTACAGAGGGCGCGGCGGTAGTCTGTCTTGCGCGTTTTTCTGCCTGTTTTTTATTATTTTTTCAAAGTGGAGGTGTGGCCCTCCTTCTTACTCGGCGGCACGGCTTAATAACAGGGGCACTTTGTCCGCACCCAAGAATTAATGCGATTTAATTACGGCTTTTGTTATTATCATTGCTTCTTATTAAACGGCAGCCATGCTTTTGAGAGGGCGGGGGATTGTCGTAAAAAGGACGCGTTTTATGGTGATTATGTGACTTGCCTAGATTCTAGCTGTGTGTGCCATTTGCTGAGAAAATTTATCTTGCATTACCGAGATAATTGGAGAGTTTTGTGGGTTATAAAGTATTCAAAGTATGTCTTATCAAAGAATTTTGACATACTTCCTGCCAGGAATTTGCATTCTGATGTGGGCAGGTGACATGACTTTCTCTACATAATCATTTTTCCACTTTTTCGTCAATCGATTTATGTGGAATAATAGTATTTAAGTTTATCAAATACAGAGAAATTCTCACTCTTAAAATATTAGGCTACAATTTGTTCTTAATAAGTTTTATTTTGTTTAATAATGTTTGGTATTTAGCGTTGAAAATAACCGGCTGTACTCAATAGATAAACTCACCAGTGTTTCTTTCAGGCATACCTCCGGGAGGGGCGAAGCCGTGTGTTCGCCCCCCTTCCCCCGGGGACATTTTATGGAACTTAGTTTCTATTTATGTAACACGGTATTTAGTTATATTTATGTAGGGCAAATAGAAAACTTGCCTCCCTAAAATGTCATTTGCGCCCCCCCCCCCCCCTCCTGGCAAAAAGTCATAAACGAGACATTGAAACTGACCCAGTTAGCTTCTACGCCATGGTCGAGTTTCAAAATTTTATATCGCCCGTTGGGGGCTTCTGGACAGTTTTATAAGATTTTAACTTCTTTTCCATATTATATGCCCTGAAAGAGAAATCGAAAATCTGACTTCGTTTAGTTCGATCTAGTGGTCGATACTATAAGTGTACAAATATTCAGCCGTCACCGGGGGGCTACTTGAGGTCTAGAAAGACTTTGACCTGGAGAGGGTATTGAAAATCTGGCTACTTTAGATTATTTCCAATTGTCGATACTATACGTATATGAAGATTTAGCCTTCTAGGTCACCAGGGAAGGTTTCTGGAGGGTCTGAAAATACTTTTCGAAATAAAACTCATTTTCCCCATCCCTGGACGTAAACCGAAAACTTGGCTCTGTTAGGTTCTGTCCTGTGACAATAAGTTTGCAAACACTCTGTCTTACATGTTACTGTAGGAAAACTGGAAAGACACTAATACGTCAAACAATTATTCTATAGATTGGTTCTGCAAAAGTGACATGTAAATGGAAATCGAGTAAACTGAAACTACACTAATATTTGTTAAAAAACAATGGCATTTTTTTTAAAGGCCTTATATTTTGTTGTTTCAAACTGTGTTAAAACAAAATCGTAACTTAAAAAATTAGCGGTTTTTTTTTCTTTCTGCATAAAACTGAAATTCAACAATTCAAGCCAAATGGGAATTAAGTGTATTTGATTTTTCGTGTAATGTAATATATGAACTGAATCCTGATATAGAATCATATAAAATTTGCAATTTTGATTAATTTTATTTTCCACTTAAAACACTGTTTTCAAAATCTACCCAATCGGACAAATTTTAGAAACGGAAATATCTTGAGAGTGGTTTATTTTATCGTAGAAAGTGTATTTTCATACTTTTTACTTTCCTTATATACATAATGTATAAGGAAAGTATTGTGACGGGATCGGAAATTCGAATGCGAGTTTTCGAGGGGAGAACACTTTTCAAGCATCCCTGATCACGAATCAAACATTTTTGAAGTGATGTGTGTGTGTGTGTGTGTGTGTGTGTGAAAGTATGTGTGTGTGTGTGTCCGTCAGTGAGTCTGTGGAGAAACTGATGAACGAATGGACCGATTCGAATGAAATTTGGGACAAAAATCACAATCCGTAAACACTGGAAGCCAATTGTTTTTATACGCAATCGAATGTTCAGAACCCCTAAATTTCCAAGTGAAATTTTGAAAAAATCGTCAAAAAATCCAAACCGCTAATAAAGTTACACAAATAGACATTTCTTATGTAATTTTTTATTAGAAAACGATTGACATAAATTTTAGAACGCTAACATGAACCGTTCTCGACATATTGCACATTTAAAAAAAAAAAAATATCAAAAAATCATGTGAAATAAAAAAAAAATATTTTCTATTGAGAAACATGTTCACTTTTCATATGTAATACCATGCGATAAATTTAGTGACATCATTCTCGTAGTACTAGCTCGTTCCATTCAGGAAAAAAGATACTTTGAGTAATACTTTTGTATTTGAACGCCAATAGTCATTTATCTGCTGTAAGAATAACTTATTTCTCCGTCCATAACGCTTGGCGAGATTTTGGCGACGAATTTGTGGGAATGCCGCCAACTTGGCTACATTTTTAATTGTTGCCAAATTAACAAAAATCTCGCCAAATGGATAAAAATGACGCTAAATCAATAAAAATGACGACTAATTGAAGAAAATTCAATATCTTGGAAAGAATATAAGTATCTACTCTAAGAATAACATTATTTTTAACTGTAAAAGTAGTAAATTCATTGCATTATATAAGGAAAGTCATGTGTTGCCCACATCAGATTGTGTGTGTGTGTGTGTCAAATATTACGCAATAAAGCAAACTAACACATTTAACTATTTTTTTTTTCGGTTTTCTGAGGATCATTTCGAATAAAAAGAGACTGTTTTATTGATTCAATTTGCATTAAATTCTGTCCAGCACCCAGTTACCCCACTTCCAGATTCAGCAATTTACGAAATTTTATGAATATCGGACGAATTGTTGAGTTAGAACAGGTCTGAGATACTCTTGAAAACTATCCTTTATCTTCTTCTAAAATTATCTAATGTACCTAGATACAGTTTCACAGAGTATCTTGTTTGGAGTATCGACGATACTTTTAGAGAGTATGTTCCTCGGTCCTGAGTTACAGTCAGAACCGTAATAATCGGATAATGAAAGCTAGTGATGATTATGAGCGCCTCTGATGGTAGAATGGTAGAACTAGATATCAGCAAATCTCCATCATAAAATAAGCTTTGGTATAAGCTTAAAATAATAAGCTTCTCAACTTCCTGATCGCCGGACAATTCGCCGTTGCCTCCTGTCATTGAATTTCGCCCATTAAAATATTGATGAAAATAATCTAAAACCACAGATGAGTTTTTTTTTTTTAATTAACGATGTTAATGCACACCAAGAATAAATATTTGGAAAATATAATGTATGTATGTTTGATATGTGGACTGTCAATCCTCATATATACAATTATGTTATAAGTATGAAAAGTTCGAAAACCGCCCTTTCTCTTAAATTATGAAAAAAAAAATTGTTAGGATTGCTATGTATAATAGCAAAAGATCTGCGGGACAATTACATAGAGTATCTTGTTTTGATTGCTTAAACTGGGGATGATGTATAATAATCGTTCGTTGCTCTATTGTGATGATGCTTCTTTTTCTTCTTCAGCCTAGACCACCCGAGCCGATCCGGTGGTCGAGCGGTCAAGGGCATGCGTTTCCGTCTGATCGCTGGATTGCCGGGTTGTGGGTTCGAATCCAGCCAGAGGACATGGATGTTATGTTGTCGAGGCAAAGTCAGACTTCCACCCTTGGGGAGCCTCAATAAAAGTAAAGCTGCATATTCTCCTCTTCACCATGGGACCAGGGGTCTAGTGGACGTGGTGCATAGGCGCTCCTTCACCACGGGGGATTAGTAACAACAACAAATCGTCCTATCTACTTGAAAGTGTAAGATATATCTTTGGACGTCCTGGAAATGCCACCCGATTTAGGCCGGAACTCAGCGGGAATGGCATCTACAGGGACCGAACCCTCATTCCCCTACCACCACCATCTTGGAAAGACTTACGGACTCACATATTTAACTTGTCCGTACTCCGCGTGAACAGTCTGGGGCGACGATGGTGTAGTGTATATATCAATTTGAATTGGCTCATGCTTTTGGATTTGTTTTAGGTGGCGGGTGGCACGAAGGACATCAGTAGCCCGTGTATCCGTTTTTGTGGCAGCTGCTGGACTTTGCTGGAGCAGTCCAAAGGTACATAGGTTATAAAAGATGTTAATTAACAAATATAAATCGATGGAAGGCCATTTTTCTGATGCATATTGCTGTTTTCACTCTGCCGATCATCGTAGTTTCTGTCGAAAAGTAATTCAACAAATTCAAACTCATAGAAATCTATAAAAGAAATTCTGTCGGACAGTCACGATTAAGTGATTTAGCCATTTTGGCAATTGAAAATAGTGAGACCAGTAAAAAATCTGATGTGGGCAACACATGACTTTCCTTATATAATGCAATGAATTTACGACTTTTACAGTTAAAAAAGATGCAATTCTTATAGTAGATACTTATTTTTTTTCCAAGATATTGAATTTTCTTCAATGAGTCGTCATTTTCACTGATTTAATGTCATTTTTATCCATTTGGCGAGAATTCCGTTAATTTGGCAACACTTAAAAAAGTCGCCAAATTGGCGGCATTCCGCCAAATTCAGCGCCAAAATCTCGCCAAGCGTTATGGAAGGAGAAATACGTTATTCTTATAGCAGATAAATAACTATTGGCGCTCAAATACAAAAGTATTACTTAAAGTATCTTTTCTCATGAATGGAACGAGCTAGATCCACGAAAATGATGTCACCCAATTTATCGCATGATATTACATATGAAAAGTGAACATGTTTCTCAACAGTTAATATATTTTTTTTAATTTATGGGATTTTTTGATAAATTTATTTAAAAAATGTTCAATATCTCGAGAACGGTTCATGCTAGCGTTCTAAAGTTTATGTCAATCGTTTTCTAAGAAAAAATTACATTAGAAATGTCTATTTGCGTAACTTTATTAAAGGTTTTGATTTTTTCGTGATTTTTTCAAAATTTCACTCGACAGTTTAGGGGGGTTCTGAACATTCGATTACGTTTAAAAGCAATAGGCTTCCAGTATTCACGAATTGTGATTTTTGTACCAAATTTCGTTCGAATTGGTCCATTTATTTGTCTGTTATCGTCTTCACAGACTCACTGACACGCACACACACACACACACACACACACACACACACAGACATCACTTTAAAAATGTTTGATTCGTGATCAGGGATGCTTGAAACGTAATCTGCCGTCGAAAACTCGAATTCGAAATTTCGCCCTCCATCACAATACTACTTCCTTATACATTATGTATATAAGGAAAGTAAAAATGAGAGCAGTAAAAAATACATGACCGAGCTTATTGCTAAGTTTGCTGAAAGACTCGAAAAAAAAAAACTTTAATTTTTTTTTCATCTGCAATTGTTGCATTATTATTAACATGTATTTTTGTGTTTTTGTGTTAATATTGTATGTTATTTTGTCCATATAATAAATGCATTCATCACCTGTAAATTATTTCAGAATACATCCAAAAATGTTGCTGGGTGCTTAAAGTGTATTTGCTTGTGAGGACGAAAATCGAAGTTACGGCACTGATTAAATTAGGTATTAACTTGTGCACATGTATGCAGACAGAAGTCCAGCTAAAATAGTTGCGGTTTGTGTTCTGTGGCGCTAAAAATGTGTGAAACAAACGAATACTTGAATTTGATATTTTTTACAATACTTTCAGTACACATTGCGAAGAAATAGCAAAGAAATGTTAAGTCATTGACAAAGTCCGTCGTTTCCTCTTAAGATGTGCAATAGTGTTTGAGTCAAGAAAACTATTAATTGGAAATTTCCTAAAGTCACAAACACAGCCATTTTACGCATAAGGTACTCTCCGCAAAATGCAAGCCCCACCTGTGGTAAAAAGGGGTCACTCTCTCATCTTCAGATCCATAAAAATCAAATCATATTTGAATTTCGAGTACCGGTTAAGAGCTCTGTGTATGTGTGTATGCCTGTAGTGGTTCGAATAATTTAAACTTAAGTTTCGGTCAAATCAGTCTTGTGCATAAAAGGATATCAGAGCTCCAAAGCAATCCAATCCAATACGAGATCTGCAAATATTGCTGGAAGAAAGTTTTCTTGTTAAATTCTTTATATACCAAGGAAACATTCTACTTTTAACTATCTTTTAACCATTCTACTTTTTACTTCAGTTTTCCACAGGACATTTGGTTGCATATTTTTTACAGTGTACAGAAAAACTAGTTTTCGAATATTTTAACAATTTTTGTGAACCCAGGCTGATCAAATTATTTCACATGCGAGAACTACATTTTATTTTAACATACATTTAATATGAAAATCGAGTAAAAGAATAGGTTAGATAAATTATATACACTCTAAGACAAAATCCCGCAAAATAATTTGATAGTAATGAAACTGTACATGCTAATACCTGTCGACTGAATATGCAAATGATCAAAAATTCGCAGTCAATGAATGAATAGTCGTACCCACATCGCATTGAAACTGAGCACCATGGTGGTGTATATAAAGAACAAACCTCGCTTTCAGGAACAAAACGTGCAGTAGATTTCGATTGCGTTTACGTACCTTGATTATAACATTGCCTCGCCGACCACTACGAGCATATGAAGCATTTGCGGCCACTACGAGCATATGAAGGAGTTTGAAAGAGGGCGTGTGGTCGGACTGCATGAGGCTGGATGGGCACACTGACGAATCACTCGACATTTGGGTAGGAGCGATGCAGCAATTAGACGATGTCGGCAGGAATGGGTCCGAAATGGCAGATTTGCCGTTTCCGATCAACGTGGAATTGTTCGAAGCGGGAACGAATTGTCTTCAGTGACGAATCCCGTTTCTAACTGAGTCCCGACGACCAGCGCAGACGTGTATGGAGACAGCCCTGACATCTTCAGGATCCTGTTCTTACTGTCACACGCCACACGACCCGACAATAGAGAGTTATGGTCTGGGGTGTCATTTCGTTTGATAGCCGGACCCCTTTGATAATCCTCCGTGGCACCAGCACAGCACAGCGGTACGTTGCCGACATTCTACCACCAGTTGTATTGCAATTCATTTCGCGACACTCCGGGGTAACTTTTCAGCAAGATAATGCAAGGCCACGCACGGCACGCCTTTTTATTGATTGTCTGCTTGCTTACGACACACTTCCTTGGCCAGCCAGATCCCCAGATTTCTCGCCTATTGCGCACATTTGGGGTAAGATGGGGCGTAGCTTGCGACCATCCCAGAATGTTGATGAATTAGCTCGTCAATTGAAGCCCATTTGAAACGACATCTCTCAGAATACCATCCGGCAACTTTATGCATCAATGCCACGTCGGGTAACAGCTTGTAACCCGGCCAGAAGTGGACCAACGCCATATTGACGTGCTCACTTTGTGTAGATCTTTCAGTGCAATAACTCATCCAATTGTTCTGAAATTTTAATCATTTCTTTTTCTGTACATCCACATTACACGTACCAAAATTTGTCTCATTTGGGTAATTCTTTCTCGGTGCATCGATTTGTTTGTCTTAGAGTGTATATATAACTGATAGTCAGTTTGTTTATTTGCTTGTGTGTTTTCCCGTTTTTTTTTTTTTTTATTTATTTTTTCTTTTTTTTTTTCTGCATGTATGTTTGTCCGTTCAGTATGCAAATCTATAGTTTTAAGCGGATTTTTTTTTCACACTTTTCAAATTTTGTACGGTTTATTTCAGTATTCTCTAATATTTCATGTTTCTACTTTCTAGGGCCAGCAGTTGAGGAAATATTAATAAAAAAGATCAGAACCTTCCAGAGAAATAGCATTATACAGACGAATATTTTCCAAAACTTTGAAAGAAAATTATATCATGTTGATTATCAACAAAATTAATTCAAATGATCTTACTTCGTAGACAATTTTTTATTTAATTTATACGATTTTAATAATAAAGAAATTTATATAAAAAGACGGTATTATATTCACTATTGGGTTATATGAGCCTTAGAATATAAAATTGCGGGAATGATTGATATTTTTAATTTCAATCCATCTGTTATTTTGGCAGAGATTTTTCAAACTCACATTTTTACTTTCCCTGCAATACATGGTAATGTATAGGGAAAGTATTGGAATCATGCCGAAAATCGCAACTCAAGTTTTCGACGGATCTGCACGTTTCGAGACCTCTAGAATACGAAAAAACCATTTTCAGCGTGACGTCTGTGTGTCTGTCTGTCTGTCTGTGTGTCTGTCTGTCTGTCTGTCTGTGCATATTTTGTATCCACTCTAACTAAAAAACTAATGGACCGAATTTCACAAAATTTGGTAGGTGAGCGAGTCTGGTGCTGATTAGTTTTGGGTACGATTCGGGATAAAAGAACCCGCCTCTTTTTGCGAAATGGCCCGCAAAATCTTGTATCCACTCTAACTGAAAAACTAATGGACCGAATTTCACAAAATTTGGTGGATAAGTCACTTTTGGGTTACCCTGGTTAGATTTTGGTATGATTTGGGAAAAAATAACCTGCCTTTTTGCAAAATGGCCCGCAAAAATCGTCCAAATCTAAACTAAAGAACTAGGCATACTCAGATATATCCATTAAATGCCCGTTTAATACGTAATATTTAAGGACAAAAAGAATAAGACCAACCCCATTACACTAGGACTAGCCGTTCTCGAGATATTTTAGTTTTTCGTACTTTCTCTACGCCACCTTTGGAAATAAGCTCGGTTACCGAATGAGAACGAAAATTGAATAAAAGTGAAATAAATTTAATTAAAATAAAGAGAACGTGGATATAAGTCTGCAGGGAAAGTCATGTGCTGCCCACATCAGATTTTTTTTCTATGGTGTTTAACCTATTATTGAAGTAGAATAAAAATGGTACAGGATTTCAACCATTTTGGTACATAATGATAATTCAACCATTTTAGCGTTTTCCTTTTGGCGCATGTTTACCAAACTTCATATTTTTCTAAATTTTGTTTACAAGCAAGACGAGGATGTTTTATTTTTCTATTTGCTTATGAAAATAATTCTGTGTAGCGATATCTAAAATTTTTACTTTTCTTTTGATAGGAATTACATTAAAAATTTCATCAGAAGTTTTTGAAAACAACATCACTTAGAATACTACTGAAATTTGAGTATATTTTAAATCACGAGCAACGGCGGGTATATCTGCTAGTATTTAATAAAAAAAATTAAAGTGAAGAAATATTACAGAGTATTTTTCTCTCATTTCTCTTTGTATTTTGATTGTTTTGCATAAAATACTTTTTTAAAAATCCAAAAAAATACAAATTACGTTTGAGACGTAATGGGTAGAAAAATACATAATACGTATTCTGTATTTGAAAATTCTTTGACTTCTTCAGCCAAAAGTCATGATCTACTAACAGACTTTTAATAGCCATGGTATATAGTAAAAGTCATGATTTACCAACAACGGACTTATCGTAGCCATGGTATACAATAAAAGTCATAATTTACCAATAACAGACTTATCATGGTATATAGTAAAAGTCATGATTTACCAACAACAGTTTTATCGTATGACCGATGACATCGTGAGAAGTAATAAGCTATCTGCATACATTCTAGCTTTCAAACATACGGTTAGGATAATAGAACATCAATTCTTCAAGTACATCCTCCCCGTAAGCTAAACTCAGTTGTTATTCTGACATTTTAATCCACTGCCCCGCCTTCAAGCCAAGCCTTTCACAGCCTTCCGTGCTCATCTTCATCAGACACTGTAATTATTCCCCAACCAGATTGGGTATGACAGAGACAATGATATTATAGAAGATCATTTTTCATGGTAAATGGCAATCTGGTTACAGAAATGCTTCGCTATGTCGTTACGAATACGTAATCTAATCAGCTGCACCTTTTAGGAAGTGGGTTGTCTCTCTCTTTTGCATGTCGGGTTCTATTTAATTTTATTTACCATCAGGAAGGAATTTGACCTCTTGAATATTGCATGCCAGAGACGGAAGTATGACTTTGTCACCACTGGACAATAGTATTTATACAAGTAAGAATAGACTCAACTAATCATCTTTTACCGCAAGTGGACAATGGTTTCGCTACCATTGCTACTCGTCAGCACAGTATAGACGATGAGGTAATCATCAATCTCAAAACTCCTTAACGTATTTTTTTAATAGAATTTTCGGTTGAAATTGCAAGGTGTTTCAATAAATAAGGTAACAAAGTTTATCCCCTTTCGTGAAATCCATTATTGGTTGGAATAGTTCTGATATTATAGACTGCTCAGATGTCTGTTTGTTTTCACTTCCACCAGAAGACAGTCTGTTTAAGAAACGTTTAAAAATGGAGACACTTGTGGAAACGTAGTCAAACATCGAGGTACCGTTATAAGATTTCAGCAAATTCAGGACATAACTCCAGCTGAAATTCATTGCCAGCTTTTATAAGGTATATGAACCTAATGTCATGTTACGTATGCAAGTTTGGATTTGGTGTAAAGTGATTGAAAACGCTTTTATTAGGAGGCGTTTGAACACCCATCTTACAGCCCGTACCTGGTATAGATTGCTTTTCGTCTCTTCGAACCTTTGAAGAAGCACCTGGCTGTAAAGCAATATGTAACCGACAGCTAAGTTCGACAAGCTGTTTTGGCTTCACAATTCTTGACACTGATTTCTTCAGGTCTGGGTATATGCCTTGTTGTACCGATGGAACAAATGCCGACACAGGTATGGTGACCCGGCAACTCAACCAGCTGTTCATACCCTAGGGCAGGGGTCGGCAACCTATTGAAACTGAAGAGCCAAAAGTTACAATTTACAAAATTTCCCAGTTTTTAAAGAGCCACTAAAAATTTTCGTTTCAATATTATAGTATTTGCTTATATATATTGGATTTTGACTTAAAATAAACGGCTTTAAATACGGAATAATATTTATTCATATAAAAACACAAATATAGATAGTTACATCAATGGGAGCATTGGCTTTGCATGCCTTTTGAAATTTTGATTAAATCTGGCTTATAACTTGTTATTTTAAGTTTCAAGCACGTCTCTAGATTTTTATTTGTTAGTTGACTTCTAACTTTACTTTTTATTATATTCATGCAAGAGAACTCTTGCTCGCACGAATATGTCGACTCGAAGATCGTCAGCACTCCATATGCCAACTTCTTCACCACACTGTAGCATTCTGGAAGACTATTCCATGCGCCGAATATGAGGGCCTCAACTCTAGGAATTTCTTTTAGAGCTGTCCACTTGTGCTGCGCGATGTGCATGCATTTCTGGATCCCCAACTCTTCCAACTGGCTCTTGAGTTCTGTGAACTAGCCACTCCACAAGTCTTTCCTTTTTAAATCTAGCAATTGCGTTTGGAGCAATCCAGCATCAATTCCAAATGGCTCAATGTTGATCTCATTTGCATTTGTGTTGAGAGGATTTACTATGAACGCGAGAGTACTTTTGTTTGTTTTGAATTGCTCAAATCTCTCGGCGAATCCATCCTTCATGTTTTTTAAAGCTAGGCTGAAGTAATTTGTGTCAATAGTTGCATTGGTCTCATCGCGATATTGCTTCAGATTTTTAAAATGAAGTAATTTACCGCTTCCCATGTCTTCAACAAAAAGAAGTAATTTTTTTTCGAAACAAACTACTTCAAGCAAGGCGTAGGCTGGGTTGCCCTTTCCTTGCAGTTTTAGATTTAGTTCATTTAGTTTCATTGTGGTATCTACCATGAAGTTGAATTTTTGCAGCCATTTGTCTTCTTCCAATTCGGGATGGTCAATGCTTTTTTCATTGAGGAATATTTTTATTTCACTCAAGCACAAAGCAAAACGTTGCAATACGTTACCTCTGGAAAGCCATCGCACTTTATTGTGCAGAAGTAGGTCAGAAAACTGGCTATCTATTTCTGCAGGGAAATCTTAAAACTGGCGATGGTAGAGTGCTTTTGCCAAGATGCTGTTAATAATCTTAATTACCAAGTTCATGACCTCAACTATTTCGGCCGGAAATGTTTGGGCACAAAGCGCTTCTTGATGAATTATGCAGTGAAACGTAGAATTTAGTGGTTTATTTTTTTCTGAAGAATTGATGTTACCCCTCTATGTATTCCTGTCATACGTCTGGCTCCATCAGTTGCTATACAAACTATTTTATTTATATCGATTCCATTGTCTTCCAGGCATTTTTGCACAGCATTTGCTATATCTTCTCCACGAGTTTGCCCTGAGAGCGGTAGCAATCCTAGCAGTTCTTCTCTTGGACCTTGGGACGACATATACCTGACGAAAAGGGTAACTTGTGCCGTGTCTTTTATGTCGCAAGACTCATCTATAGCAAGTGATAAGGCAGAAGCCAGTTGAATGTCTTCCACTTGCATATGTGTTACATTTGAAGACATTTTAGCAGTTCTATCTGGTATTCTTTTAGCAGATAATGGCAAATCTTTGATTTTTTTTCATGATTTCTGCTTTGTTTTTAAAATCACGAAACAGTTCTCCAGATGCACGTATAAAACAATATTTGACGTACTCACCATCTGTGAATGGTTTTCCTCTTTTTGCAATTTCTAATGATACTGCAAAGTTTGCCAGATTTACATTATTGGAAGATTGCGCCCAGTTACTTAGTATGGAACTTGACTGTTGTTGTTTTTTTGGAGCTCTTCAACAGCTTTTTTTCGTGCGTCACCTGTTGGATATTTACCAGCATACTGGGTATGTTTTGTAGTGAAATGTCTCTCAAAATTTGACTTATTGTGTGCGAGTTTTTCGTGGCAAATGAGACAAGTCGGAAGGCCATCTGGGTTGCATATGAATGCAAACGACTCCGTCCAATCCTGATTGAATTCTCGGTTTTCTCCTTCAGTTCTTCTCTTTCCTTTACCAGATGCCATGATGGCGCGGAGCTGAAAAAATGACTTTTTAAAATTTTACTTAGCTATCTAAAACGGCAAACAATTTATTTACCATTATTACTTCGTTAGCACGATCCTCAGATATGTAATTAAATTCTGTTACTGATTTTATTATATTATACGCGTACATACATTTGATAAGATAATTCGCTTCTAAATCGTATTCTTCTTGAAACAACAAGCGAATACACACGCAGAAACCACAAGCGATTAAATTAACACACATGCAACGTAACGTCGACCGCGATATCCGAGGATGACTGACTGACAACACGTCTAGAGCCTAGACGTGTTGTCTGGACTCTAGACGGTGGCTGTTTGGGTGAGACGAAAATGAAATTCAATTGGCTGAAAGATAAACATGGTCACGGAGTCTCATCTCTAAGAACAAAACAATAGTTCAAATTTATCTCATTACGGTCATGTTAAGCTTAGCGATTTGTAATTAACGATTATGAAAATAGAAGCTATTGAGAAATTATGTACTTAAAAATATATTTTCTTATTTTTTAAGGGTTTTGATAATAAAATATTAATTTTTTCGTATGGAACTGGAGAGCCGCAACTTTACATCAAAAGAGCCACATGCGGCTCGCGAGCCGCAGGTTGCCGACCCCTGCCCTAGGGTGAGTCAGGTGGTCAGGGTCTTTCACAGGTATGGTGATTATGTGGGAAAATAATGCATCTCTATGTAAATTATTGGTTATCTTTACATTGATATAATAATAAATGTATTACTACCGCAGATCTTACCTAATAAAACCTCATTGTATTTACTTCGTACCAATAACAATGCTGGGCGTTAGCTTAGCCAAGGACGTTGCATTCACATGCAATGCATAATGAAAAATACCTTGTAATCATCAGCGCTTAATTTTTTTTAAACAAGTGGCTGGGGCTGAAATAATGCCTTGTATTATTAATGGTTCGAATTAAAATTTATGTAAGAAAAATTTTAAAGCCCTTGCAACAAGAAGTTTTGTGGTCACTGATCACATCGACTGCCCTCTGCTAACAGGTAGCAATGGCAGCAAGAAAATGTTCCATGGATAGCAAGAGGTAATCAGTTTGCCACTTTTTTGGTTTTATTTTGTAATTGGTGCCCGAACTTATAGCGTTTTATCAAAATTATTAAGCATGAAACAAACTATTAATCAATGCATTAATAAGCATCTATTTATTCATTTAACTTTTGCAATTTTTTGTTTACCATTTTTTAAAAACAATACCCTTTCTATTTTTCGCAGTTGTACCAAAATCTAATCAGCAACACGGTAACCCATAAGCGATTAACTATCAAATTTCATGAAATTTCTGTGAATAGTCTTGAAATTTTCATTTTGTTAGAGTGGCTATATGCATAAAGACACACAGATACACAGACTACAAAAACATCCGTTATGCTGAAAACAGCTGATTTGTGTCCTAGAGTGCTTAAGACGTGCAAAGTCCAACTGTAAAATTGTATAATGTAAGGTTTTGAAAATGTTATTATCTGGGGGGAAATATGCAAAACATCGATACGATGGATATAGTATCGATATAACGAGGAACGACAGCAATGCAGTATCGATACATCACTACACGTGTCACTATACTTCATAAGTTTGCCCCATAACTACTAGGGAAATAAAAAGCAAAGGGAATTGCTAACAACGGGTTCAGTGATAATCTAATAAGCGAATATCCATCTTCAATATGACCCTGCATAGCCGATCTATCATTTTTGGGGACACCTGGAATGCATGATGGCTCAACTTCGCCTCAGCTAGTCAGTGGCCATTTTGTAATTTTATTTACTGAAAGTTCAAATTATGATGAACGGTTTGACCTCCGAATGAAGTGAACATAACTGCTCGGGATAGAACTGGAATAAAGATAGCAAGGTTATTACTTTCCCCATAATAGTATTGTGACTTAATTCGGGGTTCAAGCTATCTAGAAAAGTTACTAAGCAGTCATGGGATTCAATAAAACTGCAAATAAATGCTGAACTTATTCACAAACCCTCTGAATTTATTTTGAAGACAATAGCTCTTTAGCAAACAAAGTTAATCACTTTCAATTTGCTACAATTCTAGAAGTCCTTAACCGAAAGAGATCTTTTCTAGAAAGGTTGGGCCAGAAAAAGAACCTCAATTAAAAAAATAATAAATTAGATTTTTAAATTAAATTAAAATTTTAAATTAAATTAAATTTTTAATTTGTTAAAAAATTTTACAAAATATAATTTTATGATTTTTATTTAAGTGTTTTTTATTTAAAAATATGTTTTTATTTAAATAGATGTTTTTATTTAAATTTAGATGTTTTATGTTTAAAGCGCATGGCTTTATTTACAGAATGCTAATAGGCGTTGTTCTTGAAGTATTACAAATTGTCGATCTAAAATGTAAAAAAAAAACATAAGAAATATAAATGTATTCACTATTAATAAATATATAACCGCTTTGTAAGTATTTATAACTGGAAGTATCTGGACATAATTGTGTAAGAGTTATCCTTGGCCGTACTCAAGATATTGGAAAATTTGCTTTTTCGCGTAGTGTGATTCGTGTTCTCCCAAAAATATTCAGAAAATTGAATGCAACTTAGTACGATTATTTCAATGAACAAATGTCGGAGATCAATTGATTTTAGGATATCTAGAGAAAAAGGAAGATTTTCAAAATTCCCAACATTATTTTTAAATCGTGAAAACACTATAAAAATAAAGTTATGTTAAGTTTTTTAAACAAATAACGATTTTACATGTACTTTTTTTTTAAACATGAATAATAGGCCATTTACATTATTCATAGAACATTATTATATATTTATTTATTTATTTATATATATATATATAAAATGAGTTTAAATATAATATAATATATATATATTATATTATATTTAAACATATAATATATATATATATATATATATATATATATATATATATATATATATATATATATATATATATATATATATATATATGTTATTGTTGTTTTCTGCGATATCAAAATTTATTAATTTTTTTTAATTTATAGGGAGAGTTAAGTATTAGACACATCAGCTATTTTCAACCTTTCTAGTTTTTGCAGTTTTGCAGCTACGCCGCAGCAAATCTTAAGTTCCTCTATGAAGTTTTTTGAAATACTTTTGTTAAAAACAGTTTTTTTAAGCAAAAATGAGAATGACCCTCAAATTTTGAAACTTGAAAGTTTTGATCCAATAAGGAGTCATGTTCTTTGTCAGATTTATCCCGGGAACAAACATCGAGGAAAAAAAATATTTGACAATACTGACCTTTATCTCATCTTGATAGCAACTTTTAACATCTTCCTTCAAACTGAAATGTTTCAAAATTTGATGGAGGGGTTTTATCCAGTCTTCCTCTTTTAACGCATACCTACAATCTAACTTTAACAATTTATGGATTTTTCAAGACAGGCAGCTTATCCAGTCTTCTTCTTTTAGCACCCACCTACAACCAAACTTTAAAAACTTGTGGATTTTTCAAGACAGACAGTTGTGTACTGCAGCGCTCCCAGAATGGACGTTCGCGAAGCTTCAAATTTCATTCGATGCTTTTGGCAATTTTTTAACCTCTTCTAAACAGCTACATATCAGAGAGTAAAATACTTTTTATATCTTTTCCGGCTTCAAAAAGAAAATATTGGCTGTCCGGTCCTCTTCTGCAGCCACCATGTTGTGACGTCCGTCATTCCTTATGGACGGTCCTGCACTAACAAATTTCTAAAAATATATCAGACGCATTGTTTGTTGTTTTTGAAACGTCAGACAATAAATACAGACATATTTTTTTATCAATCGAAGAAAATGATGTTTTCTAGAGTCAAACAATTTTTATTTTAGGACAGTATTTCTCTAGCCATTTTTATGAGAGTATCATTGAAGACAGTGGGGCAGTGTAATAAAATAATTTAGGGAGACAGAAAACTGCCAAAAATTGCAAATAATGTTTCATGCCATATATTTTAGCTAGGTAACAAATAAAATAAAATATACAATAAATTTCCGATAATCCGGCACGTTTGGGACTTCCGTTGTGCCGGATTATCGGCTGTCGGATTAAAATGGGTTACAAAAAACATGAAACAATGAATTTAAAACAAAATACTGGACAATAAATGTGATATTTTGTGCTCAAAGCGCCACACACACTGAATTACATTATGCAGTACGTGAAAAAATACAATTAAATTAATTTAAAAATTATAAGCTAAACTTCAATGAATATAAATCTGCTTATAAAAGTATTTAGTATATTACAGCAAAGGTACCTCAGTACAGTGCCCAAATAGTGCCGTCGACAGAATTTTCGCGCCCCTATGCAACAAATGCGCGCCCCCTTCCTACTTACCTATTTTTATTAATTTTTTTCCGTAAGCTGTTAATGCGATACAGAGCCCCCAATCCTCCCGGGCCTCTAAGCATCCTTTCGCCCCTATCTGTCGGCGGCTTGGGACTCGAATGCGATTTGAGAGATGTGCCGGATTAACTGACGCTCCAAAATATTGTATGTCAGATAAACCACTGTATATATCCGGTCAGTTTACTTTAGTAAATCACAAAGTAACTAAATTAATAACATTTTACAATTTTATTATATAGGAACCCTGATTTTGTGTCCTCCTGTGGAACCAATTAAAAAACTTTATATGCGTAAAAAAATAATACACTGCACACTGTATTTTAAATAGAATAAAAGAATCAAGGAAAACATGTACGAAAATGAATAGGTCATGGACCATGTTTAATTTTACACTTGTTGAAAGTTTAATTTCCGATTCACATATTAAAATTCAACATATATTAAAAATGTGTATTTGTGTATTACATTCACAATTGTTTCGATTTCCATAAGAATGTTTTCACTTGTCCTTAATACACAGGCTCGTAAATTTCTTTGCTATAGCTATACCACTTCTAATTTTTATAAAAACTCGAAAAATCAATCATGCATAAAGCAATGATTATGAAACACTTTCCAACTGAAATACAATTTTATTTAAACATCTCTAAAATGCGATACATTTAGCGATGATATATTTTAAATTATCACAGTACTACAATAATTTATTATACTTGAAAACTTTACGCAAATGACGACATCGAAATATAAATTGTCTGGCTCTATATATAAAAGCAATGAATATTTAATTCATATCACTCTCATTCCAGACTCCAGAGCTAAATAATTTTGTGTGAAAAAAAAATTCAGCAATTCTTATACAACTCATCTAACAATCACTTGTTTAGATTTTGCATCCATTAAAATTAGGCTTCATTGTAGAAATAATCAAAGTTTGATGATCATTTAAACTCAAAAATATTGTAATTGCTTTGGCACAGAATATAGATGCATAGAAAATGCACAAAAATAAAGCGGATGCAACACGGATGGATGCAATACTAAATATAAATGTAAAAAAACTTTAAAAATCACGATTTTTACACTGGGAACAAAAGATGAATGCCATATTTTATTTTGAAGTGGGTCACCTGATCTCTTCATATAATATGGATGTTTAATATTTTAATTTTTAATTATTATTTAAAAAACTACCGAACATGTTTTGCTGATTTTTTTTATATATTTTATGGGATAATTTGAATATTTCCTTAAACTTTCGAAGCAATTTGTGAATTTTAAATCCGCTTAAAAAATGTTTGAAAAATTAGGTCCCATAGGGTTCAATGTATTTCCTTTTTTCAACCCGGGTTCAATCCAAAACTAATTGGGTGATATTATTTATTTACATTCCCATATGTCTCAAACACCATCTCAACAACATACTAAAATTTCATTTTGATAAAGTCATTTTTACGGCAGTTATCGTGCGAACGGACAGACAGACAGACAGACAGACACACATAATGAACAAAGTCATGAACACTTTTCATCTATATTTGAAAGTGTCAATAATTTGAAGCAAATAATAAGTAAAATTCAAATAATATAAGGGGAAATCTGCTAAATTAAAACATCTGAACATTTAAGATGAATATATCGTAATTTTGAGAAATATCAATTCCTTACGTAGAATTTTTAACTATGAAAAAATATAGAAACCTCTATAATTTAGCAATATTTTAAGTCAAATTGATGCCAGGTTCCGGAAGCCTGATAAACCATCGTTTATCTGGTAAGTTTACTGAAATAACTGAATAACAATGAGGATAAATTAATGATTTTTTGCAATTTTATTACAGCGGAACCACGGTTTTGCGTTTTTCTGTGGAACCTATTAAGAAACTTTATATGCGGGAAAACACAATAGACGGGAAACTCCATTTAAATTAGAACATAAAAATTGATGAAAATGATGTAAGAAAATAGATAAACCACTCACTTTTACTTTTTACTTTCCCTGCAATACATGGTAATGTATAGGGAAAGTATTGGAATCATGTCGAAAATCGCAACTCGAGTTTTCGACGGATCTACACGTTTCGAGACCTCTAGAATACGAAAAAACCATTTTTAGCGTGACGTCTGTGTGTGTGTCTGTCTGTCTGTGCAGATTTTGTATCCACTCTAACTAAAAAACTAATGGACCGAATTTCACAAAATTTGGTAGGTAAGTCACTTGTGAGCGAGTCTGGTGCTGATTAGTTTTGGGTACGATTTGGAATAAAAAAAGCCGCCTTTTTTTTTTGCGAAATAGCCCGCAAAAGCTTGTATCCACTCTAACTAAAAAACTACTGGACTGAATTTCACAAAATTCGGTAGATGAGTTACTTGTGGGTTACCCTGATGCTGATTAGATTTTGGTACGATTCGGATAAAAATAACCTGCCTTTTTTTGCAAAATGGCCCGCAAAAATCGTCAAAATCTGAACTAAAGAACTAGGTATACTCAAATATATCCATTAAATGCTCGTTTAATGCGTAATTTTTAACGACGAAAATAATAAGACCAACCCCATTACACTAGGACTAGCCGTTTTCGAGATATTTTAGTTTTCCGTATTTTCTCTACGCCACCTTTGAAAATAAGTCCGGTTAACGAATGAGAACGAAAATGGAATTAAAAGTGAAATGAATTTAATTAAAATAAAGAGAACGTTAATATAAGTCTGCAGGGAAAGTCATGTGCTGCCCATATCAGATTTTTACCTTTCCACTTGTTAAAAATTTAGTTTCTGATTCCCATAAAAAAATTCTAAACGAATTATAAATGTGTATTTGCATATTGCATTCACGATTGAATCAGTTTCACTGAGAATTTCCCCCCTTGTCCTCAATACGCACAGACTTTTAAATTTCTGTGCCACTTCTAACTTATATATAAAAATTTGAATCAAATAGTAAATGAAAGAAGAAAAAAATGTAGAATAAAATCTGCTAAATTAAAACATCTGGATATTTGAGAAGGCTATCTCATATTTTTGAAAAATAACAATTCCATACATCGAGTTTTCAACTCTGAAAAAAATATGGAAATCCTCTAATATTAAAACCCCCATAATGCAGCGATTTTTTAAATCAAATTTCCAATTAACTTTTAAAACTACGCATCAGAAGACTCAGACACTAAACACAATATTTATGAGAAAGAAAATAGAAACTATTAAGAAAAACAGCCCCTTCCTTGTATCTTAGACATGTCTATCAAAGAACTATAGTAGATTCAAGTGGAAATTGTGCGCGCATTGCTTTTGCTTCCATTTCCAATGGAATATCTGCTGATGTGGGTAGACAGAGGGAGATTCGTCTCTCCTGCCTCTTCACCTCGTTCACCTGGCATTTAGAAGACGCTAGCGTTGAGGTAAAGGCGCTAGCGTTGAGCTCTGCGCCAGACGGAACAAAAATACGTTGTTTATGGACACAGAAAATATTTTATACACTTATTTCAGATAATATTATATAATAAAAATAAGAGTTACTCGATGGTAAATTATTTGGATAGACGCTGTCTTCCTTGTCTCCTCTGATGCTTCGCCACTGATTGAAGAATTTTAGCAACGCCGTTTCTATTTCAGAGAACCAGAATCAATCGCGAGTACTCACAGACGTCAAAATTTTCTAGCCAGCACTCGCTGAAGAATATTATATTTATACATACTTGCATATAAATGCATATATGCATACGCACATTTTTGTATAGATGCATATATGCATACATGGAATTCAAATGCTTTAGATGTGCTTAACATGAACGAATGATTATACTTTTTTTTACATGCATTTTAATAGAAATAATGAAAATATTTAATTGTCTGTTGTACGCACAAAATATATAATAGTAAAAGAAATCTATAATAATTAAAGAATATGTCCATTAAGGTGGTTCAAAAACCATAGGCAAAAAATAAACTTATTTAAATTGCTGGTGCTCATGATTTTATTGTTCCTCGCGATGAGAAAACAAGTCATAAAAATTTTGAAGTGAATCAAATTATACGTATTTAGAACGGCCTCGTCAGGGTTCAGATTTCGCCCACTTTTCTGTCAGCATTGCTTTTATTGAAAAGAGAATATTAATTTTCAACAAGCAGGGATTTTTTGAAATTTTTATCTACTTGAAAAAATATCTGAGAAATTGCTAAATCTTTATGAAATATTAGCATGGTGTATATTATAGATGTTAACCTCTCTTTTCAAGAAAATTTTTAGTAGCAATGTCTGAAACGCACTTTAAGACTACCAATTCATCATTGTCGAGCTACTGAAAGGCTTTGGTGGCACACTATTACTAATGAAGCAGATTATTATCATCTTGAAGTTTTGATGTTATACTTTCGGTATCACAAAAAAAAAATATGTCTCAGAAGGATAAGGCGAAATCTATTGTGCATGAGATCTGTGAAGTTTGGAACATAGCAAGGATTCCAATATCTGAGGAAAGAAATAGTGTATGAAAGATGGATTTATTACCGGAAAAGTACCGAAACATTTGTCGTAGCATAAATCATAGAAGTTCTGCTCACCTTGCCAGAGAAACTGGTTTTGTGAAGTCAATCAATCTGCTTTTAGACACATTGTTCACCATGATGCCTTACACCTGATAAAAATTGAACAGGATAAACAGTTTTTGATGGACCATAAGTCAGAGAAAGTGTATGTCAGGGTCGGTATGGACACAAATTTAGCTAAGAAACATATAAAAGCAATTAAATCCTTTGAAAGAGGGAGAAATGAGGAAGCGTAAAGCGTCCAAGAAAGCAGAGTTGTCAAGTTTTTAGAATGACGAAGCAGCCGATCCGATTAGTGGCCCTGACTCTGAGTTAACCGAAAATACGGAAATACGCTTTGATGCCACATTGCCGCAGCTCCATCAACGTCAAGTTCTACACAAAAGCGTGCAAAAATAGGTGTATCGACTGCTATTTCAGGAGGTCTCTGCGTTAGGTCGCACGAACATCAGCAGCGGGAAAGCAGCCTAACTTTTTGGTTGCAGCAGCTGCACAAATTTATGGGAGCCCAGGCGCAGCCATGCCTCTTTTATCTGTGAGCAGTATTCAAAGATTAAGGACGCAACATCGTTCCCTACATGCTGCAAAAACGATAGCTGCATTCGTATATGATGGTTCTTTGGTAATCCATTTCGATTCGATGAAAACTACTCTCGGCTGTTTCTGGTGAGTCAACCAAGGAGGATGGAGTTGCCATTTTTGTTTAAAACCATGAGGTGGAAAAAACTTCTAGGAGTTCCCAAAGTTGAACAGTTGCAAAGTTGAATCCAAGTAGCTTTACAGGAAATACTCGACTGAAACGTTCAGGATCAGATTGTCGGAATGGCTTTCGATACAACTGCCACTAATACAGCTCATTTGAATGAATTTTGTGTTCTACTCGAGCAAAAGTTGTAGAATGAAAATGTAAAAAGAATTCCTTTGGCTAGCATATCGACGTAACAAACTTAAATTGGTAAGTTGAGGTGTCTTTTAAATATATTGTTTGGCGCAACGTCTGACGTTTGGCGCAACGTCCGAAATGTTTTGATAATTCGTCGCCTCCACGAATTTTGGTCCAGTCGGAGCAAATGCGAACAGAGCAAATACGAACCATGCAATGACAGCCGGCTGAACAGAGAACTACCGTTACTCAAGACTCAATCAATAAACTTAGCAAATGATTTAAAACAGGGAAAGTCAGGAAATCTACTTAGAGAAGACTACCGAGACTTATTGGAGGCCACTTTGATATTTTCGAAGAAATTCTTCCACGGGATATCAACTGTCGAGTTCCCGGAGCTTACCATTATGAGCGGTGGATGCCAAAGTTACTGTACGTACTCAAGATAAATCTCTTTCGAAAGCAATTCAAGCTGACAAAACTTAAGAAAACATCCTACCTCGAATTTGGTTTATTTGTTATGGTCATCTACGTGAAAGCCTGAATGGAAAGAACGAATGCCCGTAATGTTCCTATCAATGACCCCCAATCTAATTCGAGTCTTTACTAACTACAGGAAAAGTTCTGATGTTATCTCAAAGAAGGCAATCGAGCAATAAGTCGTCATTTGTGGTACTTGGGCCAAAAACGGGTCCTACTTGGCATTTTCTCAGATTTGGTATCTGCAGAAACGAAGCGGCTAATGGGGGCACGCTTACAAAGAAGAAAAGAAAACATTGATTTCAAAGACAAGCTAGCTCAGATACATCGGGACAGGAAGTCTGACGTAAAATACTTGACAATTTCATTGGATCTGCTTCTCATTTCTTTTTTGAAGTTTTGTAATTGGACAGGTCAATTTTGGACATGAATGTGGATTCGTGGAAGAAAATTAGTTATTTTAAGGAAGCCAAGAAGACAGTAATGACTCTTAAAGGTATCAACGACAGTGCTGAAAGGGCAATCACTGTTGCCGTCACTTTTAATTCCTCCTTCACTAAGCAGGAAGATCAGAAACAATGCCTCCTGCAAACTGTGGAGGGTCACCAAAAAACATTTTCCATATTTAAAAAAAAGCACACTTTTCGCAGACACTGAGAAGCAAGTCGACTGAGAAATCAGCAATGGTGATTGTTTCATAATCCCTATAATGAACCGTATGTAAACCTATGAAATAAATTTGAGATTTAACTTACTGAGTTTTTTTAAAATTCGAATTAATTTTTTAGTTATTAAATGTTCAAACGTTATTTAGAATGATTTTTGCACAAACCATTTCTTTAGCGATCAAAAATATTATTGCAAAGTAACCGTCTTAACATCATCGGAAAAACGGAAGAATTCTCTTTGAAAGAAGCTTTAAACGGAATCCGTAATGCCAATAAACACGTTAGTGAAACCGCGCGTGAATCCTTTGTAGCGTCCACTACGTTTATTCAAAAATGGAATAAGCGAATATAATTGATCCCGGATAAAGCCGGGTACATTTTCTAGTCTAGAGTAGTAGAAGAAGATGTCAATGTGTCTGTCTGTATGCCTGTTTCTGTCGCCTGTAGTGGAAAATTTAAACAGAATGACAGGTCGTTCAAGCAACCGTCCGTTTTACCTGGGTGTATCATAAAGAACACATTTCGCAGTTCTCCAAAGCAAAAGAATTTAGCCTAGTTTTAATAATGTTTCTATTTTTATCGTCAGCTGATTTTTAACTATATCCATACTCTTTCCTGGCATTTAGGAATTTGCGTTTTGCTCGATTCCTCTTCATCCATTCCACCCATCTTATCGAAAACCCTTTTCTCAAGCTCAAGGCCCTGCTCCCCTTGGGACGCTCCTATACCCAGCATATTTATCTCTCGGATTCTACTAGGTGTCAGCTTCGGCCCTAGTTATTTTTGGTACTTTTGTCGCCCTAGTTATTTGTCGGCCCTAGTTATTTTTGGTACTTTTACACTTGGGTACTTTTGTCGTTGAGTCCTTCCGAGTTAACTAACTCACAAGAGTATTTTCCTGTGAAATTTGGAGTTGATCCATGCATAACTTCATGTATTAGGCTCGATTTACTGCTTCATTCTTTGTTCTTTTAGGGCAGTGAATATCCCTCATTGTACTTTACTTTTGTACGGAGTCCAGACAAGTATTGCGTCAGTTCTGCCTCTCATAAGAAATAAAACACATTGAAAATCTTAACAACTATATTCATTTAAAGAAAATATTATTTAGGATATGTCTATACTGATTCATTGTGAATAAACTGGACATGTTTGTATTGATGGCCACGCCCACATTTGTCCACTCCCACTTTTAGTATTCTGAGTTTCCTTGTGTCATTAAAATACTGTTATTTACAATAAATAAGAAAGGGTAGGGGTAAATTTTTAAGCAAAAGGTCTCATTCCATACCACTGTTTCAGAACGTGTTAAAATATAAAATAACCAAGGAAAAATAAGGAAATTAAAATAACTTTTCCGAATGAAATTTATATTAGAATTAATTTGTCTACTTCAAGTTTAAATATCATTTTAGTTTATGTTTTGTCAGACAGGTCACATGCAAATTTGATAAGCTCAAAAAATGATAACATTATCCCTCAAAAAGTATGAGATTGCTAAATATTAAAAGTGAAATATTTTTTGAGTACCGTTTATATGTATCGATAATATTCAAAGAATATTTTATATAAGAAATAATTTCGTTATTCACAATTGTGCCTCAATGCCGTTAAGTTTCAAATCCAGAAAGCTGTGATGAATAAGTCCGCTGTAATTGAAATAGGCAGAACAAGTAAACTCTCTCTACATTGTAGTACTACAACAAAAGACTACATTGGCTGTCTGGGGAGAAATGTGTAGTCCTTGGTGTTGTGCGGTATGAAAATTAATCATGTAGATGTGCTTAAAATGCCTTTACAAGAGAAGGCTTTGCAATAGTTCTCTCGGATTGCAATCTTTCATGTCCTATCTTGTAAAGGACCATGAATAATGATGAAACGCCACGGCTTTCATCTGCTAAGTGATAGGGGGCGCCACAATAACAATCTAAAGTTCTCATGCAAACGTGCGCTACTGATGTGTATTATTTACATTTTAGTGTGAAAATATTATCCTTTTCAGTTGTTATTATTATTAAATAATACCTGAAAAAACAACAAAATATGCACAGCCGTTAGACTGTTACTTCTTCAATCCTTATAAGGCATTTGTAAAACGTATTGAAGACTACATAAAAATTCGAACTCCATGTATTGAAGGGGTCCATATTGAAGACATTGATGAAGAGGCCAACAGAAAGTTAAATGACAGATTATTCATTTATTATTTATTTTAAAAATGCATTCATTTGTGTATACAATTAACTTGGCGTTAATATATTTCAAGATATGGTAATAAATACTTGTAAAATAGCTGGATATTCTGTTGAAAAACACATTACAAAATTTAACAAGGTAATGGCAACTGTATGTAATATTGGTTCAGCAACTTGTTTCATTGTAAATTGCAATGATTATGCATTTGTTAAATGTGCACATTGTAACGTTTTCATTTGTATTGATCATACATTTAATCATTCCCATTAATAATTTCAAAGTTACAAAGAATTTAAATCATTCATTATTTTACAAATTTCATTTGCTTTGACTTTCATTGTAATACAGTCAATAACTTTGTTGATTAGTTCAGTTTCGGTTTCGAAAAATTTCAGCCTTTATCTTTGTTGTGTTTGATCAACCTTTACGACCATGTCTTGGCAGTTGTTTAGCTAATTAATAAGATATAAATTATATTAGTAATAAATTTATCATTTACTACTTACCATTATTGTCCCTTTTATTTCAAAATAATAATAATAATTGAAAAGGATGATATTTTCACACTAAAATGTTAATAATACACGTCAGTAGAGCACGTTTGCATGACAACTTCAGATTGTTATTGTGGCGCCCCCTATCACTTAGCAGATGAAAGCCGTGGCGTTTTATCATTATTCATGGTCCTTTACAAGATAAGACATGAAAGATTACAATCCGAGAGAACTATTGCAAAGCCTTCCCTTGTTAGTATAATATACATATACTACTTATATTATATATTCGCACTTAGGGCTGTAGAGTTGCGTCACGGACCACATCCGGGCTGTAGAATATTTTGTTATCCGTGAATTCTGCTATTAAATAAAACATTTTAAACAAATTTAATTCTTTGAACTTTCTACAATTTCTGGGTGCAATTCTAACATAAATCAACAGCATTTAAGTGTGACTTTTGAGAGGAGCGTTTTGGCATGTTTTTAATTGTAACACCTATTTTTAAAATGTCCGTAAAATGTAATTAAACTTTAAAATTTTATTTAATATTTCTTTTAATCTATATTTAAAATATGTTTTAATATTTGTTAGCTGAGGTGCCTACACAGTGGTGTGGTCGTAAAATAAATAGCACCAGGGCGCTACAAGTTACATAACAATGACATAAAATACCAGTAGTAAATTTATAGCAGTGAATGACGAATCATTAGACCAATAAGCTATCCAAATTGTTCCAAGCACAAAGTCAAGTAGTCAAAAAATAAAAATATTCACATAAGAATAACAATTAGAAATATTTTACACTAAATATTGGAAATAGGGTAAAGTGTAATACCAATTCAGCGCAAAACCAGCTAACTTTAGTGCAATTCAGCTCTTATTAATAAAATGGTATATTTATACGGAAATCAGTAAACAAAGTGACAGAAAACAAAAAGACCAAAATACAATACGCGTATATAATGCAGCATACAAGTACATGGATAAAATTAGAAAAATGGATCAATGCGATCAGTGACAAAACATTCAAACAATAAAACAATACGTTAACTAATACAATTCAAGAACAAATTTAAATGGTCAAAAAATAAAAATTAACAATTAGAAATTATATATATATATATATATATATATATATATATATATATTTTAAAAACTTATAACATAATGAAAATTACAGAAAAGTAAAAAAATATACAATCTAGATACAGGGCTATATTTTTAGCCAGTCTCAGATTCGCTCAGTTCAAATAAACTGAATAACTGTTTAAACTTGATAGATTGTTTATAAAAATATTTTCACAGTTTAGACATTTTTCTTGTTCATTCATCTCTCTTTTTTATCTTACTTTTGGTATCTATGGTAGACAGAGATCCACTAAGTAGCCATCTCAACACATAATAATTTTTTTCATAGTTTGCGGGTTGAAATTGGTTAGAGGGGAGCGGAGGAGGATCCAATGATCCTGATGCACATGAGGTTTTTATGGCGTCTGCAAAAAGAGCAGTTCTGTCTGATGTTATAATCATATTTATTCGTGACAAATTCTTCTCACACTCACTTGATGACGCCGAATTATGTGTATTGTACTTTTAAGCTGAAGGAGTTTTATAGGCATTGAGTCTGATAATTTTGAGAATTCCCTGAAAGCGTGAATCATTGCCGTCCCTGTTGCCCATTCCGTGGACTCTAAAATTCTAGTACTCCTTATCATTTCCACATCATTGCTAGAAAATAATTTTTTTCAGACTTAGTTATTCAAGCTGTCATAGTTTATGCGATTTTTGACGATCTGGGTCGAAGAAGAAGAAGCTGTCATAGAAAGCACTTTGTGAAACTAAAGTATCATCTACTCTTCCCTTTTTGTGTAGAATAAGTTTTCTCAGCACATAATATGGTCAACCAACACCTGTACGATAATTTTCTTCGATTATTCCTTTTTCCTGGCATGAACAATAAATTGATGGATCATTTCGGTAATGTCTGATGTTGTCACAAAGCGCTATAGTTATCGAGGCGGAAATTTGTATTTGGTTACTTTTACGAGAAAAAAAAAATTCTTTCCCCCTGTGGCGGTAGATTTTCGAATTTCGTAGGTGTTTAATAGCTTTTTAGTAGATTTTCCTGAACAGTTTAGTAAATTCTATAGAAGAAATCTGACAGTACTGTTGCAGAGCTTGCCATGTTCATTACAGAAGTGTGAGTGAACCAAAACAGAAACAACTGTTTTTAAACTGGCCGATCTTTCAAACCTTTACAAATGGATGGACCAACTTGGAGAATACAATGATACAAGAATTAATACTACTACTTAAGTAAAGGAACGACTTACTGTTTTTAAACATGCGTCCGCAGAAGACAGGAAGGGATATCTGTTTGGAATTTGATCAAGATATTGGTTTTCTTTTGACAAAAGCTTACTAGTTAGACTCAGAGAAAGGCGCTTTTCAATCAGCATGTGCAACACTGATCATTCGCTTTTACATGTTTTATGAACACAATTCCTCGGCAAAAGATTTCTCACCTGAATCACAAATACAATCTATATGACCATTGTTGCTTCAATTCATCAGTATGATTCTAGAGGGTCTTAATATTCAAAACGAGATGGAGTATCCGATGTACCCAGCAGATCTAACAATAGCCCATATTCTAAAGTGCAATAGCATCAAGTATACAAGATTAAGTGAGATGATACATGTGAAGCTTAGCAAAGTTCTGGAGACTCCCGTACTTATTTTCATAGATATAATGGTACATGCCTAAACACCTACGCTGAACGTCAGAAGTTGATGTCAGACATTCTTGAACGTATTTCTAGTCTGGGGAGTAAATATATTTTACGAGTGTTATTCGTATTTCTGCTGAAATGGTAAATTCTGTATGCCAACAATATCAAACGAAACAAGTTGTCTGTCCTTCTAAAATGAGAAGTTGTGTGTTTACAACAGCAGCAGCAGTAAATAACATGCTGTAGCTCAACAACTTCGAAAAAGTATTTTCATGGTATTTTTATCTCTGTCTTCCAACACCCAAATATCGATGATGGGGGGCTTGACCGAAACATTACATCCGTTGAAGGTTCTAATCTCTCAAAGACCGTGGATTTTCTACCAAATCCGTACTCAGAAGTGCTTCTAGTTACATGCAGTGTTAAATAATCTACTGTTCCAGCAATTATAATGTGACAGCTTTAAAAACGGAAAACTTCTCACATCACGAAATAGTAAACTGCAAGTGGTTAGAACAAAGCTTTCTATACAGCAGTGCGATGGAAAACGTATCTTGGGATGCATACAACGCCATCCAACTACTTCAAGTAGAGAAATGTGTTACATGCTCTATTGTTTTGCTACATCTTTTCATTGAAAGTGTTCATACTGAAGCCATGATCAATTAATTACTCAATGAACATAGTGGAGAATAAATGGTGTCGAGCGTCTTAATGCAAGCCAAGCGTCAGTTGTTCCTTTTATTCAGCTATTGTTTATATTGGCGAAACAAATTCTGCGGAAATAGACCGAAATGTATGGTGATAAGTTCGTGGTTACATGATTGGATTGATAAAACTTTTATGATACATTGCATTGTGCGTCACCATATCTCCTATGCTAAGATGAGCCAGTAATTTAGTATTCTCCAGTAGGAGTGCATAATCTCGTACCCAGCTATTACTCTCCGCAGTGTATACTTGTTGCATATAGACCTTCTGTTGCAAATTCTGCAGTCCTCTTTCCTTTCAATGATGAACCTATGCCTTAAGTGGTTTCATTCTTCAGGGTTCGTTTTTGTGTTCTGTCGAACTTTGTTTCATTATATTTTAGCTTGCATAATTAATTATATTTAGCATTATTGGGCATATGGATTCTTTAATACTCAGTACAATTTTGCCAGCATTTGATCTGAAAGTTCGAGACACTTTAGAAAAGTTTCACACCAATGATTCGTAGTTACTAGTTACTGTTTTCTAAATGTTCTATGTAAACTTCTATGTAAATTTCTATCCATAATATTTTCCCCTATTTTTGTTAAAACCATTTCATCTAGTACAAATTTTAATACTATGCATAAAAGATAAACGAAAATACTTAATAAATTAAAAAAAAATCCTTCTAAGGGCACTGAGTCACCTTAATCAAATAGTTATCATACACTATTGAAAATGAAAAATTTACAATTAGAGTTATTCTGTTGCAATCTTAATTTCTAGATTATTAATCTCATTACTTTAAAAAAAACCGTATTTGATTAGAAGTTAGGTACACCAACAAAGTTCTCCTTTCGGAAATAGAAAAATCGGCTGAACCGTAACTATAAATACAAAATAATAATAATAAATACTTGAGGATAAAATATTTGCTTATAATTATAGTACCCCTTCATAATTAAAGATATAGTACCTCGTCACAATTAAAGATATTTATTTAAAAATATATAGAAAAATTTCCGGTAATTATCAAATTAGTATGGCAGAAATTTGCATTATTTGGTTCAACTTAAATCTGAATTCAAATCGAAGCACATGTTCAGAATAAACAGTTATCCCGCAAAACCACATGCAGCTGCAAACGGACTCGAAAATTGACTATCTCAAACCGTTTATTATAGTCTATAGGTTAGTGAAGTTATTGGAGTAAAGTTATTGTATGAAGATTGGCAACATACTTTGTTACACAAACTTCGTTCCCACTTTTCACAGTCTGACATCTGTATCTACACAGACAGCAGCTAAACCACCCCCAAACTAATTTTCCCTTCAAAACTGATTACTGCAAATTTTTCACATTCCCTCCTTCTTCAGTTCTAAATTCATTCAAAACGTGTGCACACACCACGTGCTCACACCGGGAAATTTCGTACAAGGGTCGTAAAAGTTGGAGGGTAGACGGGATAATTTTCCGAATATGTACATCTTATTCGTAATTTATGCGCGCCGAATAAAGTTTTCCGTTTACTGAAACCGATGGAATTATGCCGCTCTGGTGGAAAATGATGTTGCACGGGAAGCACTTTTCCATTTCGCATTTGTTTCTACTTTTCCCTCATAGGGATGCTCTGTTCTCTTTATTAAGGTCGCACTGATGGGGTTTTGTTATGGGGTGGGGTGTTTGTAATATTTCGCGAAAGCTGCTTCTCCAAAGGGTGGTTTAAAGTTTATGAAGGTTTGGATGAGATTGCGCATTAGAGAGGTTCTATTTTTGATAGTTCCATTTTTTATGCAGAGTATTCAGGGTTTTTTGGAGCTGTGTAACAATGTTTTCATTTTCTTACGGTATAAGAATGTGAGTTTGCTTTAGTTTTCCCTCTTAAAGAAAGTGTTGTTTTTGAGTCGAAAAAGCTTTTCGCTAAAACTTTACTTCTATTACAGCGTTTCTAAATCTAAAGATTTACAGGAAATTTTTCACAATACTAGGCGCGAACAAATTGATGTTGCTTTAAACAACATTTATGGAGACTGCGGATAAAAATAAATTTTAATTTTATTTGTCAAGTAAATACGTATCTCTTTTTCTTGAAAGATGTAGACTTTTGTCGCTAATTTTTTTGCTTCACGTAGTCTACTTTGGGAAACTTTTCAAAATCCGGAGAAACCCGATGATGTGACAGTTTGTGAACAAGTTACTGCTTCGGAGTTTGGTGAATAACACATTTTGCCTTTCTGTGTGCTTCTGAAATTAAACCACGTTACCTTTTGGTCTACTGGATATAAAAATGGTCGTCAAACACCATATTAGCTCTAACTTTTGAAATATCTATAAAACATGTTTTAAACATTTGCATATACTATGAAGGGCAAAGAGCAAGCACCCTTCGTGGGTACTCTTTACCTACCCTTCGTAGCATATACACACCCTATTCCATCGATAGTTTGCTAGCCTGATGAGAAGAAATCTAGATAAAAGTGCAAAAAGTGTATTTTCAATTACCCTAATCTCCCGAGTTGTACCCTAGTCCTTTATAGCGCTGCAAAAGTGTATCTATAAGCAGTACAGACCATCCATTGTCATCTCCCTTGTCTTTAAAATTAGAGTCAATCCGCGATTTAAGTTCATATTCGTTACCAGCACGTCCTAATTAGTGAAAAACAGTTACTTCTGTCTTCGAGACATTATGGTTGCTGAGTGTTATCTATCAATTGCAATTTTCAGTGATTGCATTGAGACATTTTATAGTTTTTCATTCTTTAATACGGAAATTTTCAGATTTTCTCCTTGAGAGAAAATGAGGAGAAAGTCCGAAAGATAAGTATGTCATTTTTTTTGGAGTTGCTGGTCTTCTTTATTGGAATCAGATGCTAGCTGGAGATGATGATTGCATTGAGACATTTTATAGTTCTTCATTCTTTAATCCGGAAACTTTTAGATTTTCACTTTGAGAGAAAATGAGGAGAAAGTCCGAAAGATAAGTATGTCATTATTTTGGGGGGTTGCTGCTCTTCTTTATTGGAATCAGATGCTAGCTGGAGATGGTGATTGCATTGAGAAATTTTATAGTTCTTCATTCTTTAATACGGAAACTTTCAGATTTTCTTCTTGAGAGAAAATGAGGAGAAAGTCCGAAAGATATGTATGTCATTTTTTTAGAGTTGCTGCTCACCTTTATTGGAACAGAGGCTAGCTGAAGATGGTGATTGCATTGAGACATTTTATAGTTCTTCATTCTTTAATACGGAAACTTTCAGATTTTCTCCTTGAGAGAAAATGAGGAGAAAGTCCAAAAGATAAGTATGTCATTTTCTTGGAGTTGCTGCTCTTCTTTATTGGAATCAGATGCTAGCTGGAGATGATGATTGCATTGTCGCATTTTATAGTTCTTCATTCTTTAATACGGAAACTTTCAGATTTTCTCCTTGAGAGAATATGAAGAGAAAGTCCGAAAGATAAGTATGTCATTTTTCTGAAGTTGCTGCTCTTCTTTATTGGAGTCAGATGCTAGCTGGAGATGGTGATTGCATTGAGACATTTTATAGTTTTTCATTCTTTAATACGGAAACTTTCAGATTTTCTCCTTGACAGAAATTGAAGAGAAAGTCCGAAAGATAAGTATGTCATTTTTTTGGAGTTGCTGCGCTTCTTTATTGGAATCAGATGCTAGCTGGAGATGGTGATTGCATTGAGACATTTTATAGTTCTTTATTCTTTAATACGGAAACTTTCAGATTTTCTCCTTGACAGAAATTGAAGAGAAAGTCCGAAAGATAAGTATGTCATTTTTTTGGAGTTGCTGCTCTTCTTTATTGGAATCAGATGCTAGCTGGAGATGGTGATTGCATTGAGACATTTTATAGTTCTTTATTCTTTAATACGGAAACTTTCAGATTTTCACTTTGAGAGAAAATGAGGAGAAAGTCCGAAAGATAAGTATGTCATTATTTTGGGGGGTTGCTGCTCACCTTTATTGGAACAGAGGCTAGCTGAAGATGGTGATTGCATTGAGACATTTTATAGTTCTTCATTCTTTAATGCGGAAACTTTCAGATTTTCTCCTTGAGAGAAAATGAGGAGAAAGTCCGAAAGATAAGTATGTCATTTTTTTTTTGAGTTGCTGCTCTTCTTTATTGGAATCAAATGCTAGCTGGAGATGGTGATTGCATTGAGACATTTTATAGTTGAGACATTGTATAGTTGAGACGTTTTCTAATGAAAAATTATGTATTATATATATTATTGGTTATTAAAAGTCCTGATATTTTAATTATTATTTATTAAATTCCTTCGATAATTGGAGTCCTCCGAACATTCGATTGCGTTAAAAATCAACAGGGTTCCAGTGCACACTGATTTATTATTCGTACCAAATTTTTTCGAAAATATTTATTTGTTTGTGAGATATCGCGTCCATAGGCTCAACAACTCATACACTAACATACACACACATACCAAAAAATTCGAACACCGAAATGCTTAGTGTTCAATGATTTTCTTTGGTCCTTTCGATGAGAAAATGTTTCACAAAAAATTTCAAGGAAATCTGATAATATTTATGCTGCCTCAGTGAGTGCCTCATCCTCAAGATGGTTGGAAATTTTCAATAAATGCTATATGCGTTGATTCACCATCTTGGCTCTAAAATCCGTACTATTCGGTATTTTATTTTTAGTTATTTCATTAAATGATTCAGAATGTTTAATTTTTAATAACAAAGGCAAAAATAATTTGTCGTTTTTTTTTAAACTTTAGAGGTGATCTCATCTCTCTCTTTAAGACTTAATTTTTACAAAAGCAACAACAACAACAACAATAATAATAATAATAATAATAAAAAAACCTGAAAACGAAAACTTATAAGCAGATTATATTTTTTTTCACCCTAATTATGATACAAATAAGGAAAAAGCATTATACGCGAAGGTCTAATAAAGACTGACATTCCAGATATTTCGTGGTAATTTTTACTGAATCATCATCATTATCAACAACATCATCATCAGTCATCATGATTAGCGCTCATAAGGCCTTCAGCTTGCGTCGCCACCCTGGACCGATCATGTGCGGCAATCCGTTTTTGACCAGCTCGCCCATTCCACCCGATTTCTTTCTTGTTCTATTAGTCACCTCCAAGTTAGCTTGTGTCGACCTCGAGATCCTTTTCCTTCGGGTGTCCAGAAGTACCATAACGATGATGCTTTGCTGTGGCAATTTTAAGACATGCCCAGTCCATCTCCATCTTCGGTAACTGAATGCACAATGTACTGAAATTCAACGTACTTTTAACTGAATACTTAACGCAAACCTACTATAGAAAGTCCTCATAGCAGTAAGATCCGTATCTAAATTAATTAAAGTGTACTAAGCGCACAACCCCCAGAAATATAAATTAGAAACAAATCCAAAGCGACTGAAGAGAGAAAATTCATGACGGAAACCCTCAGATTGGCACGTTTGTCCAATTGCACCTTCCAGCGCCTGCGTTGATATATTTCGGAGCAACCTATTCGTTTCTTCATACGTGAACTTCCGGATGCAATGGGGAGAAAGTCTGAAAGATGGCGTGTAACTTTTCTTAAGAGTCGCTACTCTCCGGCATCTGACTCCATCAGGGAGGAGGTACCCGGTGTGGGAGGGTCGGTGGGGGGGGGGGGTGTATTTTGGAATGGAAGTGAATGCTTAATCAAGGACCGAGAAGTGCTCTCGAAAAATATGCAAGATTGAAGATAAAGAAATTTTGTGAGAATGTAGTTCGTCAAAAGTGTTAAAATTATTCACTATGGCCAAAATTTGGGGGTAGTGGATCCACTCATACCCACTTCTTTACCATCGGTAAATGCCCCGAAAATGACGTAATTAATGTAAAATAGATTTTAATTAGCCATCTTTTTTATTCATTTATTTGTGGATTTATTTTCTGCTAGGAAGTGTTCGGAAGAGGAGTCCGCTAAGCCCGAGAAGAAGCCGTCTGGGATAACCTTTGTTGCACAAAAAACTATTTGTCAGTTATTGCGTGTATGCAAAATGTAACAATCGCAGAGGTGACACGTTCTAATAGGTCCCATTTCCACCAAAGGTCATTTCTACATTGCAAAGGGTGAATATACTTAACATTTGCATAGGGCGCAATTTAGAACTAGCAATTGATGAACATATAAATAGGAAACCTAATAATTTTATTTTTTATTCATTTTTTTTTTTTTTTTGCTTGCAGTAAAGCTCTGGATGAATCCACATCAAGGAGTGAGTAGTAAACAATTCAGTGAACTCGTGAATAGGGGCTAGTTTTGCCAATAGTCTTTATCCTGAAAAAATGCTTTAATAAAAGCCCAAATTGGAAGGCAGATGAAATTTTTTTTCCAATCTGGGTATATTCGATAGAAAATATTCGATAAAAATGTTTACGAAATCCATGTCATTTATTGTGCAATTGCAACGAAATAATATAAGATCAATGGGATTATTGATATTTTCATCTACTTACTAAATCATCTGTTTGACTTACTAAATTATCTGTTCAACTTATAAAATCATCTGTTCAACTTATAAAATCATCTGTTCAACTTAGAAAATCATCTGTTCAACTTGCAAAATCATCTGTTTAATTTTTCAAATCATCTGTTCAAACTTATAAAATCATCTCTTCAACTCACAAAATTATCTGTTCAACTTTTTAAATCATTTGTTCAACTTTTTAAATCATCTGCTCTGTTATATAACTAAGAATATACAAACTGACATATTGCATATGGTGTCTAATTAATTGTTGCAACAGGAAGAAAGTGATTATGAACACTGTATTAGCTTCAAGAAATGTTTCTTTTCAATCGTTTTCACACACGTATGAACTAAAATATTAAACAAAAGGAGTATTTCTTCCTGAATCGATAAAATATTTGCCATTACAGCATGCTTCTTTTCCAAAGAATTTCTGATTCACAATTCGCTTGATATTGGAAAACAATTTAGGTGCTCCGTGAAGTGTTTAGAAGAAAAAAATAATAATGTGAAACAAAGAAATCTAGTTATGAATCCATCCTTTCAATAGCAGCGTTGGGACTCGTTCCATCTATATATACACTGGCGTGATCTCACAATTCTTTCGTGAGCTGCCATTTGGCACTTTTAAACTCTATTTACAGGCTTTTACAGCACGTCGCTGGGAACGGAGAGACTGAGGGCGAGAGTCCGATCGAGATTAATCAAAACTTTAGGAAAAAAACCAGATGGAAATTTACCCCCGCGGAATGGCAACACCCTGCGAAGCTTTTCCATTTTCAAACGAATGAAAAAAAAATGACGCCACGTAATTTCTGCTGCGTAGAAATTATACGAAGTGGCGTGACAAAACTGAGTGAGATTTTGAAGGATTTCTTCTTTCTTTTTTTTTTTTTTCAGGACACATAAAAATCATTCAGTTGCAGGTCCCTTTTCTTTATTACGTTGGGGGCTTTAACGGTGTGTTAGACATCCATGCCGACGGTTTTTATCAGAAGATGAATGGATTAATGAGAGCAAATGTGAAAAGTTCATTTTAAATGGGAAAAATAAATTAGGAATAGCAGGAGGTTAGAAGATATATATAACCGCGTAAAATAGCGTATGCAGGATATGGAGGTGTGTAATGGGCGTAGAAAGAGGAAATTACGGAAATACATAAATTAAACCTATGCTATCCTACTGTGACGACGTCGAAAATTCGAATTTGAGTTTTCGACGAAAGAGCACGTTTTAAGTATCCCTGAACTCGAATTGGAAGTTTTTGCGGTGATGTCTATGTGTGTGTACATCTGTGTGTGAGAGAGAGAGAGGGAGAGGGAGAGTGTGTGTGTATGTGTATGTGTACGTGTATATGTGCGTGTATCCTTGAGTTTGTGGATGCGATATCTCACAAACGAATGGAACGTTTCGAACGAAATTTGGTACATTTCATTTTTTTAATTTTTCATTGCGGGTGCTGTAAACCCTTTTATTCGATCGGGTATGATCACATTACTATAGACAGACATAATGTGTACACTCACAGACCTTTATTTAAAGTTATTTGGAGCGGTTAAGAACTTTCTTAGAAATCCTGTACAGAGGTCCTTCAAAGATTTTCATAAATGCGTGCTGCCAAAAGGTCGTAGCCTTTTGGGACGGAAGATTACACGTATAACACAACACGTTATCGAATTTCACGAAAATGGTAAAATGAAATATATGTCCTTTAAGTATTTGAATTAAAGCATATACATGTATTGTAAAGAATCTGACTCACATATACAGATGCCATGCTGAATGTAATTAATTCGAATTCAAGGATGCCAGAAACATCTAAATCCTCCTAAAACTTGATTTTGAATTTTTATTTCGGTGCATATTTTTTCTACATATACATCGAACTCTAAGAAAATAAATCAATAAGTTTCTTTTAGTTGTTTATAACAATAGTCTCATTCAAAGTAAACAACATAACCCATCCATTACATTTTTGCACAAAAGAGTTATATCTGATATTGTGATGTACCAACCCACATCAAAACCTCCTGTTTATGAGTAAACCGATGTTACCCATCTGTTTGCAACGCATTTTCTGACCATACGGTACCCCCTGGATTCCTTACAAAATCGAATGATATCTATGTTATCGGAAATCAGTATCTTCCTAATGTCCTAACACATATTCTTGACTATACCCTTTTTAGAGGCCCAACCCAATTTCTCCTCCTTTTGTATGGTCACAAAGTACGTGCGTTCTTTTACCAGCTGAAGAGTCATAACAGAGTATTGGCGTTCGGGGTTCATCTTCAGGAGATTGGAGGATAAGACGTTCAGCAGAGTTGAATCTGTATTGCGGATGTCAGTTGTCAAATAAATCAGTATTAGTTATAGTGACTATTGTGCTGTGTTTGTGGTATTGCCGGAAATTTGACTTCCTGCAATGATTAATTCGTATGTTGTCCATGTAGAAAAGAAAATGGTAGTGTGTTTTATTATGATACTTTTTAGTTTGGTGATACACTAATATGTAATGTGTTTCGACATGTATCCCTCTTACTATTTGATACTTCCCATAAAGAGATCACAACTTTTTACTTTCCCTGCAATACATGGTAATGTATAGGGAAAGTATTGGAATCATGTCGAAAGTAGCAACTCGAGTTTTCGACGGATCTATACGTTTCGAGACCTCTTGAATACGAAAAAACTATTTTTAGCGTGACGGCTGTGTGTCTGCCTGTGTGTCTGTGCATGTATTCATTCTAACTCAAAAACTAATGGACCGAATTTCATAAAATTTGGTAGGTAAGTCACTTGGATGTGACCCTGGTGCTGATTAGGTTTTGGTACGATTCGTAAAAACAGAACCCGCCTTTTTTTTGCGAAATGGCCCTTAAAAATGTATTTCATTTATCCGCTCTAGCTAAAATACTAATTGACCAAATTTCACAAAATTTAGTAGATAAGTTACTTGTTGGATACTCTGGTGCTGATTGGAATTTGGTACGATTCGGAAAAGAAGAACCCTCCTTTTTTTATGAAATGGCCCGCAAAAGTTTCATATATCCATTTTAGCTGAAATACTAATTGAACAAATTTCACAAAATTTGGTAGATCATTTACTTGAGGGATACTCTGGTGCTGATTAGATTTTGGTACGATTTTGAAGAGAACATTGCCTTTTTTTACGAAACGGCCAGCCAAAATCGCTATAATCTAAAAAAAAAAAAAGACTCAGTAGTGTATGCTCAAATGTATCAATTAAATTCTTGTTTTATACGCAATTTTTGAAGAAGAAAATAATATAACATACTCCATTATACTTTAGGACAAACCGTTCTCAAGATATTTGAGATTTCTTGCATTTTTGTTACGCCGACTTCGGAAAAATGTGCAATTACCAAATAAAAACAAAAATTGAATTAAAAATTCAAATTTAGTGTTTCGCAAATTCCGTTCAATTAAACTCAATCAATGAATTATTAAATAAATAATGAAAATACGAATTTGAGTCCGCAGGGAAAGTCATGTGCTGCCCGCATCGAATTTTTGCTTTCCCTGGAATACATGGTAATGTATAGGGAAAGAATTGGAATCATTCCGAAAATGGCAACTCGAGTTTTCGACGGATCTACACGTTTTGACACCTCTAGAATACGAAAAAAAGATGAGCGTGACGTCTGAGTGTGTGTCTGCGTGTCTATCTGTCTGTGCAATGTATGTATCCACTCTAACTAAAAATCTAATTGACCGAATTTCATAAAATGTGTTAGGTAGGTCCATTATGAGTGACCCTGGTGCTGATTAGATTTTGGTTCTATTCGGAAAAAAATAGCCTGCCCTTTTTTGTAAAATGGTCCGCAAAAATTGTCAAAATCTAAAATAAAAGATTACGTATGTTCAAATATATCAATTAAATGCTTGTTTATTATGTAATTTTTATCGATGAAAAGAATAAGACCAACCCCATTACACTAGGACTATCCGTTTTTGAGAAACTTTAGTTTTTTCGCGTTTTCGCTACGCCACCTTTAAAAATAAGTTTAGTTACCAAATGAAAACGAAACCTGTATTAAAAGTGCAAATTCAGTGTAATTTAAAATAATTATGAGTGTTATTTTGTGCAATTAAACTTAATTTAATGAATTAGTGAAGAAATAAAGAGAAGATGAATATAAGTCTGCAGTGAAAGTCATGTGCTGCCCACATCATATTTTTCAAATTCCTTTAACTGAATAAACAGTTCACTGGATATCTCGATAACTTAATTAGCGAGTAACTTGCTAATTAATGATTAGCCCTCCATCTAAAAAGCCAAATATGATGCTGTTCGATGTTACCATGTAATTTTACAATGGGAACTGAAACATTGTAAAATTGCTGATATTGATCATCAAATCAGCAATTAAATGAATTGCTGATATTAATCGTCAAATCAGCAAATAATGCTCTCCTGTCCCAACCATAGTTCGAATCATGATTAACCTACTCTCAGGTTAAAATTTGCTGATTTTTAGCCGTTCAGTTAATCAAAGGGAAAATTCCGATAAATTCACATTACTTTTTGGTAAATTCAAGCTTTTTCTACTTGAAATTAAAAATCTAATGTAACACATGACTTTCCCTGCAGACTCATATTCACGTTCTCTTTATTTCCTCAATAATTCATTAAATTGAGTGTGATTGCACAAAATAACGCTCATAATTATTTTAAATTACACAGAATTCAATTTGCATTTCTAAGTCAATTTTTGTTTTCATTTGGTAACTGGACTAATTTTCAAAGATAGCGTAACGGAAATGCGAAAAAACTAAAATGTTTCGAAAACGGCTAGTCCTAGTGTAATGGGTTTCGTCTTATTCTTTTCATCGTCAAAAATTTATAGAACAAGCATTTAATTGATATATTTGAGCATGCGTATTCTTTTATTTTAAATATTGACGATTTTTGAGGGCCATTTCGCAAAAAAAGGAAGGTTCTCTTTTTCTGAATCGTACCAAAATCTAATCAGTACTGGGGACTAACAAGTAACTTATATACCAAATTTTGTGAAATTTGGTTCATTAGTTTTTCAGCTAGAGTATACATACAGGCAATTTTTGCGGGCTGTTTCAGAAAAAAAGGCAGGTTGTTTTATCCCGAACCATACCAAAATATAATCAACACCATGGTAACTCACAAGTGACTTATAAAATTTTCTGAAATTTGATCAGTTTGTTTTTGATCTAGGGTGGATACAAACTCTGCACACATACACACACACACACACGCACACAGATGTCACACTAAAAATAGATTTTTCGTATTGTAGAGGTCCCAAAACGTGTAGATCCGTCGAAAACTCGACTTGTGATTTTCGACATGATTCCAATACTTTCACTATACACTTACGGACAATGAAAGCTGCGCATCAAGAAGAAAACATGTTACAACCGCGAAATGATGTAAATAGCTAGAGGATGGTCTGGTATGCAAATGATTCCGGTCTGGTGTGATTGCGCATGACCGTACACCCGTGAGTGGCGCTGCAAGCATGAGCCAGCGGCTTTAAAAACCGTCGTGTAGTCGACACCCCATCAATATGAGAAACTTTGACCGACGCAAGCACGAGTACGGAGTGAAAAGAATGGTGGGTAGACGCCAGAAACGTCGATATACACAACTGACGGACTTCGAGAGAGGCCTGATCATCGGGCTGAAAATCGCAGGGTGGTCAGCCAGCCGGATAGCCCGTCATGTAGATCGTTCAGACTATACCGTCTGACGTTTTGGGGAACACTGGTCACGGGACGCCACCCAAACACGGTGGACCGGCTCTGGATGGACCAGCCATACCACAAGTAGAGAGGATCGAATGATCGTGCGGCAAGTACATATAGATCCCACGGCGACCCGATCCGCGATACAGGCATACGTAGCGGCTCCTGTGTGCCCACGAACTATATCCAGACGCCTGATGGAAGCGAATCTGAAATCCCAGCATCCCTTATGTGTGCTCCGGTTAACACGGGAACATCGGCGGCTCCTGTTACAGTGGTGCCGGCCAACGTGGAACGCCACAGACTGGCGATGTGTGGTGTTTAGCGATGAGTGATGCTTCATTTTTGGGACCGATGATCATCATGTCCGGGTGTGGATGTCCCCTGCACAACGCCACAATCCCAACCTCGTTATCGAGCGCTACACCAACCCCACTGCAGGCATCATGGGATGGGGAGCCATAGTCTACGACAGCATATCTACTGTAGTAGCGGTACCTGGAACATTGACGGGCCAGCGGTACGTGGATGAGATTCTACGGCCCTATGTGCTCTCATTCGTTGCTGGAATTCGAGGTGCGGAATTCCAGCAGGATAATGCCTGGCCGTACACGGCTCGGGTCGTTCAGGCCTGTCTGAGTCATGTCCAGACACTTCCATGGCCTGCCTGCTCCCCAGACATGTCCCCTATCGAGAATATGTGGGACCAGTTGAAACGCCAGCTGCCTCGTTGCTGCAATCTTCGGGATTTGGAACGTAACGTCCAAACAGGTGTGGACTCGTCTGCTGCAGGACAACATCAGATGTCTGTTCGACACCATGCCGGACCGTATTGCTGCTTGTATCGCAGCACGAGGCGGTGCGATGCGCTATTGAGGGTAACCGGACTGTGTACCACAACTCCCTCTGTACGTGTTCAGCTGCGCTGTTTTTGTGACCATGTATATCATTCATCTGTATCCTTCCATCCATAAAATGTCAGGTCTATCTTACGCTTCCTTCTTGGTGCGCAACTTTCATTGTCCGTGAGTGTACATTACAATGTATTGCAGGGAAAGTAAAAATGATTAAAGAACAGCTTTTCCAGCCTTGAACGTTTATTTTGATATGCACTACCCACTTCGTTAGGGCAAATGTAGATCAAGGGGCTTGCAGACATACGTAGATACGTTGACATATTTTAATAGTGAAATATGTTAATTCCCATCTTCGAGTCAGAAAGCCTGGACCCGTCTTAACTGGCTCGGATATATACATTGTGAAAGAATACTAGCTCTGGGTCGATACAGTATTTTTACAAGTCCAAATATGGAAAATATCAGATGCATTAATGCATTTTGATACTTGATATTTCTCATAGTTTATTCCACTCTTAGCATAGTGGCATACTTCAGAATGGGCATTTGCATTATGTGAAGGTATATTTTAATAACGTTTTCCCAAACTATTGTAAAAATAAATAAATAAATAAAAGTATTGGTTTATTTAAAAATATAATTTATTGAATAGAAAGACTTGTTTAAAATGTTGCTATTGCATTTTACGATTTGGGTAAAATGGCCCTATAGCATTTGAAAATTTGTTTTAAAATCTCTTCGCACTTGACAATTTGTTTAAAATCTTCTATCATATATTTGATGATTTGTTGTTAAAATGCTCCTCTAGTTTTTGAAGATTTGCTTTAAATGCTCCTATTGCGTTTGATAATTTGTTCAAAATGATGCTATCACATTTGAGGATTTGTTGTTAAAATGCTCCTATAGCTTTTGACGATTTGCTTTAAATACTCCTATTGCATTTGACAAATTGTTCAAAATGCTCCTATCACATTTGATGATTTGTTGTTAAAATGCTCCTATAGCTTTTGACGATTTGCTTTAAATACTCCTATTACATTTGACGAATTGCTCAAAATGCTCTTATCACATTTGATGATTTGTTGTTAAAATGCTCCTATAGCTTTTGACGATTTGCTTTAAATACTCCTATTGCATTTGACAAATTGTTCAAAATGCTCCTATCACATTTGAGGATTTGTTGTTAAAATGCTCCTTTATAACTTTTGATAATTTGCTTTAAATACTCCTATTGCATTTGAAAATTTCTTCAAAATCCTTCTATCGCATTTGAGAATTTCTTTAAAATGATCTTATCACATTTAATGAATTATTTAAAATAACTAAATCTGATATACATATTTTCATTGAAATTTTAACAGACTTATTATCAAGCATTTAATGTCGTTTGTTTACTGAGACATAACTAAATGAGAACTACACCAGCTGTGACTGAAGGGAACTTAGTTGCTCGACTAAAAATTTCATAACTTTGGGCTTTATGCTTTTTCATCATGAATGCATAATCGATTGCCTCTTTATGTTTAGTATAAAGTAACCTGCAACTTTCCTACCCTTAGTAATGAGGTGATCATTTTTTGAATTTCTTTGAAAATAATAAACGAAAATTATATTTCACTATACAAAATAATTCGTACAAACAACTGTAAAATTGAATTCTAAATAAAACACCTCGTTAGCAAAGCAGTATAAAATAAAAAATCTGATGTGGACAGCACATGACTTTCCCTGCAGACTCAAATTCATTTTTTCTTTATTTCTTTAATAATTCATTAAATTGAATTTAATTGCACAAAATAACACTAAATTTCCATTTTTAATTGAATTTCTGTTTTTATTTGGTAATTGGATATTTTTTCCAAAAATGGCATAACTAAATGAGAAAAATCTCAAATATCTCGAGAATGGTTAGTTCTAAAATAATAGAGTTGTTCTTATTCTTTTCCTCATCGAAAATTACGTATAAAAAAAGCATTTAAGTGATATATTTGAACATACATAGCTTCTTTTTTAGATTTTTGCGATTTTTGAAGGCCATTTCGTAAAAAAGGCTTCTCCGAACAATACCAAAATCTAATCAGCACAAGTAACTTATCTACCAAATTTTATGAAATTTGGTCCATTAGTATTTTAGCTAGCGACATGACATTTTTGCGGACCATTTTGTAAAAAAGGGCAGGTTTTTCTTTTCCGATTAATACCAAAATCTAATCAGCATCAGAGTATCATACAAGTAACTTATCTACCAAATTTTGTGAAATTTGGTCAATTAGTATTTTAACTAGAGTGGATACATAAAATTTTTACAGGCCATTTCGCAGGAAAAGACGGGTTATATTTTTACGAATCGTACCAAAAACTAATCAGCACCAGGGTCATACCCAAGTGACACCTACCAAATTTTATGAAATTCGGTCCATTAGTTATTGAGTTAGAGTGGATACATACATTGCACAGACACACACACAGACGTCACGCTAAAAATAGTTTTTTCGTATTCTAGAGGTCTCTAAACGTGTAGATCCGTCGAAAACTCGAGTTGCGACTTTTGACATGATTCCAATACTTTCCCTATACATTACCATGCAGGCAATGTATTGCAGGGAAAGTAAAAAGTACAAAGATTTGAAGCTCAAAAAGCGAGCCACTTTCTCGGAATAAATGAGATGAACAGTTCCCCAGGTAAACTCATGTCTGTCAACTTAAAATTACTTAGGTTACCAGAGAGAAAGGCGTTGTCAATTCAGAAACAATAAAAATGAAAGTAAAAAGGGACGGAATTTGTTACACTCTATTTCACCCCGCATCGGCTTTGTTTAATTTTTGTTGTCTCTGGATTGGCAACGGTTTTCTTCTCGGGTCACGTGAGCATTGAGTTGATAAGCTTGCTGGATTGACTACGCTGTCTCATTTATCTTGGCAGTAAAGGATGCTCTTTTATGCTTCCGACATAATTTGATACTTCCATTTTATTCCGTTTAGTTAAGAGTTCGTTATTTGCAGCTAGAATCTCCAGCAGCTTTGAACAAATTTTTAATTAAATTTGCTTGTAACTCATATAATCGTTTCCCAAATTCAGTGCCACCAGTGATAGCACATAACAACATGCCGTCTTCACCTAAAACAATCTCGTTTCCCAGACTGAAAACTTTCCAATCCCCCCCACCCCCTCTCCTTCTAATAATCTCCTGGGACAAAACCTCCCCCTTTATAAGAGTCACCACAAATTATCCCGATTCCCAAATGCTCTGAGCTGGGACATAGACTCGCTTTCCAATAAAACACAATGGCGAAAAAATTTAGTAGTCCTCCCCTCTGTAATATTGGCTTTTATTTGTTATCCGGTGGGGGAGTATGGCGTAATAGGAGTGTTTAGGTACAGCTGTTTTCTAAAGAGGCTTTCTATTGATAAAGGGCGTGAGGAAGCTTATTTGTGTAATGCGCTTTTAACTGGAACTTGACAAAACGGCTTTGTAACGGCTTTTTGAATTTGTTTCACAGTTACGTTCAGTGGCGGCCGCTTTGTTACTGTCAGATAGAATGGTTTGTTTTTATAAGGGTCCAGATATGGTGTATGACGTTTTTTATTTTGTCAGAAGTGTTTATTTTTTATCATTTTAAATGGAAAATATTAATTGATTTATTTCATATGTTTGATATATTTAATTGTATAATATGCTTCATGTTGACATGGCAATAAAACTTAGTAATAGTGGCAGTATTATTTGTACTAGTACTCTGTCTTTTACTTTTATAGAGATAAACAGTCAAAGTACTAGTGCCAACAAAGGGATGGGCGAAACTGTGAGAAAAACTGTCCTATGTCAATACAGGAATTGAAGAGACATTAACAAGCAATTTATGAAGGAGAATTCATAATGTGACAATGGTATTTATTTTCGACGTAATTCTTAAATATTTTTATATTCTTTTGAAAACTTATTTCGTACAATCATAAGAATTTTCGGAAAACCGAAAATGGAAATTCCATAAGAACTCCCTTATCACCACTGGAATTTGATGCTGAATTCCATATCAGTCAACATTAAGCCTTATTTGTAGCCAATCCTGAGGATAGAAGGGAAATTTATGAACCGAAAGTGGAAAAACAGAAATGGAAATCCTTAGACACCCCTAACCCTCTTAGGAATTTGAGTTGAAGTCATCATTTGAGTTCTATCTATAGCTGATCATGAGAAACAAATGCTTTAAAAAAAATTTCGTATAGTAAAATTGTCGCCACCAATAAAAACATAAAAATAAAACTTACATAGAAATAACGTTATGTAAACAGTTACTTGCTGAATCCTTATTTATAAAGAATGAAATTGTCTTGCTTGACCATGGGAATAAATTATTTTCATGTCGTAAAATATGTTTTAATTAATATAAGTCAAATTCTAAGTCAAACGAGATTTTTTTTTTTTTAATTGGAAAATAAAAATTTATATAATAAATATTTTTAATAAATTAACGGTATTTATAGTGTTTTCTTGATTATAGCAAAGGTATAAAATAAGATTCCGGAAAATATTGTTATTTTCAACATGCTAAATCATCTACTCTATGGCTAACGATATTTATACTTATATTTATACGATATTTATACTTATATATGCATATTGTAGATTGTGTTTAATTGATTCTAGCAAAGGGATAAATAGACGGTATTGCAATATATTTTACTACAATTACAGCATCTTCACTTCAGTATATGGTGTATAAATTTCATATGTTTTATAAATTGGTTCAAACACGGAACAAAACTGTTTTTTCTTCGGATTAGCCTATGAAGATAATTTAATATAACGATAACGGATATTATTATATTTTTGTTACTTTTAATAGGGAAATTAAATGTTTCTAACGGAAATTTTAAGAATATTATGAATTAAAATGCTGTTTAAATTTTTACATATATTAAATTCTAAGCAACACAGGGTATATATGCTAATCTGCATATATAAAACACAAAGTCCTCACTCATCACTGTATCTCTCAAATTGTTCCAGCTAGGAACCTGAATTGCCACATGACAATTTTTTCATAGGCCATAGATGCATACTAAGAAGGAATATTTTCATATAAACACTTTTTACAATAGTGAAAAGGAAATAGGAGCATGATCATCGTACATTTGCAACCTTTATAGGCTCCAACTTGCTTATGTATATATCTGGCCTAGGGAAGAACTTGAACACCTGACCTTTGAATCTCAAAATCTGTGCACTATCAACTGATTTTCGAGGATTTAAGTCAGTGTCGTACTGTCATGGAGAGGGACGGAGTGTTCATCAAAGGATGCCAAACGAGAAGGGAGGTGGAGGCCTTCTAGTAAACGCACCTCTTACGTCGAACATATTGTTGCGAGCACAGAATACCATATTCAGAAGGTTCACTCCCATAGGAACCTATGGCAACATTGTTAACATAGGATTTCGCATAGACACTGACGTTCGAGGAGCCAACCATCGCAGCTATGATCTAAAAAGAGCTCGACTGCTAGATTTGGCGACTATCGCTCAATTGGCGATTTTATGCTAATGCAGCCAAAAGAAAAAAAAATTACGTAACTGTACTTTTATAATTTTTTTAAACTATAAACATGATAAGCATTTAAAAATCCTTTTTCTATAATATGTGTAAATTTAAATAAATAAACATAGATATATATTTAATTCATGTAATCATAAATTGAATAAAAAATTGACGCATTACATCACTGTAAATCATTATACACCAAAAATTACAAGCTAACATACCCAAAAGACTGAAATATTATATAATATTTTCAGCCTAAAAAGTATACTAGCGTGTTGTTAAATTGCTGAGTTCTTAATTTATTCTGGGATGCTGTTAATATATATATATATATTTTTAAATGCACTTATATTCTTATAATAAATAACAAATTTACATAAATGCATTATCAAAGGTATCGAATTTCAATATCAATATCAATTTTTATACATTTTATATAAATGTGGAAAAGGTTTTTTAACTAATAATGCCACTTCTTGATAATACTGCACCATTTTCTTATGATGTACACGGGCATAGGATGAAATATGAGATGCAAAGCAAATAATCTTTTTATTTAAATAAAAATAAATTACTCAAAATAAATTAAAAATAATTTATTTAAATAAAAATAATCCCTCTTCTTTTAGTAATCCATAAAAGATAAAATTATTGATTATAAAATACGAAATAGAAGAGAAATGATTTGCACGTATAAACATGCGCAAGTGTTTCGTTTAGTGCCAAATAGGGTTAGATTAGCAGAACGTCTTGGCGAAAACCACCACAGACCATCGCCAATCGTGATATTTTATTTAACTTTGGTTGGCGGTTGAGGGCGCTGGGGTAGCCATAAAAGATAAAATTATTGATTATAAAATACGAAATAGAAGAGAAATCCATAAAAGATAAAATTATTGATTATAAAATACGAAATAGAAGAGAAATGATTTGCACGTATAAACATGCGCAAGTGTTTCGTTTAGTGCCAAATAGGGTTAGATTAGCAGAACGTCTTGGCGAAAACCACCACAGACCATCGCCAATCGTGCCAATCTTGATATTTTATTTAACTTTGGTTGGCGGTTGAGGGCGCTGGGGTAGCAGTGAAACATCTGTATATATTAATCTGTGGTTGCGAGCGTCTAATATTTTCTCACTGGCGTCCCTCGTCTAGTCTTTCGCCTCTATCGCAGACCAAACGGTGCCATCGGGGAACATTCTTTTCCTGGCGTCACTCTACGATTGCCAGAATTTCGAGGCAGAAGAAGGTTTTCCAGATTTGGCGATTTATCGCCAATTCGCGATATTTGGTGACTTCCCGAAACTTCGAAAAACATCGACAAATAACGATTATTCTACGAGATATGAGATAATTCTGGAAATTTCTACAAAGCAATTTCCAGAAGTTTCTATAGAGAGATTATAAAACGGACTCATCACTCCGTTGTAGTTTAGTTGACGAGTTAACAATATACGAGTTGCAGTGGACTGTGACTTTTATCAATGTTTTGAGTATAGTAGCGGTTGTTTTGTGAAATTATTTTCGCCAGTATTTTAGGAATATTATCGCTTATTTTCTGTAATTAGTGGAGCATTTGAGGGATATTTAATTGTATATTGTTCCTGTTTACTTTGCGCTTGTGAATAAACGTTGGTTATCTAGAAACTTGGACTCGTTCTTGTATCCTGTGTATACATTCACGATTCTAGAGAATGCGTTTCTTAACAATATTTTCACTTAAGAAACAAATACTAGGCATTATCGACAAGGGCGCACCGAAATTATTTGCTCTAGGGCGTTAAAAGTCTAGATACGCCAATGGTTCGGGTAAGATTTTCACAATTTCGCAAAGATAAGATAGTCTTAAATAGTTGAATATATGACTTCTTATCAATAAGTACAATACTCTTTGCGCAAAGAATAAGAAAAAATTGAGCAGCGTATAAAAGCTCAAAGCATCTGAAGTCCAAGCGAGGAATACCCTTTTGGACTTCGAGTGTGTTAGTTCTCTTGCACTGACGAAGGGGGTCCAGCGCATCCTCGAAACAGCCCAGACAACCAGTGACTTCCACAGGAGATCCTAAAATGATCCCAAAGATCCTAAAAGCGTCCTATCCTAAGTTGGATGTCTTGAGACGTCCCGCGTAGGAGCCATTAAAAAGATCCGTCCAGAACGACTCTTTCAGGATTCTTTTAGGAATGATCGTGGGATCGTTTAGGAATGATCGAAAGGAATCAGCCGAAACGCCGTCGCTATTGGAGCATAGAGTTTCTCGCGCATGCGTGGCTTTGTGATTCGGTGCTTCCTCTACCGGTTACTGGTTAGGCTTGGCTTGTTAAGCTTTGAATTTATGTGTGCACCGCATGGTATTCCAACTAAACTACAAAGTAAGTAAGTTTTTATTTTCTATACGTATAAAAGTATTTATTTTATGCTTTTGTTGTAAAAAGTGCATTTTTTGTTGTAGCCTATGTTTCATACTGTAGGTGTATTTGGCCGTAAGTAACGTCAATTCAAAACATTTTTGTCGATCGGAATTTCCCGATCGACAAAAGTGTCTTAACTATACCTCTAATTCTGCCGTACTTTCTAACAAAGCAATATAAAGAAATTAATTATAATTTGAAGAATATTTTATAGAGATTCGCGATGTTTAAACATTTATACTTACAAGATCATTATATGTTCAGAATTTACATTCGAAATAGCATGATTCAATCTGCTGTAAATGCGATAAAACTCGATTACCGGTTTAAAATAATTTTTTCAGCAATCTGATTCCTATTTTTAAAATCTTACCGAATTTTAAGGCAACAACGATCAAATCCGATTGCATCTACTTCATTAAATTTGGAAAAAACATGAATGAAGGACGGACTCATTTTTTTAAATGAATTCGATCTATTAATATCAGTGTTTCTTTTCACAATGCTATACAAAATAACATTTTTTAACATTTTATATTTTTTGTTTTATGGTTTTATTCGTTTGTATACAGTGGAATCTCGTTACAACGAACACCAGTTTAACGAATATTGGGCGATGTTTTGAAAAAATTCCTATTTTATCCTCATTAAATATTTTCACATTAACGAATGAATTTCAACTATGAAAGCATTTGTTTTTTCGGATTAACGAATTTTTTTCTTTCATTTTACCTCAGAAACCCCTTTCTAGATCTAAAAGTTGTAATATTTAAGAAAAAACATCCCACCGTTATTATAGCCTTCTTGTATAACGTTGCATTTTAATATTTCACTATGATAACATTTAATACTCCTTTTTATTTTTACTTGCAATAAAGTTGTTTATTTTTAAAAGAAAGATATACTTTTTAAGTAGGGTACTTCATAATTATAAACCTTTTGGAAGTAAACGTGCAACTGAAAGTGGTTTCTGGGGCAACCACCCCTTATCTAGATATTTTTATCTACATGACCAGGTGTATAGATAATGCATCCAGGGGGGGGGGGGGGGGACATGTGATTATTTTCCCTGAAAATTCTTTCGCATATGAACTGATAAGAAAATTGAGATTAGCAGTATTGTCGAGTACATTAAACGTGTACTGTAGTTAGTTTATTTGGCTGTTCGGCTGTACTTTTCTGTTTCTAATTTAAAATGTCCAAAAGAAGTGAAAGCAGTTAGTTCTCTTTAAAAGAAAAAGTTGAAATTTTGGAAGCAGTACAATCTGGAAGAAAGCAAGTTGATATTGCAAAGGAATGTGGGGTTGCTGCTTCTACATTATCTACGATTTAAAAAAAAATAACAAAATTTTAAAACTTTCTGAGCAGTCTGTTTTATGTCCCGACAGGAAAAGACTTTGTTTAGGAAATCATTAAAACATTGATTAAGCTGTGTACAGATGTTCGACCGAAAAATATTCCTGTTTTTATGTCAATGATACAAACTAATGCGAAAGAATTTGCAGAAGTTGTGAAAGTAAAAGAATTTGATGCTAGTTCTGCATGGTTGTTTCATTTTCATGAAAGATATGGAATAACATAAAAACAAGTCAGTGGAGATGAAAAATGTACTGATTTATCGGCTGCACGTGAATGGAAAGAAGACAAACTGCTGGAAATTTTGGAAGATTATGAACCTAAAGACATATTTAATGCTAATGAGACAGCCTTTTTCTACCAACTGCCACCAAATCGTACTATGGCGAAATAAGGCGAACAGTGCAAAGGTGGAAGAAAATCAAAAGTTCGCATCTCGGTTCTCTTTTGTTGTAATGCAACTGGCACAGAAAAACTAATCCCACTAGTGATTGGAAAATCCGCAAAACCTCATTGTTTTAAAAATGTTTTATCGCTTCTCTGCAATTACAAAAACAACACCTGAGCCTGGATAACAAAAAATATTCCTGCTAACTGCATTTCAATTTTACGGCCTCTCGACCAGGGCATCATAAAAAATGTTTAAATTCATTTTCGTTGACGACTTGTTGAAAAAATACTTGCAAACTTGAATGATGAGTACTAGTATGGCAAGTAACCTCAGACAAGTCATTGCAATGATATTTGTTGCTTGGCAAAATGTGTCCCAGTCTATAATCCAGAACTGTTAGAAGTTGGGTATTCTCTTTAGAATGTGATAAGAATATATCTGTTTTAGGATTCTACAGCTGTCGATTTTCCTAAAGATCTATGGACTACAGCATCCAAAGAGCTTAATTTTCCTTTAACAATATCACCTTCTGATTATGTTGGATACGATGAGGAAGCTTTTATAAGTTCAGACTTGACAACTAGTGAAATTATAGCTAGTCTTGATAGTAGCAACTGCGAAGACATAAAAGATGATGAAAGAGATGAGCGACAATGATGAATTTGTACCAGATGACCGACCCTCCAGTGTCTTTCCAAACAGTCCTTTCAAGTATCGAATTTTAGCTCAGCAAAAAACCGTTCCTGAATATTTTTATTCCTTAAGCGATATCGAAAACTGTTAACAAACAATCTTTATCACTTCCAGTGTAAACAAAAATTTCTGACTATTTTTCGAATATGTAATTGATTCTTCTTATCCTGGAAATAAGGCCACTTGCAGTCAGTTTTTTTTAGGTATGTTTGATTTGTTTTATATTATGCTTTACATAAAGAATTGACTGCTACAATCAATATAATTACACAATTTAAATATATGTGTGATAAATTTATTCCTCTTTATTCTAAAATGCATCTTTGATTAATGACAACAAAAAAAAAAGAAATAGTTGTATTTGTATATATTTAAAAATATATCATAGCATATAGTATGGTTTCATTATGTTTCTTCCTATACCTTCCATTTTTTAAATGTCTGCCATTTTAAATTTTCGCTTTAACTTAATTCAAAATAACGAATTTTTACTGCGGTCCCTAGAAATTCGTTGTAATGAGATTCCACTGTACCCCTATGAATCTATCTATAATTCTTCAGCTGTAAATTGTTATGAAATTATTGCATACATTTTAATATAAAAAAGGCAATTTCATTTTTTTACCTTCATAACCCTCATTACCCTTTAACAAGGGTTTTCCTCCCTACACAATCACCAAATATAAATTTTATTTGCCTGAAATTCAGTTTTTCTGTTGTATTAGGTTAAGTATTTACATGTTAAATTTAATACAAATGAATTTTTAACAAAAATTTGTTTTAATGTGCACAAGATTTGCAGGTTGTATTTGGTATAAGGTATATTGCTATTACACATTTATAATATATAATGCAGGGGTGATATGGAAACTATTTTTCTTCTTAAAAAGATAGAAAACTCACTAGTAGAATGCATTTACAAAACATGCACCACATAACCATTTATGTTAACATTCTCTTAGGAGAGGGAAATTGGCAATAACTGTTATATTATTGATTAATAAATGAAATTGTCCTTGCTCTTATTTACTATTGATCATAATTTTAATGTTGATATTTACCATTTATCTAAAAGATATTTATGATAATAATAATTAGGAAAACATAGTTAATATATTTTAATTTCAAAACATGCATAATACCGAACCAATACTAAAACAAAAATTCAGAAACAAACTGAGAAATCCACAAAAAACCCAAGTGGGCTATCTTTTTCTAAATTAAGGTGGGTTTTTTTTCAACTCCGATATATTAGAGCTTATTGTAATCATGAATGGTAGATTTATTCGGCTAATGTTATCAGTTATTGTAACACTTAATGTGAACTAAATGTTCCAGTTAGGTAGTCCTGAAAATAGGCATCACTCACCTCAGTACCTAATCAGGCCCTGATTATGTATAACCATACTTATGGATTTTACTAAAATTCTGCATAGTGGCCATTAAACTTAAAACTACATACTTCCTATTAAGCGAAAGTTTGAATTTTCATGTCTACAGTTAGAGCATACAACTTTTCTTTATAATCTTGTCTTATCAGCATGGTTGATTGTTTAATGTTGCTTGGGAACAGGATTGCTGAATATTGTTTGCTATATGGAAACTAAAATTTTGAAAATGGTGTGTAAAAAATACAATTATGGTTTGTAATGTTTATGTTATTTTTAAATCTAAATTTGAGACTGACCTTCGAATGCACTTCTAATACCTTCGAATGCATGTATAAACATTAACTGTAACATAACAAGTTCATGTGCCTTAAGGTACTTGTAAGCAAGGCTAGAAGGTAGGTGAAGAGTGTTTATTTTGAACTGCAGAAACAATATCGGAAACTTCACATGTGGATTAGGCTTTATATTTACTCTTTTACCTTCTAAATTTATGAGGAAAGGGATAAATGCAATAAAGATTACTTGTTTTCAGGTTCAAGAAAGAAGAGGCCCAGAACTAATTATATAGTTATAGAGCTTTAGATATTTGTATTAGACTTCAAATGTAATGTAAGGGAAGAAATGGATTCACAATTGCCTTGTTGAAGCGATTTTGTAAATAAACGCTGTAGAACAGCTTTGCACCAAATATAAAGTATCAACTTTGAGTAAATTGTATATTATATGGAACCTGCAAGAAGTTAGTGAATTTAGAAATATTACTCTAAAGGTAGTCACTTACCAGTTTCTTATTTGACTATGCATGCAAAAATGTAATTATCAGGAATTTTGAATGTTTTACCAGGTCAGACTATTACATTAGTAGCATCGTAGCATCTTTTTTGAAACTTTTAGCATTTATAGTACTGCATTTTAAACTATCTTTTAAAATACTCATTCACATGAATGAAGATTATTTTCTGAAACAGAAGATTTTTATTCCAAAGGAAATATCTAAAGTTATATGATAGAAATTTTTCCAAAGACACAATTGTTATGAAAATATTAAAACATATTGTCTAAATAATTAAAACACATGCGACTGTACAGAGTTTTTCTCCACCTAATTCACATTCATCAAAATCATTGTTGTCGTCTAATAGTTTCTTTTTTCTGTGGGAAACCTTTAGCATTTTTGAAAGAATAATTTATAAAAATTAATATTTTTAATTATTTGCCAAAAAAAAAAACTGAAAATCAGGCCAGAAAGTCTTTTGCAGAATTTCATTAAAATAGAACATTTGCTAAAAAAAAATGCAAAAGGCATTGTTGCATAGGAGTATTCACATTAAGAAACAATTGTAAATAAAATTATTGATGTGCACATGATTATCTAATACTCGAAGTTGTAAAATAGACATACACAGATGTTCTAAATTTCGGCTAATTTTGAATTAGCATTTTAGACAGTAATGAATCGGGTCATTTTATTACTGCATGTACATAATATACTTATTTTGTCATATGTTTCAGAAATTTGTTAATTATCTTATTTTATTGCTTTCATACACTGAAAACGATTGCAACAATTCTTAAGTTTCAATATTTATGTTAAATGCATTTTTATTATTTGTCTTTATTTTTCACGTCAGCACAATTATATACAGTGCAGTATTTATGGAGGAAGTTAATGCTATAATGGTAGCTTGTACTATTTAATGTCACAAGATGCCAATATTTATCGACAATTTTCATTTATAATTTTCACGTAATTGCTAGTTTCTGGTTATGGTAGCAATAGATGGTGGCATGAGTTGTAAAATTTAAGTATTCACTTGGATTTGAAACAAAGACCTCATTTGTGAAGACTGATAGTTCTCTACCATCCAAGCCAAAGCTTTAGATTAAGTTGTTTTAATATTATTGTAGGACAAAAAATGCGTAGAGAATTCATTTTCTAAATTCTGTCAATTTATTTAATGATTTGTGAAAATGATTGTTTGTAAAAACAAGGGACTTGCTAAAGTGTAATAAATATTCTAAAGTAATTTTAATTAGGACCCTTTGTGTTTTGTGATGGAATCACTTTAGTTAGCGACTTGTTGATAATGCTGTAAACTTGTGTTCCGCTCGTAAATATTAGATTGAACCAGAAGAGATTAAAGATTGTTAGTAATATTTTCTTAATTTATGCTATATAATAATTCAATTGTTTGGAAGAAATAATGAAATTGTTTGGGATAATAAAGTTGTTTTGGAAAAGATAACTTTCAAAAATGGTCACCAACCGACCACAGCATATCATCCACATATTGTTGTGCTGCCATTGTGTCTCTGATACGAACCAGAGGTGACTGGCTATCAACGCACCCCAAACCATAATGCCACGTTGTCAAGCAGTATGGCGTTCAACAGTCACAGTAGGATTAGATCTGTTTCCATGTCGCCTCCAGATTCTCACATGATGACTGTCATTTGACAAGCAGAACCAAGGCACATCGCTGAACACTGCCCTATCCCATTCAGTTATCTAAGAAGCTTTGATATATCTGACACCATTGCAATCTCTCACATCAGTGTCTTGTCGTCAATGACAGTCTTCGTAAATGATGGTTTGAGTGCAAGCAGCTTTCGGCCAATCGTTGAGAAGCTGTTCTCGCTGATATTGGAACATCCAATGTACCCTGCAAATTCTGCAATGTTAACAGTTGTCCTTTGTGGTACCGTCACCGCATGCCTTCGAATGTGTCGATCAATGTGTGCTGACGTTTTTCTGAATGGACACAATTGTCCACTGCGACAATTCACATGCCCTTCTTTAATCCATTTTCTCTAAATCCTTTGCACAGTAAACACATCTACGAGGGTTTCAGTGCCGGTATAAGCATTCTACCATACTTAGACCTGAAATGAATCCCATCGCACGATCGTCCAATTGTTTGAAATGGACTTCAGCAGCGTTGGCCAGGCATCTCTTCAACAACATATGTCTTCTGAAACAAAAAATAGGTTTCCGTAGGCGGCAGACAGTAGTTGGCTCATCTGCCATTTTCATTCCTATTGTCCCCACTCTAATCACGTGACCTACTTGCATTTTATATCATTTACATACATCGGCCATGGCCAGCTGCGTTTGTATCGCAATTTGTATAATTATATGGCCAAAGCTCCTTGGTGTTGCTTTTTCTGTGTCAGGTAGTGCATGTATTTTTTAGAAAATTGTTACGCTTTACTTGCTTAAAGTGATACGTTTCAAAGTATTTTTTGTTTGCTGGAGGAAACTGATCTTTAACATTTGAAAATGATATTTTATGAGGGTGAGCAGGATATAATTGTCTGTATAATCAAAAGTATTTACAGTTGTCTATAATCAATTCTGTACTAGAGCTTAGATTTCATGGTCACATTATCTATGGAAATTTCTGATGTTTTGTTACTTCTATGTATTAATTTTTAAAAATAATCATTTATATTGTGATGCGAATGTATTTTATGTACATAATTATGTGCATGAATGTTAAACATTGCTTTCTTTTAGCATCAGGACCAGAAGCAGAAGAGCTAATAGACCTTTCCCTCCCAGCCATCTGTGAGGAAGAACTGATAAATGTTGAGGCATTTGCCATGACTCCAGCTGGTGGCATTGAACTTGTATGTTTCTTTTCTTTTTCTTTTTTTTCTATTTTGTTTCATGAATTTTCAATTATTAACAATGCATGATTAAAATCAAGAATTTAAACTAAAAGCAAAAATAAAGTTCAAGTATTCATTATTTCAAAACAGAAGATAAAAATGTATCTAATTTACACTTTGCCACTTTTTTCTAGTAATGATTATTAATATATTTAAAAATATGTGGTTCTTCTCTTATAAGTAATTAATAAATTGATTTACCATGTATTTATTTATATATTTTTAAAATGTATTTGTTTCAGTTTTATTCAAAACTGGAAAATGTACACAACATTGCCTGGGATTTATGGCAAAGATTAATTGCATTCATTAAGTTTTCAAAAGGTATAGTAACTCGCTGCATGGATGCATATGTGGCTGCCCCCAGCATATGCATTTGGAAAAGATAATTTTTCAATTTTTTTTTATGATGGTGTCAAGATAGATACTGATACTGATTAATCGCTATGAAACAAATTTGTGTGAAAATTGCTCACATTAATTTTATTAGGCAGCTGATCTAAACAATGTTATATTTAGGGAATATCCTATCTTTGTTATTTAATTGTTGCTCTGTTCTACTAAAATGTACAAATTATTGATTATGTTGAGTTTGAATTTTACTACAGTAATTTTTATTATATTCTTGCAGTATAACAGTTTCAGAGGACTAGGAGAGACTATTTATGCTGATGATACTAGGCATTGATACAACATTCGATTGCAGATGCTGTAGCAGAAGAATACAACTGGTATGGGAACACCAAAAGACGATTGATTCTCTGCTCTGAAAGTTGTTGATATTGCTATTGGTGAGTATAACTACAAACAGTATTTACACTATGCTTTTGAAATTAAGATATGAAAATGTCAGGGATAGTACTTGTCTTTAAATTCTTGAAAAAACAAATTTACGTCCTGAAATTTCACTCTTGAATTTACAGTAGTGCAGTTTGATGGTCTTGCCAGTAATTCTATTGTACGTCATGCTCTTTTCATATGTTTAAAATTGTAATTTCAAGCACTTTTAAATAATATAATATAATTCAGTGCTTTTAAACAAAATTGCATATTTTAACACTAAATAACATCTCAATTTTTATCACTTTTTCATAAAAATCTGCTTTCAAGTAAAATTATGAATTTTAGTTCTTTTAAATAAAAAGTTTAGTGCTTCTAAATAAAATCTTAAAATTGTAAATAACATTATGAATGTTGGTGCTTTCTGTAAAAGTACTCTATGTGGTGCTTCCTGTACTCTAGTTGGTGCTTTCTGTACAACTAACTCAATAACTAAAGCTGAAATATATGAATAAACATTAAATGCACGATTAAGATAAGCATTAAAAAAGGCTTTTTTAGAAGAAATTGGGTGAGAGGAGTTAGTGGGAATACCAGAATTAATGAAAGTAGGTTTACGAAAAACAGAAGTATAAAACCCAAGAGAGTTATGGGAAGCAAGAACATCCAGAAAAGGTAAGGAAAAATTAGACTCAATGGTAAAATTAATAGAGGGGTAAAAGTCATTGACATTATCCAAAAGATTAAGGAGGTCACTCAAACTATGGTTCTAAATAATAAATACATCATCCATATAACGGCACCAAAGATTAGGTTTAAGGAATAAAAAAGGCAAATTTCATTCTCAAGCTCCTGTAACACAGCTTCAAATAAAATGTCAGATATATTTTTGCAAACAGGGCCCCTGTAGGTAGCTCCTTATCTGTTTCTTTAATGTATATTAATTTTTATCCCAAATAGATGCTGTAATGCCTATTCAAGGTGGTGGTGGTGGTCAGAATGTGACAAGATCCGATATTGAAGATGTCATAAAAAATTGACTGAGACATGCAAAAGAGAGAAGATTATATTCTGTAAAGAAAGCTTCAAATAAATAATGATTTCAAACTTTTGTGTTTTTATTGTACAATAATGATATTGATATAAAGAGAATTATCTAGTGTTATTTTAGTTTAGGAATACATACATCTCCTCAGATTTTATTAAATATATCTACCAACAAATTATACCATCACTGTATCTTAGCATTCTGCAGTACTTAATCCGGATATGAATTTAGTCTTTGTAACCTAATAATGTATTTAAAGTTTTTCTGAGCTAAATAATTCATCATTAAGACATGAATAGGAATTAGATTTGTTGTCTTGTACTAAATATGAAAGAGAAAAGGGTAAAGAACCTTGTTTAATTGCTGAATGACCTTCAATACCCTTAAATTTTATAAATGGATTTAAAGAAAATTTGGACCCTTCAAAAAGATATAATTTATTCAAATTTTATGATTACTATAATGGTAAAAATTCATGACAGTCACTGACCAAAGTGACAATTAAAAATTAACAGATGCTTATAATCAGTGGCCAGAAGTAGCGAAACTACAGTAGTCACTACTTTTTTATCATAGTTTGTAGTGTAACACGCTACTTTTAAAAATAAGTTGTGTATCTAGTAGAACGATATGGTAAATAACTAGTTTGTATCAAGTTTTGATGCTACTTTTAACATTCTTTCAATAAACGAACAAGGTGCCATTCTACATATGTGATCTTCCTTTGTACGAAATTTGATGTTCTGTGCAACGATGTACGATTTGCAAAGTGCCCAGCTCTTTGGAATAAATAAAAAATGTCGGTTGTTTTAGCTCACAAGATATCTTCGGAGCTAATTACCTATCTCATAATACCAAATAATATGAGATGGAACTCAATGCATTCTGCTGTGGAACGCATATGCCTGTTCCTGAGAGAGAACAAGGAGAAACTAACTATGCAATAGTTCCGATGCTGCAGGGTTAGTAAGGCCATTGCCTCATGAAGTTGATTTTTTATATGGATATATTCAGATGTATTATGTCCCAAAAGATCCTGCTTATCTGATTGCAAATTCTACTAAAAATGAACAATCATATTTTTAAATAAATATTTTTTACTTTATACTTTTATTTTATTGTTTTCAGAAGTGGATAAAAGCTTAAAGTTGGTAAGGTAAGTTAGTTGATCAGTAAATTAAATATGTTAAATTACTAAAGTATAGTATAGCCATATCCTCAACTTTTTGTGCAAATTGAAGCTGTTGTTGTTGTTGAGACCCAGACCGTCCGACCTACCAGAAAGGTGTAAGGTAACTGTTTGGACAGCCGGGAAGTGCCACCCAATTTAGACCGGAACCCAGTGGGGGAGGCATCCACAGGGACCGTACCCTCCTTCCCCTACCACCAACCTCTCGGAAGGACTTACGGACCCACATGTTTAACGTGATCGTACTCCGCGTGAACACGGCGGCAGTTATGGCAGTGGCTGGAATCGAACCCGGGCCTACCGAGTGCAACTCCAGCGCGCTAACCAATGGGCTACCGCGCCCGCAAATTGAAGCTGTGGAAAAGTTCATCTTATAAAAGTAGTTATGTAGTGAATACATTTTAAAAGTGGTTTGTAGTAAGTACTTTAAAAAAAAAAACAGTTTTAGTTCACTATAAAATAAAGCAGTTTATTTCAACCACTGCTTATAATACGACATGAGTGCTTTTTAAAATTCTTATTAGTAAAATTGATTGGTACTGATACAAGCACTATTGATTTAACTATTGACCAAAAATTTTGGTAGAAATATAATAAAACTATTTGAAAATAATTTTGGAATATTTAATTTTTACTAAAGTAATTTTTAAGTAATGAAAAACTTTAACAAAGGAAATATTGATAAATTTTGGCTGTTTATTACTTTTGCTATTTATCATAAATGATAAATAGCAAAATTTATCAAAATATACACAAAGAAAAAAACCCCAGAAACATTCTGCAATATATTGAAAACCATCTAAAAAGTTCCAAAACAAATTTATAATCAGCTGACATTAGTCCTGAAAAATCCTAAAAGTGTCCAGTGATATGTCAAGAACCATCCTATAACAGCCAATATCCATCCAAAAACTATCCTGAAGAATCCCAAAAGCATCCAGTAATATGTCAAGAACCGTCCAATAAGTTCCTATAACAAGTCTGTAACCATCCAAGAACTATCCTAGAAAATCCCAAAAGGATCCGCTAATATGTCAAGAAGCATCCTGAAAAATCCCAAAAGTGTCCAGTAATATGCCCGGAAGCATCCAATAAATTCCTAAAACAAGCCTATATCCATCCAAAAACTATCCTGAGAGATCCCAAAAGCGTCCAGAAATATGTCAAGAAGCATCCAACAAGTTCCTACAGAATCCCATAGCAAGCCTAAACGCATACTAAAAATTCCGGAAAGCATCCTACAAAGGATGCCCACAGTACTACAAAAAGTGTCTCATTTTGACTTCCACGGGACACCCTGTGGATGACTCTGGGAGATTTCAGGACTTCCTTAGGAAGTCTCATAATCCTACATATGACTTCCACAGGATTGATTTAAGACATCCTTGTGTTGTTTGGGAGCTGTATGATGCATTAATGTGTAGTTTGTGTTTTTATACGTTGCTCAATTTTTTCTTATCATTTCCCTATATTGGAAGGTGCAGTTTTCCGATAAGCAGCCTTCCTCACAATCCAATAACCATATAACATATATGAAAGAAAAGACAAACATAAACTATTTAAGACCGATCACAGTCCCTTTCTAGTAAAGGTATCCCCCTTCTGTCAATACCTGCATATACCGCAAATACAACCTCCTTAGTTTTCCTCTTCTTGAGTCAGGAATAAGTATTTTTAAAATATTCCCCTCCGGGGGTAACAACTGTCTCCGCATTGAACACTTCTCTCAAGAAATCGATATTTAATAAACCCCACCTCACTACCCTATTTGGCTTAGTACAAATCTGGGCTCTCTTTCGATATGTGCATAAGGGCGGCCGACCCCTTAAGAGGCCCGGGGTGGGAACGAAATATGTGATTTATAGGCCGACGGGCCCACCTATTTATATGGAAATGTTCGAATCGGCGGGCATTTTGCCGTTCATAGCCTCGATTTTGAAGTGTAATGGCTGGCGGTGTATCGGTTATAGTTGGGTCTCATACGGCGCAGTGGCGGCAAAGTGGAGAATTGGAATGAGGGGGCGGCGGAGGAGGGTTTAAGGTAAGAATAACAATGACGCGATTTTATAAATTTTCCGAAGAGGGTTGAGGAGAGGGATTTTGTAAATATTTAGAAATGTTCCTGTCTGAGGGGATTGAGATTTACAGAGGTTCGTCTTAATTTTCAAAAGAGAGGTTTTTTCTTCCAGAAATAGTTATTTTCTCCTTATAATGTAGTATATGATTCCAAGAAAAATTCTTAATCATTCAAATACTTTTATAAGGAAAGGTATTTTGGACGTATAAATTAGGTTTATCTATACTAACTACCATGCCCGATCGAATAAAAGTGATTGCAGGCCCCTAGAGGAGAAATTAAAAATCTGATATGGGCAGCACATGACTTTCCCTGCAGACTTATATTCACGATCTCTTTATTTCAATTACATTTAATTCACTTTTAATTCAATTTTCGTTCTCATTTGATAACTGGACTTCTTTTCAAAGGTGACGTAGAGAAAATACAAAAAAAACTGAAATATCTCGAGAACGGTTACTCCTAGTTTAATGGGGTTGGTCTTATTCTTTTCTTTGTTAAAAATTACGTATTAAACAAGCATTTTCTGGATATATTTGAGCATACGTAGAGTTTTATTTTAGATTTTGGCGTTTTTTGTGGGCCATTTTGCAAAAAAAGGCAGGTTATTTTTTTCCCGAATCGTACCAAAATCCAGTCAGCACCAGGGTGTCCCACAAGTGACTTACCTACCAAATTTTGTTTAATTCGGTTCCTTAGTTTTTCAGCTAGAGGGGATACAAGCTTTTGCAGGCCATTTCGCAAAGAAAGGCGAGTTCTTTTATCCCGAATCGTACCCAAAACTAATCAGCACCAGATCCGCCCACAAGTAATATACCTACCAAATTTTATGAAATTCGGTCAGTTAGTTTTTTTGTTAGAGTGGATACAAAATCTGCACAGACAGACAGACACACAGACACCGACACAGACGTCATGCGAAAAATAGTGTTTTCGTATTCTAGAGGTCTCGAAACGTGTAGATCCGTCGAAAACTTGAGTTGCGATTTTCGACATGATTCCAATACTTTCCCTATACATTACCATGTATTGCAGGGAAAGTAAAAAGTCACGATAATGAACTTGACAATAAAGCTAAATAGACGGAAAAATCCAATTATTAAGTTGCAGAGGATCGTCTAATGAGTAGGCATCATACCAGGAACGAACGAAACGCGTAAATAGGGGGGCAATAAATACCTGATTAAAAGTTGTATTATTCTGCAATGTTTGTCAAGGTATTCTTTAATTCGGTAATATTCTTTCTGGAATTCAAATGTGCATTGTCTGTGATGGAGAGCATTTTTAGCAGGCTGTACACTAGATATCTGTCCATGTAAGTGTTGTTTATTGTGTGATTACTGAATCAATTCGTATGCAAACATATTGTGACATACAATTACTCTCAGTAACAGTTTTATCATAGATTTCTACTACACCGGTGTTCAAAATTATCTTTACATGCACAATAACGCTGGTTTCTTAAAAACTGTTCAATATAATTGATTGCGATTTGGGGAATTTATTTACATAGTATCATAACAAATAAAAACAAACTGAAAAAATCGAACTAATTATGAAACATTTTGTCATTTCGTCACTGTCTGCTCAGCCTCTAAACGGCCGACAGCTCATCCCGTCAAGAATATTTTCCAAATGATACTTCGAAGCCATAAAAAACTGTTTTGAGTCGATAAGCACCGAAATCAAATATCTGTTATAATCTGCTTTGCAATAAAGAAAAGTTGCTTTGCAATTTTGTATTTGACATTTTTTGTTAAAATCACTTTACTATATATATATATATATATATATATATATATATATATATATATATATATATATATATATATAGGGTGTCCCAAAACATTGACCTCAGTTTATTACAAAATTGCGTAAAAAATGGTACAGAATTTTATGAAATAGATAAACATTTTCAGGGGATTAAATTTAAAGAAATGCAAAATTTAAATTTACGACTCCCGTACAAAAACATTTCCAATGAGTAAAATGTGCCCCATATACTAATAAGGCGATGTACAAAATTTCAGCATTTCATCATAAAAAATTCCCAGAGATATGTTTAAACAAAGTTGGTGAAGGATTAATCACACATTAAAATGTAAATGCTTACACCAAGAGTGCAAATGAGGCATTGCAGAAATGCATCATAGGCAAATAATATCTGTCTTTTATTTTTAATGGATCTTTGGCATAGATGGAAAACATTTTGAACAAGCTTTGTGATCTTTCTGTTAAGTTATTATTTCTACACAGTGTAGATACTTTTGTACCAATAAATAGCAAAATTATTTATTTATGTAATCATTGTTTTTTTTTTTCGTAATTTGTGTATGATCCTTGGCGGAAGAAAGGTTGAGAGCTAGCTAAATGCAGACTATTTGTGGAGTGCTATGGCGATACATATGAGGTCAAGGAATTTGTGTTTTTAGGGAAGGTATCCTTATGGATATCATCGAAGAGAGTAAGTAATACGTGGGAATGAAAATTTTTGTGGTAATGGAGTTGGTATTGGTATCTGTGTCTGATTGTTTGAATCGGGGTTTATGCCTTTTTCCACTTTCGTATTGTTTTGTATTGTACTGTTTTGTAGTGTATATCTTCAAGTATATATCTTTCTCGAATTGGTACCGGCCTCCGGGAGTGTTTGCAGCGGCTCTAAGCATGCTTTAACTGGGGACTGGGGGGTCACAATCCCCCCACGGCCACTTTGTGGTACTCGATTTGTTCATTTCTCTTTGATGTATTTGGAAATTTATATATATATATACGTGTATAGTATATTGGGAGAAATTTAATTACTTGTATATTTTAATTACCTCTGACTTATCTTTTATTGAAAGTTGTATGAAGAGCACATGTAAAAATAAAAATAAATAAAATAAAATAGACCCAACGTTTGGCTTGCAAATAATTCTTTTATAAATAAAACAAGTACTAAACAGATATTAAATACCCCTCGTTCCCTGATTGTATAAGGTAAGCATTTGAAATCTGGATGTCATGTTGAAAAAGCCTCAATGTAATTGAAGTCTGTAATTACACCCAATAATGAAATTAATATTTAAATTAAATAAAAGGAAACATATAGTATATAATACAGGTATTAAACCCCTTGTTCCCTGATTAGCATACATGGTGTAAGTGTATGAATAGTGTATATATATATATATAATAGTAGTTTGAAAATCCAATGAACGAAAAGTAAGAAGATGCAACACGATAAACCTAACTTTCTAAAACTTCATATATATATATATATATATATATATATATATATAATAATAATAATAATAATAATAATAATAATAATAGTTTGAAAGTCCAATGAAAGAAAAATGCGAAGCTGTAACTCGAAAAACCTAACTTTCTAACAAACCTACAAAATAAAAGAATAAATCAGCAAATATTCAGTCATATGGATAAAAATACAAAATTCGAATCATCAAGTTAAACAAAATCTATAAAAATCGATGTTATGGAATCGATAAAAGAAAAACAAATGAAATCAAGCATTAGTGCAATACACGTGGACAAGGGCTAGGCCTAAATAACAGAATTGTTTACTTCGCAAAACTCTTCCTCGGGTCCAAGTATTTTGTCGAAGCAAACACAAAATACGCATGTTTTTGAAGAAACAGATATATTATATCTATAAACTATTTCTACTTGGACAACATACATAAAGAAGAAAAAATAAAAAGAAACCAGAATACCTGTAAAAAACACTACATATGCACGAACCAGTCGAACCCGGGAATCCAGAATGAAAAGACCAGTGCTGCCATTCGCAAAGGAAAAAGAAATGATCTACTGTTGCCATTCGTAAGAAATAAATAACAGTAATACGAAAAGGCAAGAATAAGTAATAATATACAAACAGAGCTACTAAAAAGTGGGGCTTATAATAGAAAGGCTAATGTTTAAGTGGATATAAAAATAAAAGTATTATTAATACAAGTGAATGGAGATATCAGGCTATATATATATATATATATTCTACTAATTTAAACTTCAGTTCTTTATACTGTCTACGTTCAACTTAACCATTTTCAGTACTGTGATTGGCATTTTTAGAGCAAGCTCTAAAACTTTCCAAGTTGGCTTGATATTGCTTTATAGTTTAGTGCCCCAATAGCCTCGGTAACAGGTGGCCACGAGGGCGGAGTTGTATGTTACACCCGAACTCGAGAGGCTGTAATAGTTTCACTCCTAAAATCTGTCCATAAATCAGGAAGCGAAATTTCTATAAATATTTGTATTACAGAATGTTCACTTTTTATATTATTGGTGAAAAAGAAATCGGAGCAGAAAGAATACGAGAAATGATATCTGCATTTTCATATGAGTTTACACACATTCACATTTAGATATAGATTTGCTTTTAGAACGTTTAAGAAATACAATAAAGTTCCATTTCTTCTTCATTTTTTTTTTTTTGTTTTTCTTGCTTTTTTTGTTTATAGGAAGTTTGTCTTTTCATATGTAATACCATGCGTTTTCTTGTCTATTGAGTGATGTAAAAACTATCTCTAATGTAGAATCTATATGTAGATTAAGGAAAAAAAGTGCCTAATTGACCATCCATCGCCAAATGTGGATTATGGTACACAGGTGGTGATGGATAATTAGTTGAGCTGAGCCCTTTATTACTTTCCTTATATACATAATGTATAAGGAAAGTATTGTGAAGGAGTCGAAAATTCGAATTCGAGTTTTCGACGGGAGAGCACGTTTCAAGCATCCTTGATCACGAATCAAACATTTTTGAAGTGATGTCTGTGTGTGTGTGTCAGTGGGTCTGTGGAGACGATAACTGACGATCGAATGGACCGATCCATAAACACTGGAAGCCTATTGTTTTTATACGCAATCGAATGTCCAGAACCACCCTAAATTTTCGAATGAAATTTTAAAAAAATATCTAAAAAATCAAAACCGCTAATAAAGTTACGCAAGTAGACATTTCTTATGTAATTTTTCATTAGAAAACGATTGACATAAATTTTTGAACGCTAACATGAACAGTTCTCGAGACATTGCACATTTAAAAAAAAAAATCATCAAAAAGTCATATAAGATAAAAAAAAATATTTTGTATTGAGAAACATGTTCACTTTTCATATGTAGTACGATGCGATAAATTTGGTGACATCATTCTCGTGGATCTAGCTCGTTCCATTCATGAAAACGATACTTTGAGTAATACTTTTATATTTGAACGCCAATAGTCATTTATCTGCTGTAAGAATAACTTATTTTTTCGTCCATAACGCTTGGCGATAATTTGGCGACGAATTTGGTGGAATGTCGCCAAATTGGCGACTTTTTTAAATGTTGCTAAATTAACGAAAAACTCGCCAAATGGATAAAAATGACGCTAAATCAATGATGACTCATTGATGAGGACGACATGGAAAATGACTCATTGACCAAAATTCAATATCTTGGAAAGAATATAAATAACTACTATAATAATAATCTTTTTTTACTTTCCTTATATACATAATGTATAAGGAAAGTATTGTGACGGGGTCGAAAATTCGAATTCGAGTTTTCGACGGGAGAGTACGTTTCAAGCATCCCTGATCACGAATCAAACATTTTTGATGTGATGTCTGTGTGTGTGTGTGTGTGTGTATGTGTGTGTGTGTGAAAGTGTGTGTGTGTGTGTGTCAGTGAGACTGTGGAGACGATAACTGACGAACGAATGAACCGATTCGAAGGAAATATGGTACAAAAATCACAATCCGTAAACACTGGAAGCCTATTGTTTTTATACCCAATCAAATGTTCAGAACCCCCCCAAATTTTCGAGTGAAATTTTGAAAAAATCGCCAAAAAATCAAAACCGCTAATAAAGTTACGCAAATAGACATTTCTTATGTAATTTTTCATTAGAAAGCGATTGACATAAATTTTAGATCGCTAACATGAACCGTTCTCGAGATATTGCACATTTTTCAAAAAAATTACCAGAAAGTCATATAAAATAGAAAAAATGTCCTATTAACAATCATGTTCACTTTTCATATGTAATACCATGCGATAAATTGGGTGACACCATTCTCGTGGATCTAGCCGTCACCTCCGAAAGCAGAGGCCGGAGCACTAATTTTTGACGTCTTGGCTTGTAGGCCCACTGCGAGTAGGTCTTCCAGATCGCGATCGAAGCTTTTGCTATTTGTTTCCCTTTTAATTCTCTGTTCGATGTAAAGGAATCATAATTTATCAGTAAAGAAAATAATATTCATGAAAATTGGAAGTATTTTCGATAATGTTCATTAAAATGGGTGATTTAAAATCTTAATATTGCTGTACATTTCCTTAAAATAAAATATTTATAATGACTCATTCACTGTAGGAGCAAAGATGAAAGGATTCCATTCAGTCAGTGTTTTAATAAAAGTTTGAAAAAGAACCCTGTATATTTATTGCTTAATCAGGCATTTTATTTGAATAATTCTTCAGTACATTCAGCTAAAGTATGCGTACTTACAGATAAAGTATGCAGAAACTAAAATGATTACTGAATACTATATCTTTAAATATCATAAGATAATCATTAAAAAGAAACTCAGAATTTAACTTTTAATATGCTTACGTGTTTATTTATTTTTATTTCATTTTATTTTATTCATTTTTTGTTGTTATAAATTGTAAAATGATTTAGAATTAAGATAAAATACTAGTTGAATGTCATTCATTAACCTATGCACTATAAATTGTAGAAGTTCAGGTTTTCTAATATAGCACATCTTATATTCCCTTTTTTACTACCAGACATTAACAAATTGTAAACAATTTTGCTTAATTATAGAGTTTGAAATACCTCAGGGGCTTTGAAAATTTAATAAAGCTGTATAATAAAACTTTTTGGTATTAATATTTCATTTACAATTCCATTGAAGTGAAAATGTAAGAAAGATTAAATTAGCTTTGTATTATTAAAATAACATTAACTATAATATAATGAAATATACAATGGTAACTTGAAATTGTAAGTTAGTTACTTTGCTTTTTTCCAAGTTATTTTAACAATTTTCAATAACATAATAACTCGCTACATAAAAAATAAAATGTGCCCAACCTAAACACAAATGACTTCCTAACCTATTCTTCTAAAATTTCAGCATGCCATAACAAATAATAAAAAATATACGTGCAATATATTAAGATACTATATCTTTTATATGCAATTACTTATCAAACAGTTAAAATATGTTATTTGATGTGTGAAATATTCCATTTTACATTATTTTACTTTCATAACTTTAGTGTAGCATTTTTATTGCTACGATTTCTTACTATTGACAATATCTTAAAAAGAGAATGACATTTTTTTATCTATATAAATAAAATTGAAAATACATGTATCTGTCTGTGTATTTATCTATCTCATCATCACGGTAGAACTGCTGCATCGAATTTCATGAACATTCTGTGGGTAGCTTTGAAATAGCCCTACTTAAAATTTAGTCCATGTTTCGAGTTTCTAGGACCAGGGATTGTCGAGATATGAATAAAAATCCCACAATTAAACCTTCCATAAAAATAGAATTATGCAGATGATATATTTTCCACAAATTTATTAAGAAAATTATATCATGATGCTTAGCAACGCAATTAAATCAAATGTGTTTATTAGGCAGACGATTATTAAATTTTTTAAGATTTAAATAATAAAGAAATCAATATAAAACAAAATTTTATAACCATTTTTATACAATTTTAGAGCTTTTATTTTAGTTTATATTGATCCAATTTCATATATATTTTATAATTTGTTTTCAAACGAGAATGTTTTATTCAGATCTGCTTGAAGATAATTTTGTATAGAAAACACAGAAAGGAGAATTAAATGAAATATTTTAATAGAATGTTTTGAGTAAGAATGTCATTTAGAATACTGCAGGAATTTGCACATATATTAAATCATGGGCAATGTCGGGTATATCTGCTATTAACAGTATACATAAAATTGTATGTTGTACATCTATCTGTCTGTTTATTATCTCAGCACGGTAGAGATCACCTATTTTCATTTCATTAGAATTATTATAAAATTTCAAAAATTGAGACTCTAAATATTAAAACTTCACATCAAATTCTGAATTTTAGGTTTCTTGTATTATATGGTCAGTATGAAGAACGGACATGCTGCTAGTCTATTATAAAATATTACACAACTAACAACATTATTAAAGTAATTTTAAAATATTTGCAGGAGACTGTATAATTTATGTATAATGACACATGTATAATAGCTGTATAATGACACAAGCTAACTTGATAAAATATACATTTTAAACATTAAATGATTTTAAATACTTTACAATTACTTAGCAAAGCTTAATTTTACAAGTACCTGGGCAGTTCTTAATTAATATGACAACAATAAAATTTTAAAACAAACTAAGAAAACTCTAAAAGGTTTGTTGACGTTATAATTAGCAACAAAACAATTTAGAATCCAGTTAGCGTTAATTGAATAGCAATAATTTGATTGCCATATATTTAAAATTCTATATAATTTTAAATGACATGATAATAAGCAAAAAATGGTAAGCACTTACTTCTAAATAGCATTTTTCGTTTTTCACATTACAGAAATAAGGTAATTAGTAATCCAATGTTATAAGGTATGTAGTCGAAGGTATGCTGGTCAAAATGTTTAATAAATGATGAACTAACATATAAGACATTCAAAAATACGATAAAAAGACCGTTATGCATCCACACGCGCGAGCCCACGTACTGCACTGCACATACGATACTTCTTTGTGTGGGCTACTCTACTAGGGGAGAACTTTCCAGAAAAGTTGAGACGGAGGAATTCGAATTCGAAGGCCAGAATTGGGCCTACAGCTAATACGTCACGAGGTACAGGGGGGGAAAGTAGCTCGGCCTTTTCTACCGGGGGTGACGATCTAGCTCGCTCCATTCATGAAAAAAGATACTTTGAGTAATACTTTTGTATTTGAACGCCAATAGTCATTTATCCGCTGTAAGAATAACTTATTTCTTCGTCCATAACGCTTGGCGAGATTTTGGCGACGAATTTGGCGGAATGTCGCCAACTTGGCGACTTTTTGAAATGTTGCCAAATTAACGAAATCTCGTCAAATGGATAAAAATGACACTAAATCAATGAAAATGACGACTAATTGTCAAAAATTCAACATCTTGGAAAGAATATTAGTATCTACTATAAGAAAAACCTATTTTTTTTACTGTAAAAGTAGTAAATTCATTGCATTTCTGTATAAGGAAAGTCATGTGCTGCCCACATCAGATATTTAATTTTGTCATCACCATATAGGGAAGGAATCGCGTCACTGCAATTCTGAGAGCTTAGAACTGTGGGCAGGGCATAAATAATGCCCCGCATCGTTACTGGATTCAAAGTAAATACTTGTAATAGAAAAATACTACAGTCGTTACTTTAAAGAGTTTTGTTCTCACTGAACAACTTAACACTTGCACCGTGCCATGCCGACGAAACTATGGTCTACGTGTGGTGATGGATGATCAGTAGGGCACTTTGTTGCTCTTATGCAACGCCCTATTATAGAGCAGAACTAGTTTCACTGTAATTATGAGCGCCTAGTATTTTGCTAATGGTGGGCGGGCTAAGACATATCCTGAATAGTTACTGATATCGAAATAAATACTTCTATTAGAAAAATTCCAGGATTCTTATTTTAAGGAGTTTTGCAATAATCGATCAATCTATTGATTGTGAGAGAGGTGTGGACCTGGCCTATCTCTCTATTTATAGAAGAATCAATCAATTGACTATAAAGTGCTGAAGAGCAGCAGTGAACCTAAAACCAAGTCTACAGGTGGTGAAGGGTGATGTTCAGCCCTTTCTTTCTTTTAAGCAATATCTTTACATTTGGTATAGCAGTGGATTCCAGCAAACGTCTAGTTTTCACCAAACGCGTCGAGCAAGGAAGCAAAATGAGCGCAAGATTGATCAACCAGCCAAATAAATCCCTACGCAAATGACGTCTATTTCGGCAGATGCCGTCGCATCGCCCCTCTAATCCGCCCTAGGCATGACCTGCCTTTCTTAAAGCATTCCAGATCCAGGCTGCAAGAAGAAAGCACTCGACCCCCGTCCTTGTCTTGTCGCTCGTCTCGTACGCTGCTAGAATTCTTTTGAAAATTTGATTTTACATAAAAATTCAAATTAGTGAACGAAATACAGCGGAAACACCGATTGGAGCAGTGTGTGTGTGAGTGTGAAGATCCAGACCGTCCGACTCATCCAGAGGACTTGAGTATCTAATTGGACGGCCGGGAAGATATCCGGCGACAACACCAGAAAAAACACAACTAAACAAAACAGCAAACAAACAAAGCAGTAATCAAAAACAAAACACAACACCAAAACAACACAGCAAACCAAAATAAAAGGGAAGGCGGCACCACCGGGGAGGAGCAAGCAAAAACCAAGGGGATCAACAACCAGAGAAAAAGTTAAAAGCAGCAATGGCTCTCAGGCTATTCAAGTGATTTTGTTGGATATTTCTCTCGCTATGAGAACACAGTTTTTAATTTTGTTAATTGAGGTTTTATTCGAGCAGACACTCGAGAACCAGGCCGCGGAATTAGCGGGGGAAGGTTTAGAAAGATGAAAAGGTTTAGAGTGGGGGCAAGCAAAGACGTAGTGGTCTGCATCTCCAAAGGAACCGCAGGAACAGCAAGAGGTTGATTTAAATTTAAAAAAGTAAAGGTAATCCAAAAATGGGCCGTGGCCCGTGATAAAATAAATAAGATATTTGTTCATTAAAAGGAAATTAAAGTTTACGTGGGGAAGAAAGTTTAAAATTCTGGCCGGGTCATGGGTGCGAGGGGAAATGTAGTTGTTTAGATAAGATTGCCAGGCGTTTAAGATATCTAGTTTACAATGCTTTTTTAACAGAAAGTAGGGAAAAGGTAAAGGAGATGGGGTACCTGAAGAGGTAGCAAGTTTTGCATTTTCATCGGCGGCCTCGTTGACAGAGATGTCAGAATGGGCTTTAACCCAACAGAGGTTTATTAAATGCTTGTTTAAATTTGCATCTAGTTTAATTTTGGAAAGATAGTCAGATTTGTTTCTAATGGAGTTAAGGGCAGAAATGGAGGATTGACTATCTGAAAAAATATTTATTTTTAAATTATTTGTAGAAGCCCAGTTGATAGCAAAGTGTATTGCTGCTATTTCAGCTTGAAAAACTGTGTTCCCAAGGTTGAGTTTGAAAGTATATATGTTTTGAAGTTTATCCCCCCCTGTATATGCAAATGGCGTAACCCACTTTGTCGTCAATGGCAGAGCCATCAGTGTAAATATTTATGTCTGAAAAAATTGAGGGGTCGAAGGGAGCCAGATAGGCGATACGAAGGGAAGGGGGGATAGAAGAAGAAGGGCGATTGAAGTCAAAGTTAGGGGGAGAGGGAAGAGACGGGTTGGTAAAATGATTTGTTCTGAGTTTCCAGAAGGCATATTTTTTAAATTGTGTATTAATGACAAAATGAATGGGGGGAATACCTGTTATAGAGTAAAGAGAAATGTTGGAAGTAGTCCGAAAACCAGAAGAGATTTTGAGAAGAAAAATCCTTTGCAAAGACAAAAGTTTTTTGACCTGAGCCCCAGTCAAAGCTTGTCCCCAAATTCTTGCGCCGAAAATGATTATCTTTTCGATGACCGAAAGATACCAGATTTTTAAAAAGGATTTATATATACCCCAATTATTGCCAGACACCCTCCCAAAGGTGCTGGCGAACTTAAAACATTTCTCTCTAAGATTGAAAATGTGGGAGCTCCATTTTAAATTATCGTCGATAGTGATTCCAAGAAAGTTGAGTTGTCTAGTTGTAGGTATTTTATGGTTTTGAATTTTAAAGGAAGGGCGTTGTCTGATTTTTGAGCGGTTTTTATTGAAGATAATTGATTTACATTTTTCTGGAGCTATGGAAAGTTTTAAAACAGTGAGAGTGGATGAGATAAGGTTTAAAAGGTTATTGGTATTAAGTTGTAGTGTTTTTAAGTTGGATGAATAGGTGACCACCGCGAGATCATCCGCGAAGTCCTGAAGGTGAAAAAGATCGTTGTTGAGTTTTAGAATGTCATTAAAGTAGATACTCCACAGGCAAGGGGATATAACCGATCCCTGTGGAGCGCCCATAGAAATGTGTTTTGTAATATGTGATTTACCTATGTTGAGTGAAATTTCTCTGTTAAAAAGATATGAAAAAATGAAATTTTGAAAAGGCTGAGGGAGGTTGATTTTTGAAAATGAAAGAGGCAAGACGTTCCAGTTGAGACTGTCAAATGCTCCGCAGATGTCCACGGTGGTCAAAGAAACAAAATGTATTGACTTGTGGGAGGAAATGGTTTGAATTAGCCCAAGAGCAGCGTCCTCACAACTCGTTAATTCCTTAAAGCCATATTGGAGGGGATGGAGAGCATCCTCAGAAGAAAGCCAAAAATTGAGTTTATTTATGAAAATTTTTTCCAATATTTTACCAAGGGTCGGGAGGAGGCAAATGGGTCTATACGAAGAACATTGAGACTGGTCTTTTCCAGGTTTATTAAAGAAGAGAATGTTGGCATTTTTGAGACAAGAGGGAAAGTGGCAGAATTTAAAACATAGATTTATAGTTTTTGATAGGAAAGAAGGGAAAAATTTATAAAGTTGCTTCCAAATTGTGAAATCCAAATTGTCAAGGCCTGGGGCCTTACCATTTTTTAAATTTTTAAAGACAATGAGGAGCTCTTCATCCGAAACCACCCCCAGTCCCTCAGAAGGCAAAGTAAATGAAGGAAAGTTTATAAAATCCTTATCTTCTTTAAAATGGTGGTCCAACAAGCGTTTCAGTTTATCATCAAGGTTGAGGGAAGGGGAGTCAGAGAAGTGGAGATTAAAGTTATTAAATTTTTTGTGTTTCTGGAAAGTAAATTTGAATTGAGAGCCGAAAGTTTTGCTGCATCCTGTGCAGAAAGATTTCCAGGAGTCAAGTCTTGTTTTCTTAATCAGTAATTTGTATTTGGCTCTATTTTGTTTATAAAGAATTAAGGCCGCAGAGATTTCGGCGGGAGGGGCAAAATTCCTCTCGAGTGATTTGACTCTTTTATAAAGGGCGGTAACGAAGTTTCTATGTTTTGTGAGGGGGGGGGATTCCACCAGGAAAAATTTTTAATTGTTTTTGATTTTTTCTTTCTAATAAATTTTAAGGCACAATTTTGGGTTATATCAATAAGAGTTTTAAAAAAAGAATCTAGGGAGTTAGTGTCTTGAATATTATCTAAAAGGGGATTGAGAAAATTTAAGTTTGCTCTAAAGTTATGTATAAATTTACCGATTCCGTATTGAGTTTTGAAAAAGAAAGTATCATTAGAGGGGGGGTCAAGGTTAAGTGTAATTTTAATATATTTATGGTCGCTAAGAGTATCACTCGAGAGGACCTCCCAGCTAAAAAGAGAATCGAAGAGTGAAAAGTTCATGAGAGAAAGGTCGGGGAATCCATTTCCGGAGTGTGAAGCGAAAGTTGGACCACAATTTTTATCGTTACAGATTATGAGATTGTTTTTGAGGCAAAAGTCAATCATGTCCAACCCCCTCTGGTCGGTGAACCCATATCCCCACATCCGAGCACGGGCATTAAAATCTCCCAGAAGGAGAAAGTTAGAGTTCAGGTAGTCAAAGATATCTATTTCTGATAAAAGGGTTAAAAAGTTATCATGGGGTGGGAAATATATGCTAGCTAGATTAATGATGGGATGCTGGGGAAGTAATATTTCTATAAAGATTGATGAGGTTGATTTAAATTTAAAGTTTACTGTTAAGAGTGGATTAAAGATTAAAATAGCCGCCTTCTGGGAGATGGAGACAAATTGGCGAACACCAGGAGGGGGGGAGAGAATTAAATTATGATTTATATAGGGTTCTTGAAGATATACGTAGTCTATTGAGTTGTCTATTGCAAATTTAAAGAGATTTGAATGGGCGGAAAGAGAGTGGTTTAAGTTAATCTGGATGCCGGTAATAGTCATGGCAAGAAAGGAAGTATAAAAAAGGGAAAAGGCTCGGATGGGGGGAAGAAACCCCAAGGCAAAGCTTTTAAAAAAAAAAAAATAAATAAAAACATATATATAGAAGCAATACAAACATATTAAAATAGAACAAGAAAACAGATGAAAAAGCTAAATCTGTATAAAAGTTTTCACGCCTCCCTCTGGAGGGAGCGAATTTTTGCCATTTCGGCCATATAAGTTCTACAGTTTTTTCGATCGTGCGTGTTATGATCAATTTCATAATGTAGGTTTGGGTTCAGATCGTTCGAGGTTGTGCAATTGACACATGTTGGAGTTCGTGCTTTGCAGTCTCTAAAAGTATGGCCGCTGCGAGTACAGTGGCTGCAGTTGCCTTCGGAGTAATGGCAAAAATTTGCGACGTGCCCGTATCCCTGGCACTTATGACACATTTTTAGGGATATGTATTTTTTCACCAGGTAGGACTTGAAATGGTGAAACAGTTTTTTCGAGTCCAATATTCGGTTAGCTGTAGAGAGGTCGACTAGGAACACCCAGTTCAGGCTACCAGATCTGGTTTTGAAATTTTTTATGATTCGAATGTCTCCAGGTTTTAGTGTAGGATGGTTTAGACAAATAAGTGCTTTAACGTTTTCTTCTGAAAAGTCTGAAGGAACGCCGAAGATGATAAGAGCTAGTTTTCGATCTTCCTGGAGTTTAATGGTAAATTTATCTTTAATTGCTGAGTTTTGGAAGATCGGCAACAGGTTTCCTGGGTTCTGCTCTTTACAGGTTACCTTTAGAGTACCATTCGGGAGAGTCGAAATGTTTTTTATGTTGATGCCCCGAGGGCAAGGTAGTGAAAATAGATCCTTTTTAAGTTGAACGTTGTCTTTTGTCCTGTCCTTCCCCTGGAGGAGGATACTTGAATAAAGTCTGTTCCTGGCGGGGTCAGTCAAAGGATGAGCAGAGGAGGAGGTAGAGGCAGAAGCACCAGGAGGAGCAGATCCTTTCAAAGTTTGTTGCACCGTATTCTTGACAAGAAGAGGAATTTCTTTGGTTATGGAAGATGAAAGAGCTTTCAGGCCAGTATCCAATTTATTTTGTAGAGTAGAAAGATTATCGTTGATTGTTTTGGAGAGTGCAGAGATAGCATCAGTATTTGCACGGCGAGAACGTGGAGACGGAGGAGAGACATTACTTTCAAGAGTGTGACAGGAAATCTTTATATCTTTAAATTTCTCCTCTGTGTATGATTTCTGGGTTGCATTAAGCTTGATATTTTTGGCAATGTATTTCTCAAGCCTTGAGATGTTTAGTAAAATTCTTGCAACATGCTCGTTGTTGACGTTGAAAGGAGGAATATCTATATCTGTGAGAGTCGATTGGAGCAGTGTGTAATATTTAAAGAAACATCTGATGAATCCTGAAGATGGATTTTCAGACAATTTTTTATATCGTAATATTTAAATCGGGTACGTCTGTAAAACACGAAACTTTATATATATATATATATATATATATATATATATATATATATACTACAAAAGAAATAGAAAATTGAAGAATGACAATGTATCAAAATTTCGCCGGGGAGGATTGTGACCCCCACTTCCCGGATTCTGGTGTTTATTAGATAAATAATAGTTGTGAAGTAATTGAGAAACTTAAAAATATTTCTGACGATGTACAGTACAGGAGTTGTGATTTTAATGACCTTTTTTGCAATATCGATATAAATGATCTGTTTTGCATATTAATGGAGATGTATGAAAAGTATGAGATGCAAAACCTCATTAAAATACATATTTACAAGTGTCTGATCGAAATGGTCTTGTTTGAAACTGTGCTTTATGATGGAACTGAATTTTATAAACAGCGTAATGGCATTCCAATGGGAGGGGCTTGCTCCTCTATTCTTGCTGATATATACTTGAACAAATACGAAGAGGGAACTCATATATTAAATGAGATTGTATATATTCGTTATGTGGATGACATATTATATGCATGCCACGATGGCCGGGATCACTTGGATTTTACTTTTTTTCCATCAAATTTGACATTGACAGAAACTTCCAGTAACATTGATAATAGTATTAATTTTTTAGATTTAACTATATATAAACAATTTAATGGTAAAGTAAGTTTTAAATTATATGATAAAAGAAATGACTTTAATTTTAAAATAAATTACGTAATTAATTGGCATTCTTGTCTGCATCGTAATGTTTTTAGAAACAGTATTATAAATTTTTTAACAAGAAGCAAACGTTTAAATAGCAGTGCAGAAAATCGTTTTGTAAGTGATCTGGGCTATCTAAATGAAGCAATTGCAAAGGGTTACCCACTACGTTTTCTTAGTGACATATTATGTAAATTTTTCAGCATAACCGTAACTGAAAGTTACAACTTGTATTTAAATAGGAGTACACTTTCAGTCTGATCTGAAGATACGCAGCATTGCGGATGTCATTGCTTAACAGTCTGATGGAGTTCAATTTGTACAAAGTATGTGTCTATTACTTTTTGGAGGTTAGAGTGGTGAAGTGTATGCGGGGCTTGTTTATTTTGATATTGGTGTAAGATATTTGATATTTACAATGTATTTTGAGTTTCTGTTTGAATGTTGTAAATCTCGTTGTTTAGGTTTAGGTGTAAAGTCAGTATTGGTCTTTCAACTTTTATACATTTTTAGTTTTAGTATATGTACTAGGTTTGCGACATTGTATCCGCTTCCGGGAGTGGCGTCATGACATGAAGCTGGCTAAACCGGGAAGTGGGGGTCACAATCCCCCCCGGCAAAATTTTGATACATTGTCATTCTTCAATTTTCTATTTCTTTTGTAGTATATAAATGTACTTGTTTGAGCAGCTTAGCGCCTTTGGGTATATTTTCTGTAGATTGTTTTAGATGAGGTTAATAGTTATATCTATATATATATATATATATATATATATATAAATATATATATATATATATATATATATATATATATATATATATAAATATATATATATATATATATATATATATATATATATATATATATATATATATATATATATATATATATATATATATATATATATATATATATATATATATTAATTCACGAAAATTCGTCTATTGATAGTGCGGATTCCGTTCAAAGTTTGTTTGAAAGATAATTTTTCTATATTTCCGATGGTGTCAAGATGGAAACGCTGATAATATTTTCGGTTACCAAGGAACAAATTGTGTGAAAACATCTCAAAATCAGGATTAAAACATAAAATAACTAAAACACTAATTCGAATAAAAAAAAATGCCTTCGAAGTGCACCTTCTCAGGTCTGAAGTAGCTGTCCGCAAAATTTTATGGCCGTACGTCGCTTATATTTCCACTAGAGATGAACGAACAGATGAACAGAAAACATCTTCCTTTATTATTACAGACTTAAAGTTAGTACCATTAATTAACCCCAATACTAGTATAAATTCAAATATATTTTTCGATTGCTTCCCTTTAAAATTTTTCAGAAATATATAGATTTTTAAGTATTTGGATAGCCCGTTTTGCACTCTTTCCAATGATACCTCATTTTTGTTTCAATTCATATCCAATTTATTTTGTTTCAATTTCTTTCCAATTCATTTTATTTCAACTCATATCCAATTCATTTTGTTTCAATTCCAAATTAAGAATTAAACTAAATTTCCGATTCGGCTATGTGTTTTAACTAATATTTTTTTGAGTTACGGAATATGTTCGGGAGATTTCAGTAATCTTACATTCTATCATAAATTTTTATAGCTGTAGGAACATATCTTCTTCTTCTTCTTCTTCTTCGACCCAGAGTGTCCGACCTGCCCGAAAGTGTAAGGTATCTGTTTGGACGGCCGGGAAGTGCCACCCAATTTAAACCGGAACTCAGTGGGGGAAGCATCCACATGGACCGTACCCTCCTTCCCCTACCACCAACCTCTCGGAAGGACGTACGGACCCACATGTTTAACATGATCGTACTCCGCGTGAACACGGCGACAGTTTGGGCAGAGGTGAGAATCGAACTCGGGTCGTCCGAGTGTAAACCCCGCGCTCTAACCACTGAGCTGTCGCGCCCTGAACATTTATCCTTGAGTTATATCTACATATTACAGACACACATATTGCACATACACACACACAATCACACATACATGCGCGTGCGCAAGCACACGCGCGCACACAGAGATGGTCATTTTTCCAAAAGTGTTTGAAATGTATACAGGAGGTCTTTAAACGGGTTTATCCGAAGAAATCTGAAATTTCAAAATTATAGGGAAAGCAAACTTTCTTCTATACAATAGTTTCTCCATAAGAAAGTAAAAATTTCAATATAAAATAAGAACTTTTAAAGGAGCAGGTATATGGTTGCAAATGGTATGCATACTACATTTTTGACTGAACTAGCAGTTTTATTCTCTATTGCATACTTCTTGCATACAATCACACGAATTTAAAAAAAAAAAATCAAAAGTGGCATCTCCAAAATCAGAAGAAGAAATATTTAGTGAACTCCTACCGCCTCAGAAATTTGATGCTAACTTTATGTCTCATCATCTAAGGTCAATTCATAACCAACCTTCAGAAATAGATGTTTCAAAACAATTTTTTAAACCAGGAGCGGAAACAAACCCGGAAGTGGAAATTCTTAATAAACCAACCACCCTATTTCCACCAGAATTCTATGCTAAATTCAAATCAGTTATCATCTAAGTTCTATCAATAGAGAATATGAGAAATAGATGTTTCAAGAAAAAATGTTGAACCGGAAGTCGAAACAAACCCGGAAGTGGAAATGCTTAGCCGATCACCCTACGTCCTTCAAAATTGAATGCTAAATTCATATCAGTTATTGTCTAAGCTCAATCTATAGTCAATCTTAAGAAATAGATATTTCAGAATAAAAATTTGAACCAGAAATGGAAACAAAACGGAAATAGAAATTCTTAGTAAACCAACCACCTTTCATTCGTTTAGAATTTGATGCTAAATTCATATCAGTTACCATCTAAGCTCAATCTGTAGCCAATATTGAGAAATAAATGTTTTGAAACAGAAGTGGAAACATACCCGGAAGCGGAATTTTTTTAGTGAACCAACCACTCCACCTCCTCCAGAATTTGATGCTAAATTCATATCAGTTGTTTTCTAAGTTCAATCTATAGCCAATTTTCAGAAATGGATGTTTATTTTTCTTTCCTTTGAATCAGAAATGAAAACACACCCGGAAGTGGAAATTCTCTACCTCCTAAACCAATCCTAAACCAATCACTTTACCTCTTCCAGAATTTGATATTCAATTCATATCAGTCATTATGTAAACTGCATCTATATAATCAATCTTGAGGAATAAATGTTTCTAAACCGGAAGTGGATACAAACCAGGAAGTGGAAATTCTTAGTGAACCAACAACCCAATCGCCTCCAGAATTTGATGCTAAATTTATATCAGTTATCATCTAAGCCATATCTATAGCCAATGTTGAGAAATAAATGCGTCAAGAAAATTTTTTGAGCCAAAACTGGAAACAAACCAGGAAGTGGAAATTCTTAGTAAACCAACCACCCTACACCCTCCTGAATTTTATGCTAAATTCAGTTATTATCTAAGCTGTATCTATAGCCAATATTGGAAATAGATATTTAAAATGAAATGAAAATCTTTGAGCCGGAAATGAAAAATTATCCGGAAGTGGAAATCTTTAATGAACTCTTATCTAATCCGAAACTTGCTGCTGAATCTATATGTCATCGTGTAGTTTCTGTCTATAGCACACCCTCAGAAATGCTTCAAATAATTTTTTTTTTCCATAAAAACAATACTATGATATTTGTCTCCGCAAAAACTCCTAAAACATGTTCTAGAAATCTAAACTTTAGTCCTCAATATTTTCTACTACATTTCCAAGCCATTTTAGTGCCTCCATTGGCATTTTTAGAGCAAAATATAAGACTTCTCAGGTTTGCTCGGAATTGCCCTGTTAGATTAGCGCCCCAACAGTCTCAGTAACAGATGGAGGCGAGGCGCGGGGCAGAACATTACACCCGAACCCGAGAGGTTGTCAAAATTCCGCTCCTAAAATCTGGACATAAATCTTTATGCAAGATTGCTGTATGTAGGTATGTCAGAAAGTATATGTCCTTACGTTTCGATATATTTGGTGTAAAAATAGCGTAGATGGAGAAAGGGGGGAAAACTACATACTACATGCTGAAATAAGTCCAGCGTCAAAAATATGAGTTATAGATTTTTCGATATGGGCGCAGTTTGTTAAGGATTTGCTGCTGGCGTTTCAGACATGTATGAGGTGTTTTCTGCTGAATTTGTTTTTCATGAAATATTTGCAGAAGGAGGGGATTTTATGACGATTAGAAAAAAAAAGAGATATTAGAATTTGTTTATTATTAAATTGCTCTGGCGATGGCTACGGTGACCATAAGGATGGAAACCACAACCTACAATTTTCAACGGTTGGACCAAAAAACACTGTATGGTCAGACAATGTAATTCGATATGTATGGAAAGTCGAACTGGGCAATCGAAAGTTGGAATCACATAGGTGTTCTTATGCTACAATAATAAAAACTAATTGAGAGAAAAAAAAACCCCCAATATTAGAGTGTTTTATGTATATTCCTCCTTGTGTTTAAAGCATAGAAATTCAATGAATGGGCTACAAAATGTCAGATTTAGAAGTATAAGATTAGTAGTTTACATCCCGTAATGATCTATTCCTCTTAATTTAAAGGTTAATTTTTTGTTACATTTAATTCTTTAACTGCTAGAATGATGACTATTGCACGTCCGTATATAATGTTCGTTTTTTACTGTATAGACCAGATGTCGACAACTGTATACCAACCTAAAGATCTTTTGGGTAACCGCCGGAGAATCTTAGATGACATCGACAAAATTACTCGTATTTCAAATTGAGGGCATGCAAGGATTTACGAACTTCTGCTATACCTACAGCTAGTATAGATTGAGCATCATGAATTGCACACGTGTTTCCCCAACTTACAATGGAATTCAAGACAAAACTAAAAATTCTATTGCCTACCACTTTTAGAAAATAGTAGTAAACTATATATTACGTAAATATAGTCTGCAGCATACCCATGTTATCTGTAACAATAAAAAAAAAAAAATTACATATCTGTGCATCCCAGCGAGTAAAGCATAATAATAGTAAACAAAATGCAATAAAATGTAAGTATAGTGGATAAAAATGCAATAGGACAATTTGTAAAGAAAAATGCAATAAGTAGTAAGTAATAAAAATAATAAAAAAGCGCAATGGAATGCAGTAAGTAGTAAACAAAAATGCAATTAGCTAGATTAATTATAAATATTGTGATACCAATAAGCCGCGATTCAAAATGAATCCACGCCTTCCAGAATAACATACATTTAATAATCCCTTATAAAATGTCGTTGGGGGGATTTCATTTTTCATCAAAATGCTAATAAGAATTGACCCAAACTTCGTTCTTAATCTCAAAGTTCTCCAACTAATTTGCAAGACATTAAGATTGAATATAAACTAGAAAATTACAAGATCAGTAAAAACCTCATCGCATTTAAATAGATTCACAACGTCTCGCTCCGGAAGCTAAACTCGATAAAATTCCACCAGCAACGCATGTCAGCAAAAAGTGCACAACTATTAATCTTACCTTCTTAGCGCGTTCTGCATTTCCAATTTATTAGCGCAAAAATCCTCGCCAGGCAAATCACGAGGAAATACCCCCCCCCCCCCCCCCCCCCCCCGCTTCCTCTTCCCAAATTCATTTCTCCGTCAAAATTAAAATTTTTCGGGTTCTTTTTCCTGCGCAAAAATTCCGCCACTCCCGATGATTTAACGAAAGCCCTAAAAATTCGAGAAGGCCCAAAATTTCATGAATATATAAAATGGCGGCAAAAGAATTATCAAAACAGGAGGTGGAACATGTTAATGAAAACACCTATTAATATGTTAACGCCGCCGCTTTCCGAATTTGCGTTTGCCCCGAGTTTTAACTCGGCGCAGTTCTAATTCGCAGCGCAAAAACCCGGCGATGCATTTGCATGTGGTAATACTTTTCGCGGCGCCGTTGCGTTCGGAATAGCAAAGTTGCGTGCTCTTGCGAACCCCCCCCCCCCCCCCCCTCTTCGAGAGAAAACGCGTGAAAGTGTGTAATTGAATAATTTAGTTTTCTAGAGGCGGAAGACCCGCTAGGCGAAGGGGCGCAAGTTTTAAAATTTCGAAGCGACTTTCCAGGTTGGATTCAGGTTGGTAGAAACATTTTGAATTTTCTAGACCTACTGCATAAAAAGTTTGACATTTTAATTCTGAGTATAAAAAAAGTCTGGCAAAAATAGGAATTCTTTTATTTCTAAGTTCAAGTTGTTTGAAATAAAATGCAAAGAAAATGATCAATTTCATATTTATATATATATATGTGTGTGTGTGTGTGTGTGTGTGTTAGGAAGATAGAATAATAACCAATTTCAAGTAATTACGAAAAATTAAAACAATAAGTTCACCAAAGCAGTTAAATCACTGCTACTATGCCGAAAAAAGAAATGAACAGCACTGGTTTAAATTAGAGATTAATTAGACTAGATTCTTCACCAGCTTGTATATATATATATATATATATATATATATACATATATATATATATATATTGCATATATATATGTGCAATAATATATATATATATATATATATATATATATATATATGTATATATATATAAATATAAATTTTTAAATCCAAAGTTAGAATGTATGTAGTAACTCATAATACACTATTCCAAAATTTTCTACAAAATACAAAGAAATAAAAGAAATTAAGACAAAAAGAGGAAATAATAAAGCATAATGCAAGTCATAAAGACAAAGACAATCAACAAATTTCAAAAATGAGGAATGCAAATAAGAAAACAAAAAAATCAAGTAAAAAAGCTTGCACATGGAGGAGATTTAGGCTTACGATAAGTTCATTTCGAAAAAATTCTCTTCGGGTCCATATATCCCTTCGAAATGAACACAAAAATGCTTGTTTCTGAAACACAAGATAGATTTTATCTATAAACTTGTGTTATATGGACGACAAGCTTGTGTTATATGGACGACATATATATATATATATATATATATATATATATATATATATATATATATATATATATATATATATATATATATATATATATATATGCAAGTATTCCGATGGTAAAGCATTTTGTCAATTTGTCACATTACGTGATCAATTTTTTTTCTTATTTTTATAGAGTCACATTTTTCTTTGTATTTCAATTTCACTGTCACTACTATATCGTATACTTCCACTTCTGTTGTTATAACGATATTTTCAAATTACCAAAAATGTAAATGCCAAGTTGGTTCAAGTGAAGTTAAGATGAAATTCAAATAAAAACGATAGAAGCTCTTGTACTACACAAAGATTCTTTGTGTGATATAGGAGCTTCCACACTTTTGTTTGTTAAATAATTTACCTATATTCTTAAAAGTGGTCAATAACTCTTTGTCAATAGCTCTTGAGGATAATAATAATATGAGGTATCGTTCGAGGCATCAGAAATACAGTTATAAAATACTGTTATTCAATTGAAAATTAAAAATAAAAGTTAATGAAATTTTAATTAGTTGCAGAAAATGTCGGCAAGGAATAGCTCTAAGGTATTGTTTTCTTCTGCGATCCAGACCGTCCGACCTATCAGAAGGTGTAAAGCAGGTATGGGCAACCTTTGGAAAGTTGGGGGCTGGAATTTAGGATATTAATGAAGTCGCGGGCCGTAGATAATAGGTAGTTGTTGTTGAAACCCAGACCGTCCGACCTACCAGAAAGGTGTAAGGTAACTGTTTGGACGGTCGGGAAGATAATAGGTAGTTGTGAAAAAATAATAATGATACGGTTTTTTTCATTTTGTATTGATAAAATATAATGCTAAAGATAAATGAAACAGAATAATATCGAATTGATTAAGTATTTACTTACAATCAGCAGAAATTAATGAGAAGCTTAAACTTGAACTTGAGAAACAAGATAATCAATGTTGGCATCAATCCCCCTAATACACAGGCGCAGAGTGTTTTCCAAATTTTCATCTGTAAGCCGGGTTCGATACTTCGATTTATTAGTTTTCATCATGGAAAAGAACTGTTCACATTTATAAGTGCTTCCAAATGCGCAAATCATTTTTGTTACAAATGCTCTCAGCTGTGGGCACTTTTCTTCGGCAAGGTATGTTCTGTAGAAATCACTTAGCTCCACGTCTTCAAATTTTGACTTCAAATGCATGTCTTCCTGAAACTCGATTAACTCCATTTGCAGGTGTGTCGGAGCCTTCTCCACGTCACTTTTCATCGGAGTAGCAAAAAGGTTAAAGCAGCTATCCATGTTTTCGAAGTCGGAAAATCTATTAAAAAATTCCTCCGACAGTGATTTTAGTTCTGCATATTGAGTGTAATCAATATTTTCGTGATTGGATAGTGTTGAAAAATGATTCAGCATGAAAAATGATTCAGCATAAATGATGAAACAGCTTCCAGATCGCATTTGTGTTACCCACAAGCGTATTACTTTCCTTATATACATAATGTATAAGGAAAGTATTGTGACGGGGTCGAAAATTCGAATTAGAGTTTTCGACGGGAGAGCACGTTTCAAGCATCCCTGATCACGAATCAAACATTTTTGAAGTGATGTCTGTGTGTGTGTGTGTGTGTGTGTGTGTGTGTGTGTGTGTGTGTGTGTGTGTGTGTGTGTGTCAGTGGGTCTGTGGAGACGATAACTGACGAACGAATGAACCGATTCGAACCAAATTTGGTACAAAAATCACAATCTGTAAACACTGGAAGCCTATTGTTTTTATACGCAATCGAATGTTCAGAACCCCCCTAAATTTTCGAATGAAAAAATCGTCAAAAAATCAAAACCAATAATAAAGTTACGTAAATAGACATTTCTTATGTAATTTTTCATTAGAAAACGATTGACATAAATTTTAGAACGCTAACATGAACCGTTCTCGAGATATAGCACATTTTTCAAAAAAATTATCAAAAAGCCATATAAAATAGAAAAAAAAATATTTCCTATTGAGAAACATGTTCACTTTTCACATATAATATCATGCGATAAATTGGCTGCCATCATTCTCGTGGATCTAACTCGTTCCATTCATGAAAAAAGATACTTTGAGTAATACTTTTGCATTTGAACGCCAATTTATCTGCTGTAAGAATAACTTATTCCTTCGTCCATAACGCTTGTCCAGATTCTGGCGACGAAATTGGCGGAATGTCGCCAACTTGGCGACTTTTTGAAATTATGCCAAATTAACGAAAATCTCGCCAAATGGATAAAAATGACGATAAATCAATGAAAATGACGACTAATTGTCGAAAATTCAATATCTTGGAAAGGATATTAGTATCTACTAGAAGAAAAACCTATTTATTTTACTGTAAAAGTAGTAAATTCATTTCATTATATAAGGAAAGTCATGTGTTGCCCACATCAGATTTTTTTGTTCTGGGATGATTTCAGATGGCTGTACAATTCGTTTACCAACTGACCTTGTTTTTGAAGCTTCAAATTCAACTCGTTTAAGTGACGCGTGATGTCAACTAGAAATGCTAAATCACATAACCATTTCTGATCACTGATTTCAGGCAATGGTTTTTCTTTGATTTCCATAAAATCTGCTATTTCCTGTGTAAGATCGTAAAATCTTTTTAGCATTTTGCCTTTGCTTAACCACCTTACTTCGCAATAATATGGCACATCACCATGTTCTGAAGAGAGGCCATCCAAAAATGCTTTGAACTGGCGCTGGTTAAGCACGCGGGGTCGAATAAAATTTATGGTCTTTACTACCACATCCACAACGTTCTGCAATCGGATGGACTTAGAAGTTTTGTTGGTGGATAATGCAATGTAGGATTATTAAATCGTCTTTTTGCACATTCAAGTCAATTGCTTTTTCTTTCAAAATTCCGATGAAACTCTTTCGTGAACCGACCATAGAAGGTGCACCCTCTGTGCAAACCCCAATTAATTGGCACCACTGCAAATCATACTGTTCGATAGCACTTTTAAAGTCACGAAAAACATCTTCTCCAGTAGTGGTCCCTTTTAGAGGCTATAAAGCCAGCAATTCCTCAGTTACAGTAAATTCTTTGTCAACGCCTCTTATAAAAATAGCTAGTTGCGCTGTATCAGAGAAGTCGGTGCTCTCCTCCAAAGAAATCGAAAATGCTTTAAAATCAGTCACACGATCAATCAATTTTTTCTTGATATCACCAGCCATCATATCTATACATCGAACAACAGTACGTCTTTATAAGCTTATTTTCTCAAATTCTTTTTTCTTTTCGGGACATAAAACATCTGAAATTTCTAACAGGCACTCCTTGACAAATTCTCCTTCAGCGAATGGTTTCGATGACTTCGCTATTTTTGAAGACTATGAAGCTAGCTTTCGCAACATTGTCCAGTTGTGTCCTTTGTTTATTAAACAATTGTTGCTGTTTGTCCAAATTGTTGATTAGCCTTTGAATTTTAGCTTTTCACAACTGACCCGTGAGTGTATGCTGCGTAATACGCTTACTGGAATAATGCCGCTTCTTATTGTATTCTTTTAAAACAGATATGGATTCATTGCACAAAAGGCAGATAGGCTGACCATTGTGCATGATAAAAAATATTCATAAGTCCATCTTTCTTGAAATTGGCGACATTCCGTGTCTACTTTTCGCTTTTTTACAACAGACATATTTTCATACACTTTCCGAACTAAGAAAACTTAAAAGCAAAGCAAAAACTATCTCCACGCAACGTAACGCGATGAGTGTACCACCAACCTAAGAGCTATCGAGAGCTACCGTCCAGCTATCTGGTGGTGGTTCTGGTGGCTCGTAACTACAAATCAAAACTAAAAGTTCGTTATCCTATTTTCGACGATTTTGAAAACGATTTAAAGGATGGTGAAATCGGGCGGACAATAGAAACACCCACGTAGTTCAGGCTTCCCCCCGCCCCCTCTTACTCTCTTGTTGGCGAGAACCGAGAATATCTACTTTTTTTTCGAGCGCGATTTTAAAATGTTCTGCGGGCCGGATCAAAAACCAGGGCGGGCCACATCCTGCCCGCGGGCCGGGCGTTGCCCATATATGGTGTAAAGTATCGGCTTGGACCGCCGGGAAGTGTCACCCAATTTAGACCAGAACCCAGTGGGGGGTGGCATCCACAAGGACAATACCCGCCTTCCCCTACCACCAACCTCTCGGAAGGACTTACGTACCCGCATATTTAACGTGCCCGTACTGCGCTTGAACACGGAGACAGTTTGGGAAAGCAGGGAATCGAGGAATCGAACTCGGGTCATCCGAGTGCAATCCCTGCTCTCTAACCACTGGACTGTCTCTCCCCAATGCATTGTTTTCGAACTCTAATTTCATATCTAGTTGTTCGCTGAAAGGAAGCACCCATACCGCAGTTAATGATCTTTGGAAGTCAATTGCCAAAAAATTGCAAATTTGTAAAACGGATCGGTCTTTTCAAAACAACAACAACAAAAAAATTAATAATAAAAATGGACCGAAAGAACAATTTTCATTTTCAAACAGTGCAGATTTACCTCGGTTAATTTAATATCGAATGCCTACAATTCATTTTCTTTCTTCATTTTTTTTTAGTATTGATAAGCAACTCGATATAAAGAAATATCTCAAACAACGTAATTAGGCACAAATTAAAATTTCAGAGGAGTGTGCAACTGTTTCAAGGATACGTTGGATCCCCTTCTTCAATGCAAGGTAAAGTAAGAAACCCGAAGTCAAAAATACGAAATTGGCATCCGAAATAAATTGCTTCCATAATTCGAAGATCTACAACAATAAAACCGTATTCAGAATTGTATCTGTCAACTAAATGGAAACGTGGCGAATATCTTAAGAAAGATAAATAAATAAAAATCATGGTATAAAATTAAAAAAATCTGATGTGGGCAGCACATGACTTTCCCTGCAGACGTTTATATTCACGTTCTCTTTATTTATTTTTAAATTTATTTCACTTTTAATTCAATTTTCGTTCTCATTCGGTAACCGGACTTATTATTAAAGGTGGCGTAGAGAAAATACGAAAAACTAAAATATCTCGAGAACGGCTAGTCCTAGTGTAATGAGGTTGATCTTTTTCTTTTCGTCGTTAAAAATTACGTATTAAACGAGCATTTAATGGATATATTTGAGTATATCTAGTTCATTAGTTTAGATTTTGACGATTTTTGCGGGCCATTTTGCAAAAAAAAGGCAGGTTACTTTTTTTCGAATCGTACCAAAATCTAATCAGCACCAGGGTAACCCACAAGTGACTCATCTACCAAATTTTGTGAAATTCGATTCATTAGTTTTTCAGTTACAGTGGATACAAGCTTTTGCTGACCATTTCGCAAAAAAAGACGGGTTCTTTTATCCCGAATCGTACCCAAAACTAATCAGCACCAGAGTCGCCCACAAGTGACTTATCTACCAAATTTTATGAAATTCGGTCGATTACTTTTTTAGTTAGAGTGGATACAAAATCTGCACAGACAGACACACAGACACACTCACAGACGTCACGCTAAAAATGGTTTTTTCGTATTCTACAGGTCTCGAAACGTGTAGATCCGTCGAAAACTCGAGTTGTGATTTTCGACATGATTCCAATACTTTCCCTATACATTACCATGTATTGCAGGGAAAGTAAAAATCTGATGTGGGCAGCACGTGACTTTCCCTGCAGACTTATATTCACGTTCTATTTATTTAAATTAAATTTAATTCACTTTTAATTCAATTTTCGTTCTCATTTGAAAACTGGACTTATTTTCAAAAATGGTGAAGGAAAATACGAAAAACTAAAATATCTCGAGAACGGCTAATCCTAGTGTAATGGGGTTGGTCTTATTCTTTTCTTCGCTAAATATTACGTATTAAACAAGCATTTAATGGCTATATTTGAGCATACGTAGTTCTTAAGTTTAGATTTTGATGATTTTTGCGGGCCATTTTCCAAAAAAAGGCAGGTTATTTTTTTTTCGAATTATACCAAAATCTAATCAGCACCAAGGTGGCCTACAAGCGACTTATCTTCCAAATTTTGTGAAATTCGGTCCATTTGTTTTTCAGTTAGAGTGGATACAAGCTTTTGCGGGCCATTTCGCAAAAAAGGCGGGTTCTTTTAACCCGAGTGGTACCCAAAACTAATCAGCACCAGATTCGTGCACAAGTGACTTACCTACCAAATTTTATGAAATTCGGTCAATTAGTTTTTTAGTTAGAGGGGATACAAAATCTGCACAGACACACACACAGACGTCACGCTAAAAATAGTTTTTTCGTATTCTAGAGGTCTCGAAACGTGTAGTTCCGTCGAAAACTCGAGTTGCGATTTTCGGCATGATTCCAATACTTTCCCTATACATTACCATGTATTGCAGGGAAAGTAAAAAGACGGGCTATATTATTAAATTTGCAAAGCAATTTTTAATCGGATGTTTTAATGAAAGGAAGCTTTATTCTTTAAGATGGAGGAGGGGATATTTAGTACTCAAGCCAAGAGTGTTGTATCTCCATTTTTGGTTCTATCGAACCGATTTTAGCAATCTTGTTGTAAATATTTCGTCTTTCTCTTAGCTACTTTAAAGCAGCTGATACTAAATTTTGTTCATGCAAGTACTTTCTAACAGCCAATTCTAATCAACTGTATCCTTGACTGTTCATTTATTTCAATTATTGTAGCTGACTATCAATTGCTGCTTAATCAATCTTAATCCCCCACTGCCTGTCAATATCCTCTAATTTTAATTCTAATAGTCCATTTTTTCCGATTGTTGTACCCTTTTACTATCAATATCTGTCAATTGTACTTCCCTGATTGTGAATTTCAATCAATTCTATTCCTGACTGTCCAGATATTTTAGCTATACCACCTACCACATTTTTCAATTGGAGAAATATTGCAATTTATAAAAATTTGATTTCCTATAGTAAAAAAATCCCTCTAAAATTCACGTAATTAAATTTTACTTTGAAATTTCTGGGAACAGATACAAGTAACATAAAACTTTTGAAAATATTAAATAAAAGCACATGCAGATATAGGTAACTGATATAGGTTATAGGTAACTGGTATATGTAGCAGATTCCAAGAAGATGGACGATTTTGATTCCATCAAGAATGTACTCCAAAGCAGGAATACATGACTTACAGGAATACATGACATACAGGAGTTAATGACTTACATGAGTACATGACATGCAGCAGTACATGACTTACAGGAGTGGATGACATACAAGACCACATGATTTACATGAGTGCATGGCATACAGGAGTACATGACTTACAGGAGTACATGACTTACAGTAGTACATGGAATGTAGGAGTACATGGCATTTATTGCACCTAATTAGAATGTTCAATTTCCACTTGACGTGTACGAGTTGCAAACTGGTCCGCAAAAATGAATGTATTCGCTCTAGCTGAAAAATAATAGACCAATTTTTAGAAACTAATAACACAGGTAAATAAATCATCTATGAGATACTTTGATGCTGATCAGATTTTAGTACGATTGGGAAAGAAAAAACCTGTCATTTTTTGCAAAATGGCCCCAAAAAATTGTCATAATCTAAAATAACAGGCAACGTGTGCTCAAATGTATCAATTAAATGCTTGTTTTATAAGTAATTTTTAATGACGAAAATAATAAGCCGAATGACATAAACTCTAGAACTCTAGCATGAAAGATATTTCACGTTTCTAGAATAAATTTATAAAAAAAATCACATAAAATTAAAACTAGAAAGATCAATCATGCTTAAAGCATTGATTATGAAACACTTTCCAACTTCAATGCAATTTTATTTAAGCATTTCTAAAGTGCAATACATTCCTCGGTAATATTTTAAAACTTATCACAATACTACAGTAATTTATTATATTTGAAAACTTAAACCTTCATCGAAAAAAAAACTTCATTCAAATGACGGCATTGAAATATAAATTGCCTGGTTTAAACATCTCTAAAATGCGATACATTCCTTGGTAATATTTTTAAAATTATCATAATACTACGCTAATTTATTATATTTCAAAACTTCATCGAAAACAACTGAAATTCATTCAAATGACGTCATAGAAAAAATAACACGCCTGGCTCTCTCTATAAAAGCAGCATTTCATTCATAAACAATTTCCCATTCATGTCATTCATCACAATACCATAATAATTTATTTTATTTAAAATTAAGACCATGGAGCCACAAGTAATTAAACTCTATGCTTAAAACTTCATCGAAAAAAATCGTCCATCTCTTTGTAAAATCAGTGAATATTTCATTCATATCAGCTATGCAGACTCCATGAACTAAATGATTTTGTGTTAAAGAAATACAGCAATTCTAATACTACTCATTCTACATATTTTGCTGTTTACATTTTACATAGGTGAAAAATAGGCTTCGTTGTAGAAATAATCAAATTTGGATGAGCATTTAAGCTCAAATATATTGTAATTGCGTTGTTTCAGTATGTAGATGCACAGAATTTAAGCAAAAATAAAGTGGTTTTAAGATGGATACAACACTCAATATGAATTAAAAAGACCTTAAAAAATCACGATTTTGAGGCAAGATGGATGCCATATATCATTTTGAAGTGGGTCACGTGATCTATTCATATCATGGTCACGTGATCGCATCATATAAGAGGTGTTATTATTATTTTAATTTTTATTTTAAAACTTACTGAATATATTTCGCTGAATTTTTTTTTATATAATTTATGGAACAATTTGAATATTACTTAAAATTTTCGAAGCAATTTGTGAATTTTAAATCTCCTTAAAAATTGTTTGAAAAATTAGATCCCATAGGGCTCAATATATTTCATTTTTTCAACCCGGATTCAATCCAAAACTAATTGGGTGATATTATTCATTTATATTCCCATAGGTCCTACAGACCGTCTGAACAACATACTAAAATTTCATTTTGATTAAGTCATTTTTACGGCAGTTATCGTGCTAACGGACAGACAACACAGAATGAACACAGTCACAAACACTTTTCAACTTTGTTGTAAAGTGTAACAAGAATGATCAATCATGCATAAGCATTGATTATGAAACACTTTCCAACTGAAATGTAATTTCATTTAAAAATTTCTAAAATGTGATACATTCAGTGGTGATATCTTTTACATTATCACAGTACTACAGTAAATTATTATACTTAAATATTCAAAACTGTATCGAAATATAAATCATCTGATTCTGTATGCAAAATCAATGAATATTTCATTCATATAACTTGTATTCCAGACTCCAGAGCTAAATAATTTTGTGTGAAAAAAATTCAGCAATTCTTATGTAATTCATCTTACAATCGCTTGAGATATTTGCATTCTGCATATGTTAAAATTAGGCTTCGTTGAAGAAATAATTAAAGTTTAGGGATAATTTAAAATCACAACTATTGTAATTGCATAGGCACGGAATTTAGATACACAGATAATACACAGATAATATATGTGTGTGCGTGTATGTACTCAAAGTATTGGAATCGTGGCGAAGATCGGAACTCGAATTTTCAAAGGATCTACACGTTTTGGGACTTCTATAACACAAAAAAACTATTTTTAGAAAGACGTCTATGTGTGTAAGGGTGTATCTGTGTATGTTTCTGTGTGTCTGTGTGGATATTACATCCACTCTAATTGAAAAACTAATGGACCGAATATCATACAATTTGGTAGGTATGTTTTTTGTGGGAAATCCTGATGTTCATTAGATTATAGTACGATTCGTAATAAAAGAATCTGCCTTCTTTGCGAAATGGCCGCAGAAATTGCCTTTATCCACTCTAGCTAAAAACTAATGGAACAAATTTAACAAAATTTGGCGTATAATATTTCAATAACCTACAAGTGATTTATATACCAAATTTAACAAAATTTTGTGTATAAATCATTTGTAGGTTATTCTAGTACGATTCGGGAAAAAGGAACGGGCTATTTTTGCGAAATGGCCGCAAAAATCGTTATATATAGAAATGAAAGACTACGTGTGCTCAATTATATCAATTAAATTCCTATTTTATACGTGATTTTTGACAACAAAAAGACTAAGACTAACCCCATTACTCTAGGACTTGCCGTTCTTGAGGTATTCTAGTTTTTTCGCGTTTTTGCTACGCCACCTTTGACAATAAGTCCAGCTATCAAATGAGAACCAAATTTAAGTTTAGCGTGTAAATTCAATGTCATTTAAAATACTTATGGTTGTTATTTTGTGAAGATACACTCATGTTATTATTGAAGAAATAAAGAGAACGAATATGAGTCTGCAGGGAAAGACATGGTCTGTCCACATCAGAATTTTTAACAATATTACAACAATGATTTATAGAAGTGAACGGGGATTATTTTCAGGTCATTTCGAAAAAAATGTATGATCTATATTTAAAGATCTATCAAATTTTTATCGAATAAAATGTTCAACCAATTTAAGCTGTGTACCAAATGTTAACTCTCTAGGAAGTAGGAAAGTGCATTAAAAATGCCATCAAATAAGTATATCATGAAGAGTTATATAAAATTAAAACAAGAAAGATCAATCATGCATAAGCATTGATTATGAAACACTTTCCAACTGAAATGTAATTTCATTTAAAAATTTCTAAAATGTGATTCATTCAGTGGTAATATCTTTTACATTATCACAGTACTACAGTAATTTATTATACTTAAATATTTAAAACTGTATCGAAATATAAATCATCTGATTCTTTATGCAAAATCAATGAATATTTCATTCATATAACTTGTATTCCAGACTCCAGAGCTAAATAATTTTGTGTGAAAAAAATTCAGCAATTCTTATGTAATTCATCTTACAATCGCTTGAGATATTTGCATTCTGCATATGTTAAAATTAGGCTTCCTTGAAGAAATAATAAAAGTTTAGGGATCATTTAAAATCACAACTATTGTAATTGCATAGGCACGGAATTTAGATACACAGATAATATATATGTGTATGTGTATGTACTCAAAGTATTGGAATCGTGCCGAAGATCGGAACTCGAATTTTCAAAGGATCTACACGTTTTGGGACTTCTAGAACACGAAAAAACTACTTTTAGGAAGACGTGTGTGTGTGTAAGGGTGTATCTGTGTATATTTCTGTGTGTCTGTGTGGATATTACATCCACTCTAATTGAAAAACTAATGGACCGAATTTCATACAATTTGGTAGGTATGTTTTTTGTGGGAAATCCTGATGTTCATTAGATTATAGTACGATTCGTAATAAAAGAATCTGCCTTCTTTGCGAAATAGCCGCAGAAATTGCCTTTATCCACTCTAGCTAAAAACTAATGAACCAAATTTAACAAAATTTGGAGTGTAATATTTCAATAACCTACAAGTGATTTATATACCAAATTTAACAAAATTTTGTATATAAATCATTTGTAGGTTATTCTACTACGATTCGGGAAAAAGGAACGGGCTATTTTTGCGAAATGGCCAGCAAAAATCGTTATATATAAAAATAAAAGACTACGTGTGCTCAATTATATCAATTAAATTCCCATTTTATATGTGATTTTTGACAACAAAAAGAATAAGACTAACCCCATTACTCCAGGACTAGCCGTTCTTGAGATAGTTTTTTCGCGTTTTCGCTACGCCATCTTTGACAATAAGTCCAGCTATCAAATGAGAACCAAATTTAAGTTTAACGTGTAAATTCAATGTCATTTAAAATACTTATGTTGTGCAGATAAACTCAAATTATCATTTAATAAATAAAGAGAACGAATATGAGTCTGCAGTGAAATACATGTGCTGTCCACATCAGAATTTTTAACAATATTACACCAATGATTTATAGAAGTGAACGGGGATTATTTTCAGGCCATTTCGAAAAAAATGTATGATCTATATTTAAAGATCCATCAAATTTTTGTCGAATAAAATGTTCAACAAATTTAAGCTGTGTACCAAATTTTAACTCTCTAGGACGTAGGTAAGTGCATTTAAAATGCCATCAATTAAATTGATCATGAAGAGTTATATAAAATTTAAAAAAAATGAAAAATTGTTATCTACCAAATTTATTTTAAAATATGAAGCCACTCCCATATGCAAAACGTTTAAACAAATGGAGAGATATTTATTATATTATATCTCTCTATTTTCTTTCTGGAAGATATCCCAAAGTCAGAATTTAATTGAATTTGTTTTTTTCCTTATATTAAATAATTTTTTTAATTAAAAAACTACTTAACATATTTTACTGAATTTTTTTTTATATATTCTATGGGATAATGTGAATATTTCCTAAAAATTTCGAAGCAATTCGTGAATTTTAAATTTACTTAAAAAATGTTTGAAAAATTAGGTCCCATAGGGTTCAATGTATTTCATTTTTTCAACCCGGGTTCAATAAAAAACTAATTGGGTGATATTATTTATTTATATTCCCATAGGTCCTACAGACCGTCTGAACAACATACTAAAATTTCATTTTGATAAACTCATTTTTACGGTAGTTATCGTGCTAACGGACAGACAGACAGACAGACAGACAGACAGAATGAACAAAGTCATAAACACTTTTCAACTTTGTTGTAAAGTGTTAAAAAAATGAATAATTGTTATCTACCAAATTTATTTTAAAATGTGAAGCCTCTCCCACATGCAAAACGTTTCAACACTTGGAAAGATATTTATTATATAATATATTTGTCTTTTATTTCTGGAAGATATCCCAAAGTCAGAATTTAATTGAATTTGTTTTTTTCCCCATATTAAATAATTTTTAATTAAAAAACTACTTAACATATTTTACTGAATTTCTTTTTATATATTCTATGAGATAATGTGAATATTTCCTAAAAATTTCGAAGAAATTCGTGAATTTTAAATTTACTTAAAAAATGTTTGAAAAATTAGGTCCCATAGGGTTCAATGTATTTCATTTTTTCAACCCGGGTTCAATAAAAAACTAATTGGGTGATATTATTTATTTATATTCCCATAGGTCCTACTGACCGTCTGAACAACATACTAAAATTTCATTTTGATAAAGTCATTTTTACGGCAGTTATCGTGCTAACGGACAGACAGACAGACAGACAGACAGACAGACAGACAGACAGACAGACAGACAGACAGACAGACAGACTGAACAAAGTCATAAACACTTTTCAACTTTGTTGTAAAGTGTTAAAAAGGATAAACTATAGTGAAAAATAGGTTTACTTTTCATATATAATATTATGCAATACATTTGTTAACATCATTCTTGTGGTTCTAGTTTGTTCCATTCACGAGAGAAGATACTTTGAGTAATAGTTTTGTAGTCTGACCGCTCATAATTCGCCAGTAGTTAAATATGAGAAAAGTTCTTCTCGCCGTTTGTCTGTAACGCTTGGCGATGACTTTAGCGAATTTGGCAACTAATGCAGCAAAATATCGCCAGTATTTCGCCCCAAATTGACGAAAATGTGTTAAAAATATTATTCAAAATGTGTTAAAAATATTATACAAAAGTATTATTCAAAGAATCTTTTTTCATGAATGGAACGAGCTAGATCCACGAGAATGATTTCACCCAATTTATCGCATGATATTACATATGAAAAATGAACATGTTTCTCAATAGGAAATATATTTTTTATCATTTTATATGACTTTTTGATAACTTTTTTTAAAAATGTGCCATATCTCGAGAATGGTCCATGTTAACGTTCTAAAATTTATGTCAATCATTTTCTAATGAAAAATTACATAAGAAATGTCTATTTACGTAACTTTATTAGTGGTTTTGATTTTTTGACGATTTTTTCAAAATTTTATTCGAAAATTTAGGGGGGTTCTGAACATTCGATTACGTATAAAAACAATAAGCTTCCAGTGTTTACGGATTGTGATTTTTGTACCAAATTTGGTTCGAATCGGTCCATTCGTTCGTCAGTCCATTCGTTCGTCTCCACAGGCTCACTGACAAACACACACACACACATACTTTCACACACACACACACACACACACACATCACTTCAAAAATGTTTGATTCGTGATCAGGGATGTTTGAAACGTGCTCTCCCGTCGAAAACTCGAATTCGAATTTTCGACCCCGTCACAATACTTTCCTTATACATTATGTATATAAGGAAAGTAAAAACAACAAATATACCAACGTTAATAACATTGTGTCGGAGAGCTTATACATTATATTTTCACTGTGAAAAAAAGTCAATTTTTGTATTATATGGGGAAAATCACGTGCTGTCTACATAAATTTTTTAGGTGTGTCTTGAAGTAAACAAAGTTACTTTTATGTTGTTTGGTCTGTGTGTGTGTGTGTGTGTGTGTGCTGAATATGGAAATGGTCGTTAAAGCACCACATTAGCTCTAATTTTTAGGAATGTTTATAAAACAAGATTTGTACTGTTGCGAATGCATGCCCTATTAAAACCCTCTTACAGGAAATCTGTCGCTTTTAATAAGTGTCTGAGAGGGGCAATTCTCACAAGCGTCCAATAATAGTCTTCTAGCATTGCTTCAATCCATCTCCTTTTTACTTTCCTTATTAACACTTTACAACAAAGTTGAAAAGTGTTTATGACTTTGTTCATTCTGTCTGTCTGTCTGTCTGTCTGTCTGTCTGTCTGTCTGTCTGTCTGTCTGTCTGTCTGTCCGTTAGCACGATAACTGCCGTAAAAATGACTTTATCAAAATGAAATTTTAGTATGTTGTTCAGACGGTCTGTAGGACCTATGGGAATATAAATAAATAATATCACCCAATTAGTTTTTTATTGAACCCGGGTTGAAAAAATGAAATACATTGAACCCTATGGGACCTAATTTTTCAAACATTTTTTAAGTAAATTTAAAATTCACGAATTGCTTCGAAATTTTTAGAAAATATTCACATTATCCCATAGAATATATAAAAAAAAATTCAGTAAAATATGTTAAGTAGTTTTTTAATTAAAAATTATTTAATATAGGGAAAAAAACAAATTCAATTAAATTCTGACTTTGGGATATCTTCCAGAAAGAAAAGAGAGATATATTATATAATAAATATCTCTCCATTTGTTTAAACGTTTTGCATATGAGAGTGGCTTCACATTTTAAAATAAATTTGGTAGATAACAATTTTTCATTTTTTTAAATTTTATATAACTCTTCATGATAAATTTATTTGATGGCATTTTTAATGCACTTTCCTACGTCCTAGAGAGTTAAAATTTGGTACACAGCTTAAATTTGTTGAACATTTTATTCGACAAAAATTTGATGAATCTTTAAATATAGATCATACATTTTTTTCGAAATGGCCTGAAAATAATCCCCGTTCACTTCTATAAATCATTGTTGTAATATTGTTAAAAATTCTGATGTGGACACATGTCTTTCCCTGCAGACTCATATTCGTTCTTTTTATTTATTTTTTCTATGACGTCATTTGAATTAATTTCAGTTGTTTTCGATGAAGTTTTTAAATATAATAAATTATCGCAGTATTATGATAGTTTTAAAAATATTACCGTGGAATGTATCGCTTTTCAGATATATTTAAACCAGGCAATTTTTATTTCAATGCCGTCATTTGAATGAAGTTCATGTTTTTCAATGAAGGTTTAATTTTTCAAATATAATAAATTAATGTAGTATTATGATAAGTTTTAAAATATTACCGAGGAATGTATTGCATTTTCGACTGTCTTAAATAAAATTGCATTGAAGTTGGAAAGTGTTTCATAATCAATGCTTTAAGCATGATTGATCTTTCTTGTATAAATAATGTATAAGGAAAGTATTGTGACGGGGTCGAAAATTCGAATTCGAGTTTTCGACGGGACAGCACGTTTCAAGCATCCCTGATCACGAATCAAACATTTTTGAAGTGATGTCTGTGTGTGTGTGTGTGTCAGTGAGTCTGTGGAGACGATAACTGACGAACGAATGGACCGATTTGAACCAAATTTGGTACAAAAATCACAATCTGTAAACACTGGAAGCCTATTGTTTTTATATGCAATCGAATGTTCAGAACCCCCCTAAATTTTTGAATGAAATTTTGAAAAAATCGTCAAAAAATCAAAACCGCTAATAAAGTTACGCAAATAGACATTTCTTATGTAATTTTTCATTAGAAAACGATTGGCATAAATTTTAGAATGCTAACACAAACCGTTTTCGAGATATTGCACATTTTTCAAAAAAATTATCAAAAAGTCATATAAAATAAAAAAAAATATTTCCCATTGAGAAACATGTTCCCTTTTCATATGTAATACCATAAGATAAATTGGGTGACATCATTCTCGTGGACCTAGCTCGTTCCATTCATGGAAAAATATACTTTGAGTAATACTTTTGTATTTGAACGCCACTAGTCATTTGTCTGCTGTAAGAATAACTTATTTCTTCATCCATAACGCTTGGCGAGATTTTGGCGACGAATTTGGCGGAATGTCGCCAACTTGGCGACTTTTTGAAATGTTGCCAAATTAACGAAAATCTCGCCAAATGGATAAAAATGGCGCTAAATCAATAAAAATGACGACAAATTGTCGAAAATTCAATATCTTGGAAAGAATATTATCTACTATAAGAAAAACCCATTTTTTTACCGTAAAAGTAGTAAATTGATTACATTATATTAGGAAAGTCATGTGTTGCCCACATCAGATTTTTACCTTTCCTTGAGGGTAATCATTAAGAGGATTATTATTCAGCTATGTAAAAAGAAAAGAAAATTAATATTAATATCTGGTAGAAATGCAACTTTCACTGTTAGAACTTTTTTTTTTGTTGGTGGCTTTACTTACTCATTCAATCCAGTAAAAAAAAAGTATTTTTTCTTCTTTTGTATTTTTAGCAGCTTACTCACTTGAGTTAAGATATGTTTTATCGATTAATAAAGATTATTTAACAATTCTGCTTTTTCTTCGACCCAGACCGTCCGACCTACCTGAAGGTGTAAGGTATTGTTTGGACGGCCGGGACAGTGCTACCCAATTTAGATCGGAACCCAGTGAAGGCGGCATCCACAGGGGCTGTACATCCCTTCCCTACTACCAAACTCTAAGAAGGATTCAGGACTCACATATTTAACGTGCCCGTATTCCGCACGAACACGGGGATAGTTTCGGCAGATAGGAATCGAACTTGAGTAGTCCGAGTGCAATCCCCGCGAGCTAACCATTGGGCTGTACCACCCCTATAACACGTTTGCTTAAAGTTGTGGCTCTTTTACATAAGGTAGAAGTAAAATTTAATATTAATGTCCTGATGGAAGCTTTTGCCGGGCACATCACTAACAGTACCAATGTAAGGCGAAAAAAAATCCACATAAGAATGTACTCGTAAAATGTATAATTTCAACAACAAGTTGCACCTTATTTTCACATAATACTGTAAGAGGGTTTCTACAAAGTCTGTAATTGTTAAACGCACGTTTTCCGTATCTTGAAAACAAGAGCTTGCACGACCACCCCCACAATATCTTGTAACCTAGGGCTAATCCACAATTTTTACTTTCTCATATTATGTAATATAGTATATACAGAGAACTGTTTTCATAAAAATTTCCGAATTTAAGAATTTGATGCCAATTTATGTTTTACAACATCCTGAAATTTCGGCAGAATTTACAATTTAAATAAATATTATTTAATTCAATACGAGCTTTTTGCCATAAACATATATACAACACAGTGAGACCTGTATTACCCCAGCACCACCTGAATTATTGTCTCAAACGATGTTGGCGTTTTCCTACCATGAAGTTTCAACCCCTTTCCACATTGCCTCCATGGCTTGATAACTAGTGCTCTATGTATTGCAGGAACAGCAAACCTAAATATCACGGCATGTAATATTTTTCTCCTTTTTCAGTCATGTCTATAATTTTTATCCCGCCCACATAACTTCATCCATCTAAAGAGTGCCCGGGCCACAACATCGAAACTTTATTGAAGTCAAAGTTGGAAGGTGTTATGTTAATGAAGAAGAACTCGGGTGAGAACTACTCAGGTGAGAATTACTCAGGCCCCATTTTTGAAAGCCTCTACCTTTTCGGGTGACTTTAAAAATACCTTCACATTTGCATTTTAACCTACAACTAGCAAAAAACCTGGCTTTGAATGAACTGGCGCATATGAAGTATGAGAGCTGTGAAAGATTTCAAACTGAAACTATATTTAACGAACAAATATGAAATTAGAAGTATAAAAAATTAATTTCAATATTTAAGAATCCTAATAGAAATTAAGAGTGCTGCTCATCTCAACTTTCTCGTACCAGAATCTATTTTTAATAATTTTTAATTTTTCAAATTTTCGAGAAGAATTTTGAAATTGTTTTGATTTTTGTATTGTTCGTTCAAATGATTACAATTACAGCGTGTTACCCCTCACTTTAAAAGACTTGAAAAAATATTTCGTTTTGTACCATACTTGACAATGTACCCCTTCGGGTGGCAACTTGCCCCCCGGGGGGGCTAATGACGTCATGAACAAAATAATTTGTTATTTTCCTCAACAATAGTTGAAACTATGAAGCCTAGTGATCATTGAGCATGATAAATAAACCTTTGCATGCATGATTGTATTACATTTTGACCTATGCTGCAATGTTAAAAAAATATGAAATTTCAAATCAATTTCGCTCAAATTTCACAAAAATTCTATATAGTTCTAGATTATTCGATAATAAAGCCGGATACAAAATTTCGTGGAAATCCATCAATATTTGCGACAGCTATAGTGTGCACAAGAAATCGACCACAGACGGACAGACGGACATCACTTGAAAATAGTCAAAACGTGTCCATGAGGTCTTAAATCATATAATGGCATCAAAATCTTGAAACACTATGTATGAGAAAGTTGAGTTGAATCACACTCCGGTTGATTTCTGTAAGCTTTGATTACTGTTTACTTCTACTTACTGTTTTGGGTTTCCTTTTCCAATATGGATAGAACTAATGTAAATATTTTCTAAATTTTTTTTTCACGGGGAGGGGCGATATGCCCCCTCAACTCCCCCTGTCTCCGCCTACATTTCGAAGCGTGCATGTTTGTTTACTTTCATTTCTTTCTTAACAACGTCTGCGAATGCACAAAGCGCTTTGCGTCACGACCAAATGAAGGATCTTTTAAATGAATATAACTTTTTGATGCAATGCTCATCTCAAATATTTAAATCTGCCTGTCAAGTGTAACTTCCTTATCCGAAACACCTTTATGGACAATGAAATAAAATAAAGTATTTCAATTCCTTAAAGTCATGAAAAATTGCAGCAAAAGAAGGAAGCTGCATAGAAGGAAAAATGAAAACTAACAAGCTTCTTTTAATGAATTTCTACATTTTCACATATATTGGCCCACGAAATATGATATTTTATGATTTTTTTTTTTGTCGATTTTCGATTGAAAACGTACAATATCTCAATTAGAATGATAGCACGTTGTTGTTGTTGAGACCCAGGTCGGACGGTCTGGGTCTCAACAACAACAACGTGCTATCATTCTAATGCCAACGGCCCTACCGTGCTGCAAAACACCAGTTCTCCTTAGATTACCGAAGTTAAACAGCATCGGGGGAGGTTAGTACTTGGGTGGGTGACCACCTGGGAACACCGCGTGCTGTTGGCACTTTTCGGGCGCGGTAGCCCGGTGGTTTGCGCTTTGGATTTGCACGCTGCCACAACTGCCGCCGTGTTCAAGCGGAGTACGATTACGTTAAACATGTGGGTCCGTAAGTCCTTCCGAGAGGTTGGTGGTAGGGAAAAGAGGGTACGGTACCTGTGGATGCCTCCCCCACTGGGTTCCGGTCTAAATTGGGTGGCACTTCCCGGCTGTCCAAACAGTTGGTTGTTGAGACCCAGACAGTCCGACGTACCAGAAAGGTGTAAGGTAACAGTTTGGACGGCCTGGAAGTGCCACCCAGTTTAGACCGGAACCCAGTGGGGGAGGCATCCACAGGTACCGTACCCTCTTTTCCCTACCACCAACCTCTCGGAAGGACTTACGGACCCACATGTTTAACGTGATCGTACTCCGCATGAACACGGCGACAGTTGTGGCAGCGTGCAAATCCAGCGCGCAAACCACTGGACTACTGTGCCCGAAATGTGCCAACAGCACGCGGTGTTCACCCACCAAAGTACTAATCGCGCCCGATGCTGCTTGACTTCGGTGATCTAACGAGAACCGGTGTTATCAGCAAGGTAGGGCCGTTGGCAGCGAAGAGTATAGGGTGAACTATCTCATTATAAAATGTCGCTGTCTTCCAAGGATTATCTCCCTCCCCGCCTCCCTAAAAAGTAAAGAAAAATTGGGGGTTGTCTTTATTCATTTTGCCGTTAAATATGACGTACAAAGCATACCATTTTATCAAAAAAATTAAACATATTTAGTTTTGTGTTACAGATTTTGACGAATTTTGGGGGCCAGTTCGCAAAGAAAGGCATGTCATTATTTTTCGAATCGTACCAAACCCCAGGGTAACCCATAAGTGACTTACTTAACCGCCAAATTTTGTGAAATTCCGTTGAATGTTTTTGAGCTAGAGTGAATACAGTCATTGTACAGAGACCCACTGACACACGGACAGATAGATAAACACACACAGAGATGTCACGCTAAAAATGTTTTCCTTCGTGTTTTAGGGGGTTCGAGGCGTGCAGATTCGTCGAAAATTCGAATTCCAATTTTCGACACGATTTCAATACTTGCCCTATACTTGCCCATGCATTGCAGGGAAAGAAAAATGATCACGACCTTTGCCTTAGAATCTGCAGCGAAAAAAATGTGAGTTTTTCTCTAAAATGCATTAACAAATTTTATATATAAAAGAAAATTCTGAGCCTTTTTTCATATTCCTCCTTCACTTGAATACACAATTTGTACTCCGCCCTCCAATGACAGCATAGCCCTTTTCGTAAGAATTCGCAGAGAAAACAGATGATTAATTGGTTAGCGCCGGAGAGGTTATGCTAATCAGGGGAGGCCCGAATTTATCCACCGCGAACACTAAAACTATGAGATCGACGCCATATGGAGATTCGAACTTATTTTCTAGAACTATTTAATTCCTCGCATGCGGCGCCCCGTGCGGCGTGGGAAAAATGCGAGCGGCAGTACGGGTCGAAAATTGAATTAGAGCTTCTCTCTTTTTAATCTTAATGAATTGGAAAATGTTGTTAAATGCCACGAGATTTGATTCACGGGCAATTTGTTTTGAGCACTTTGCTGCACCATGGAGTTTATTAGTTGAGAGTGCGCTCTCTTTCGCCCTCTTTTAAAACAATTAAAGATTAATGCCTTTCGAAAGATACCGCACGTATCTCGAAAGGGAAAAGATGAATTCGAAATATTCCGTACAGATGTGATTCTATGCAGGGAGTAATTTGCAGTTCGCGCGGGAATTTTACGAATGCCCCCGTTTTCAATAATTGGAAGCCTTCTCGAGTAGGTTTTTTTTTTGTTTTTGTGTTTTGGCAACAGTGATGAATCCGGCTTGTTATTTGTGAAGCAAAAATAATTGAAATTTTTCGAGTTTGTTGGTGGATGTGATAAATAGGTGGAGAGGAGAAATTTTCGTGTTTTTCGCTCATTTTCACACATCTATTACTGGTTGGAATAAGATAGATTTCCGGGATGCACGTCGGCGCGAGGAATGATGGGAAAAAGTTTCGTTTATTTTAATGAATTGTGTGTTTCGAGTTGAGTAAAAGTTTCGAATTCGTTTGCTGAATGGTTTTTTAGCAGTAATGAGGTTTGTTAAAGAAAATTCTTGTCGTTATTTGTCTATAATAAAATTATTTATGATTCTCTGAACAGTGTTCCATTCAATGTATTTTAAAATATTTCCGTCTCCGGTCTAAAGTACGGTTGGTATTTTTTTTAACTCTACTATCTTGTTCTTGATCACAGTTTCGGAAATATTTCTTTATTTCACGAAGCTTTAACCAGTAAATAAAACGTTTTCGATATGCAAATCATGTAAGAAATAAAACAAAACCATTTCTCAGCTTTAATTTCCAAATTTGGAAAATTCAAAATTTCATTTTTTGGAAGTTTTGAAGTTTTATGAAATTCAAATTATTCAATTTTCAAAAGTTTTTAAAATTTAGTAATTTTAAGATTTGTTAATTCAAAGCCATTTATTTTTGTAACACGCCCCCCCCCCCCCCCTCAAGTTTAGTGTTATAGAAAAGTTCTACCCAATTGCCGGAGTATCTGCAAACTGGATGAGAAATATTTTATGATCTATGATACACGTTAAATGATAAATAAGTACATTACCTTTTTCACTTTCCCTAAAATACATGCTAATGTAAAAGGAAGGTATTGGAATCGTGTCGAAGATCACGAGTTTTTGTTGGATTCATACGTTTAAGACCCTCTTGAACACGAAAAACTTACTTTTAGATGTCTCTGTGTATCTGCCTATGTGTCTGCCTATGTATATCTATTCCAGCTCAAAAACTATCCAACGAAATTTTACGTTTGTTGGATAACCCACTTATGGATTGCTTTGGTGCTGATTAAATATAATTCGCTAAAATAAAACCTGTTTTTTTTTTCTTTCTTTCTTTTTTTTTGCAAAGTAGCTCATGAAAAATCAATCCAAACCTGAAATTTCGGACTAAATATGCTTAAATGTATTAATTAAAAGTTTCTTTTATGCGTAATTTTAGACAACAAAAGGAGTCAGATAACCTAGTTACTCTAGGACGAACCACTCTCCAGGTATTAAAGTTTTTGGAAATTTTTACTGTAGTTAAAAATTTGTTAAATTTGGTAGGTAAGTCACACGTAAATTGCTCTGGTGATGATTATAGCTTGGTACGATTTAACCTTCTTTATTATATCTTACTTTGAATTAGCCCTTCTTTTTTCGAAATGGTTTTCCGCAAAATGATTCCGGAGGGGGGGGGGGGCAGAATCCAGTGAGAGGATCAACTAAAATTTGATAAAATGTTGTATTCTCATTTTTAAAGCAAGTCTCGGTAGCAGTGGGTCAAAATTATATTTCAAAATTTTAACCAAATAAACAAATAAACAGATAAACCAATCTAAATAAAACAGTGTAAAGATGCATACACCCACCCCCTCCCCCATATTATAGCACTATTAACCTTCAAACTCTGTACCCGTTGCTGTTTGCTGTACATGCCACGATTTTACCCCCCCCCCCCCTCCATTAGAGTATTCAAAATATTTCAATAATCATCAAAATTTTAAAATATAATTACAATATGAAATAAGTAAAGCGCATTATTATTAGTAGTTATTAGTAGTTTGGTAAATTAAAGGGCTGGCTTTTTTAATTCTTCTCCAGCAGCTCGCAGTATAGCCAGACCAACGCTGAATGAACACAGTTTTCGGATATATTTTATATTTCAAACACCCCCAATTCAGCAACGGCTCCCTGTTACTAGGGGGTGGCGGCAAATAAGTTCATTTCACGCCCTGCTTATTCCAAAGGTTTTGCTTATTCCTCCGCTACACGAACACGAAGATGGTAGAAATCGTTCGGGGGGCCCCTTCGCTTTCAATATTCCTTGGGGAGCGCATCCTTTCCCTTATCCCGAGGGTGTTTTGCGATGTATGCAAACTACGAAATGATTGCCAGCGAGTCGCAAATGAGAGGGGAGGGGGAGAGCTATTACGCAAATCGAGACCAGAGGTTGTGGGAAAAGGGGCCGTGCATGAAGTGAGTTCCATGGAAGTTAAAGTTATAGTCCGTGAGCTGGGGCATCAATGTGCACCCCTTCGATCCTGTGAGACCATATTCAGTGTTTCTTTCAGGGTATACCTCCGGGGGAGCTGCGCCATTTTAATTTGACCTAGTTTCTATTTATGTCATCCAGCATCTGAACCCCAATGGGTAAGAGTTTTTACTGATGGGTCCCAAATAAACGAAACAGCTAAGGCGGGTGTTTATTATGAATTGTTTTCTCAATATGCACCTGTAGGAAAATATATGACCAACTTTGACGCTGAAATTTATGCTATTCATTTGGCAATTAACAACTTGATATTCAGGGTTAGTAACTGTTATTCTAAGGTTGTAATATGTGTAGACTCTAGTGCAGGTATCCACGCCGCGCCGTTTCGACAAACCATCTCTCAGAAATGCCGATAATAACTCAAAGAAAGATATAAAATGCTTGAGAAGTAGAGATAAACAGATGGTTTTTCAATGGATACCTTCCCATGTGGGAATCAACGGAAATGAAGCAGCTGATCTGCTTGTCAAGAAGGGAAATTATGTAAACATTAATCAAATACTTGTCCCACCGGAATCCTTTAAAAATTTTGTACATAGAGACATGATAAACACTTATAAAGATAACCTTATGACTAAATTTAGGGGTAAAATATGGCTTGATATCCAAGATAATTGGAAAATTTTCAACGCTAGACCACGTAAAAAGCGGTTGTCAATTTTAGATTGAAAACCGGACATGATTGTTTAGCAGAGCACCTAAATACAATAGGTGTTCTCCCCACGAACATTTGCCCAATATGTAATGTTGGCAGAATGAACTCAGAACATCTTCTTGGGTGTCCAGGACTGAATAGGGATGCCCAGCGCCAGGGAGATGACATTAAACTTTATTGGGATGCTACGAATTTTATGAAATGATAAAGAATGTCTGCCACCTACCTACCTCTTCGCCGTGTGCTTCCTTGGATTCTTTTCTTTTGCATTGACGGTGTTCTCTGTGTTCCCCTGTTTGCTGCTTTGCTTGTTCTTGTTATTTTTCTTTTGTATGTGATGAGATCTCTATTTGTATGGATTAGATTCCAGTAAAGCCATGTGTTATGTATAACAACATGTCATCCTGAATTTAGATAGGACAAATAGAAAACTCCCCCCCCCCCCTGAAATTCCATTCGCCTCTCGGCCAAAAAATCCTGAATGAAACATTAGCCATATTTTTACTTTCCATACAATACACAAAAAAATATATATAGGAGATAGTATTGGAATCGTATTGAAAACCGTAATTCGAGTTTTCTACGGATCTACACGTTTCAGAATTAGCGTGACGTCTGAGTGTATTTGTCTATCTGTGTGAATATGCGTGTATGACTGTCTGTGTGGTGTTTGTATAAGCTCAAAAGCTGTTCTAATCTAGCTTAGCTAAAAGTCCAACTCGAAAACGTTTATTTGCGACCCGGAAAACACCAGGAAATTCGTTCTAGTTAGTAATAATTTGTATTCATCGCATTGCATATATATTCCCATTGCTACCATCTGCAGTGGACGTGTGTTCCAGACTTTTGAGAACGCTCTTTGCAGGCAAATTCTCCTACTATGATACTATATAATAGTTAAGATATTAAATTATTTCTAACAAATGATATTTATAATGTTTGTGTAAATATTTATAACGGTTTATCTTTTAATATACTTAACCATCGCTTCGTAATAAATATTACTTAGCCGATTTTCAACACTTTCCAACATAATTGTAAAGCGTTCATGACTTTGTTCATCCTGGCTGTCCGTTCACATGATAACTGTCGTAAAAATGACTTTATCAAAATGAAATTTTAGTATGTTGTTGAGACAGTCTGTGGGACATATGGGAATGAAAATGAATAATATCACCCAATTAGTTTCGGATTGAACCCGGGTTGAAAAAATGAAATACATTGAACCTTATGGAACATAATTTTTCAAACATTTTTTCGACGGAGTTAAAATTCATAAATTGCTTCGAAAATTTTATTAAATATTCAAATTATCACGTAAAATGTGGAAAAACAAATTTCAGTAAAATATATTAGATAGTTTTTTAAATAAAAATTGAAATAATAATTACACCCATATTGTATGGTGAGATCACGTGACTCATTTCAAAATGAAATATGGCGTCCATTTTTTTTCCTTTGCGTAAAAATCGTAATGTTTAAAGACCGTTTAAATTTATATTTAGTTTTGCATCCGTCATAAAACCGCTTTATTTTTGCATATTATCTGTGTATCTAAATTCTGTGCCAACTCAATTACAATATTTTTGATTTTAAATGATCACTAAACTTTTATTAATCCTACAATCAGGCTTAAATTCTATAGCAAGCAGAATGTAAACAAATCAAGCGATTGTAAGATGAGATGTATAAGAATTTCTGAATTTTAATTATGTAAAATTATTCATATCTGAAGTCTGGAATATAAGTGATATGAATAAAATTGATTGATTGATTTTACATAGAGAAGCAGACGATTTACAGCATTCCCTTTGTTGATGAAGTTTTAAGTTTCCAAGTAAATAAATTATTGTAATACTGTGATAATTTAAATAATATGAGTACTGAATGTATCGCATTTTAGAGATGTTTAAATAAAATTGCATTTCAGTTGGAAAGTGTTTCATAATCAATTCTTCATGCAGGATTGATCTTTCTTGTTTTTTCTTTAAGGGGATATCTCCAAGAAGCATTTCCATACTGTAATGATATTTTTCAAAATATTTAATTCAAAGCATAAATACTGAGGGTCCCAATATTTATTTATCTACCCTAACTTTCAGCGAGGAAATATCACTTCAATTTTGCCAATAATGCTTAAGCTACAACAACACTTCAGCAACGTTGAAATTAATGATAAAGCGCGAAACAACGAGGTTTGAAGCAAGCTAGAAATTTGTTCAAATTATGTAACAGGTGGCGAGAGCAACATAACAAAGTTATGCTCTCAAATAACAAACTTCACTTGTAAAATTGCGGAGATTTTGTTCCCTTAGATCTTAATGAATTTGGCTGACCGCAAGTTGAATTAAGCGGAGCAGTGGGAAATTCAGGATATATTGTAATGAAATATACACAGACTCGGCGCTTTAATTAGAGTATGTGAGATATTTGATATTTGTTAGTTGAAAAAATATAATGTTACCTTGCGTACCTGAACAAACTTTTAGAGAGATGTTTTATTTATTTCTTGTAAAAATCACTAATCCGTTGTTTTCAGTATGTGTAGTATTGTTTAATCGAATAAAGTGTGATTTAAAAATATTATTGGTGTTGCAATACCATTATTTTTATAAAACACATTTTGAAGCATTTATTTCTCAGGATTTACTATTATAGATTTACTATTATAGATTATTTTAAGTGATTATTGATTCAGCCATCACAAAGGGAACAGGGGTTTCACTAAGGATTTTTACTTTCGGTTCTCTTTACCATTTTCATTGCAACATCAATTTATCAAGATTGTTTATAAAAAATAACTTGATGACTGATATGGATTCAGTATCAAATTTTGGAAGATGTAGGGTGGTTTATTAAGAATTTCCACTTCCGGTTTCTTTTCCACTTCCAGTTCAAAATTTTTCTTTAAAATATATATTTTGTTAGATTGACTATAGGCAGAGTTTAGATAATGACTGATATAGATTCAGCATCAAATTTGAAGGGTGTAGGGGGACTCACTCACTAACAATTTCCCTTTTTCATTATGGAGATGTTACTTCCTAGTCAAAATATTCCCTTTTTCTTGCAACATCTAATTTCCAAGATCCGCTAATAAATAAAGCTTAGGTCATGACAGATATGGAAATAGCAATGAATTCTGGACGGGGTCGAGGGATTTACGAAGGATTTCCACTTTTGCTGGTTTTACACATACGGTTCAAAAATTGTTCTTGAAATATCTATATCTCAGGAATGACTATAGTTTCGTACGACGACTGACATGAATTCATCATCAAATTCCAGAGAATGTAGGGCGGGGGTTCACTAATGATTTCCACTTCTGTTTTCTCTTCACTTCCGGCTCAAGTATTTAAATTTTCTTTGAAATATCTATTTATCAGAATCGGCTATAGATCAGCTTAGATGATGACTGATATAGATTCAGCCTTAAGTTCCTTATGGGTAGGACTTCACAAAAGATTTGAAATTTCGATTCTTTTCACTTCCGTTTAAAATATTTTCCTTAAAAAATCTACTCTCCTTAAAAATCCTTAAAAAATATCCTTTAAATTCGACTATAGATAGAAATTACATGATGACTTATATGGAATTAACATAAAATTCTGTTGAGGATTGAGGTCTCGCAAAAGATTTTCTCTTCCGGTTCTATAGTGATGTGATTTCCAATTAAAATATTTACATTTTCCTTTCAACATATATTTCTCAGTTTTTTCTACATGATAGAGCTTAGATTGATACGGATTTCGAATCAAATTTCAGAAGGGGTAGGAAGGGAGTTCATTCAGGATTTCCACTTCCAGTTCTGAAGATGTCACTACCCGTTCTTCCGATAATTCCTATGCCTGTACGAAATAATTGTGCAAAAGCGCAGCAAAATGTTCCGTCGAAAATGAACTGTAAACACCATTTACCACTATGTAAAGATTCCTTCACAAATTTCTTATATTTTAGATAAGTTTCCATACGTGTGAGTTTCGTCTTTGTTTATTAAGTATTTGATTGATAACAGTCATCTGTTTTAGACAGACCCCCCCCCCCCCCCCCACTTATGTTGACACTTATAATCAGCATCTCTCGCATCAAAAATGTCACAACGCAAAAAATTTCGTTCGCCTGAAAATAAAGGAAACTTATTTCAAAATATTACTTTTAAATGTAGAAATTTTGTTCATTAATTAAAACAATAGAGCATTAGCTGATAGCCGTGGAATTATACATTTTTTAGATACACACATAGTCAAAATTACGGGGAGCCAGAGAGGACCCAAATGCGTCCTAATGAAAGAGATTGTCTAACATTTGTCGCATATATTAATTAGAAGTTCAGCATATTTTACTTCTATTTATTTCTTGAATGTATAAATAGGTCTTTTCCATATCATACTCCAACGTGCTATATCTAATTATATTTTTATGATGACAAAAATTTAATAAGAGATAAAAGCTATTACATAGTTGCATATGAAACCCTAAATGACACCCCCCCCCCACACACACACACATACGCACTCACACACATTGAAATTGTATGGTATCGCCGTTGGATACACATCAATTATATTAATCTTGTTCGATTGAATTTTATAATCATAATGTTTATTTGTTTTGTTTCAACACTTTAATTTACTTTTGAGGGCCCAAATGTAAAGCTATATTAATACACTTCTGCTGGTTGTTAGATTCATTTTTAAAAGCACCAAATCATCCTTCCTTCCTTCGACCCAGACCGTCCGACCCACCAGAAAGGTGTATGGCGAACCAAACCATGGCCTACCAAATGGGCGATATATCCCGAAATCTGTCAACCCTGCTCCGAAAGTCAAAACATTGCAATCCTACTTTCACGTAACAGGAATGGCTGCCTGTAGAGGTTATTTTACAGTGTAGACAGACAAAGCACAGTGGAGACAGTTTTGTGAAAAATGGATTTAACTAGTTAATTAGTTGAATCTCTAATTAGTTCCTACTGGAAATTTAATATATTTATATATATATATATATATATATATAAATCTATACATATATATATATAATATATATATATATAATATATATATATGTATATATATATATATATATATATATATATATATATATATATATATATATATATATATGTATATATATATATATATATATATATATATATATATATATATATATATATATAAATAAAAATTGAAGGATTTTAATCGAAAATTATGCATAAACTACTGTATGTACAAAAAAAACCCATCTCTAGCATATCTGTTACAAATGAGTAACTATAAGCCAAGTCTAAGGATAAAGATAGAAGGTTACATATCACTACATTGGAAAGGGGGATGAGAAGAATATTAGGATTCAAAAATCACAATTAAAAGTATATAAAAGTAAATAAAAATAAAACTCTGCAAAAATGAGAATAGGCAATAATAATCAGCTCAAGACAAGAGATCAAGAATAGAGAACAATCAATCGAAACCACACAAAAAATGGCGGTCAGTTCGAAATTGCATTCTCATCAGGACAGCCATACAATTCGAATTAAAACCGATAGAATAGCCAGTTTCTGACAATGGCGATAGTATATATATATATATATATATATATATATATATATATATACATATATATATATACATATACATATATATATATACATATATATAAATATAAATTATTAAATCCAAAGTTAGAATGTATGTAGTAACTCATAATACACTATTCCAAAATTTTCTACAAAATACAAAGAAATAAAAGAAATTAAGACAAAAAGAGGAAATAATAAAGCATAATGCAAGTCATAAAGACAAAGACAATCAACAAATTTCAAAAATGAGGAATGCAAATAAGAAAACAAAAAAATCAAGCAAAAAAGCTTGCACATGGAGGAGATTTAGGCTTACGCTAAGTTCATTTCGAAAAAATTCTCTTCGGGTCCATATATCCCTTCGAAATGAACACAAAAATGCTTGTTTCTGAAACACAAGATAGATTTTATCTATAAACTTGTGTTATATGGACGACAAGCATATAAATTGGAACAATAAAGGAAACATAAATACCTCAAAACACACCTCTTCAGCGCAACCATGATGAGCAAAATATGACTGGACCAATGTTGCCATATGCCAAAATGAAAAGATGTGATTTGCTGTTGCCAAAGAGAGTAATAAAAACTGTACTGCGCAAAAGCAATAAAATGAAATAAAATGAGTTATTCAACAGTTAAAGCTTCAAGATAAAAAGATAAAAATATAATTTCAAGAGAATGAAGAAGTACGGCTAAAATAAGATAATAAGGGGAGAATATGAGAATTTTAGGCTAATCGAAACTTATTAACTATACTATTTACTAAATATGCAGGATATTGATACATTTTACTGGTAATTTTGAGGTTATTAATGTGCAAAGCATGAAATTTTTTATCTGATAATCTATAAATTCTAAAAAGTTGATTAAGTATAATATTTCTAAACAATTGAATCGAGTTGCAGGAATTAAAAGGTAATAATTTATTAATATTAAATTTAAAAAAATCTTTTTTATCATATAATTTAGTAACTATCCCATGAGCAGGTTCTATAATTAGATTTAAATCCAAATAATAAATATTATTACTAATAGAAGTTTCATTAGGTATTAATTCCAAATTATCCGGATTGAAATCTATATCTATGACATAGTTATCAGTAAATACAAGACAAATCAGATCATCTACATATCTATAAATTTTATAATCAGTTGAAGTAAAGAATTTTTCATATTGATATAGGTATAAATTAGCTAACATACTGCTACTACAGCCACCTTGTGGAACACCTGAGACTTGTAAGTACAATTTATTACCTTGAAAGATATAATTATTGAAAAGAACAAAATGGAGAAACTTAGGGAAATTGGTAAATTTAGTAAGATTAGAATGATTAGTAATATAAGCATTATATAAAGCTAAAATGACATCATATAGATCAGTGATCTTAATATTATTAAATAGATCTTTAAAATCAAAAGTTTGAAATCCTATTATTTTACCAAGCGTTTTTAAATTATTTTTTAATTCCTTACTGTTATTTAGAATAATGTAGCTATCACCAGAATCTCGTAAATTGCTATTTAGTACATTTAAATAATTTAGTAATAATTTACTAGCAGTAGTAGAGTATGAATTATGACCACTAGTAAGAGTTCTAAATTTAATAGGATTTTTATGAAATTTAGGTATAAGCACAATATATGGAAATGTCAAAAATTTATTATTAATATCTAAATCACTATACATATTGATAATTTTCAATTTGATACTATTAATTACCAATTATACTTACCAATTATACTTATTATAATTTAAAGTATATTTTTATAAGTAAGATTTATACTTATTATAATAAATTATAATTACCAATTATAATTTATTACCAATTATACTTACAAGTCTATACTTACAAATCTTACTATACTTACAAGTCTTTCAAGGTAATAAATTATACTTACAAGTCTCAGGTGTTCCACAAGGTGGCTGTAGTAGCAGTATGTTAGCTAATTTATACCTATATCAATATGAAAAATTCTTTACTTCAACTGATTATAAAATTTATAGATATGTATATGATCTGATTTGTCTTGTATTTACTGATAACTATGCCATAGATATAAATTTCTATCCCGATAATTTGGAATTAATACCTAATGAAACTTCTATTAGTAATAATATTTATTATTTGGATTTAAATCTAATTATAGAACCTGCTCATGGGATAGTTACTAAATTATATGATAAAAAAGATTTTTTTAAATTTAATATTAATAAATTATTACCTTTTAATTCCTGCAACTCGATTCAATTGTTTAGAAATATTATACTTAATCAACTTTTTAGAATTTATAGATTATCAGATAAAAAATTTCATGCTTTGCACATTAATAACCTCAAAATTACCAGTAAAATGTATCAATATCCTGCATATTTAGTAAATAGTATAGTTAATAAGTTTCGATTAGCCTAAAATTCTCATATTCTCCCCTTATTATCTTATTTTAACCGTACTTCTTCATTCTCTTGAAATTATATTTTCATCTTTTTATCTTGAAGCTTTAACTGTTGAATAACTCATTTTATTTCATTTTATTACTTTTGCGCAGTACAGTTTTTATTACTCTCTTTGGCAACAGCAAATCACATCTTTTCATTTTGGCATATGGCAACATTGGTCCAGTCATATTTTGCTCGTCATGGTTGCGCAGAAGAGGTGTGTTTTGAGGTATTTATGTTTCCTTTATTGTTCCAATCTATATGCTTGTCGTCCATATAACACAAGTTTATAGATAAAATCTATCTTGTGTTTCAGAAACAAACATTTTTTTGTTCATTTCGAAGGGATATATGGACCCGAAGAGAATATTTTCGAAATGAACTTATCGTAAGCCTAAATCTCCTCCATGTGCAAGCTTTTTTGCTTGATTTTTTTGTTTTCTTATTTGCATTCCTCATTTTTGAAATTTGTTGGTTGTCTTTGTCTTTATGACTTGCATTATGCTTTATTATTTCCTCTTTTTGTCTTAATTTCTTTATTTCTTTGTATTTTGTAGAAAATTTTGGAATAGTGTATTACTACATACATTCAAACTTTGGATTTAATAATTTATATTTATATTGAAAACATTTTATTTATTAGCTGCATTTGCGCAATAAATTAAATGTATATTGCATTGTCATTCACATTCTTATACTACGCTGTTTAGTTTATCTAACTTTTCATTTTTGAACTATCCTTATTCCTAATTCCTTTTATATGCTTCGTATTAAAGAAACATTCTATATACATACATATATATATATATATATATATATATATATATATATACATATATATATATATATATATATATATACATATATATATATATATATATATATATATATATATATATATATATATATATATATATATATATAAATATACATATATATATATATATATATATATATATATATATATATAAATATACATATATATATATACATATATATATATATATATATATATATATATATATATATATATATATATATATATATATATATATATTTGAAGTATGTAATAATAAGAATTATGTAAAAATAAAAAAATAAAAATACACATATAAAAAAACAATTCAAGTAATATTAACATCACCATAGAAGCAAATTCACAGCCACAATGCCGATAAGAGAAAAGAACAGCACCGTCCCAAATATATATATATATATATATATATATATTTATGCAACTCTTCCATGATTCTCGTCTTGCTGGTTAGTAAAATTTCCAATTTTTTTGTTATTTTGATCATTTTTATGTTGTCTGGGATTCGGCCATTTTTTCCCCACGGGCATGATCGATTGTTGTTTCGGGCGTGCAGAGTCTCTGGGAGCGTTTTCATGAAGTCAAAGCTAGCTTCTAACCAGGAAATAGGGGTCGCAATCCCCCTTGACCTTTCTGCAACCCTGTAAACGCAATCATTACACCTATATATTTTCTTTTTTCATTTTAAATTTTATATATATATATATATATTTTCTTTTCCTAAATTAGTATTAAATGTTTATGTTTGCAACAAAATTCGCTCGACTTTTAAATATTTTCAATCAACTTTTCCTCTAAAATATTGCCATTTTACGCGCATCACCAACCCCAACACTCTCATTTCACCATTTTATCCCTTCTCCATCAAAAGCATGCAAAAACGGTGTCCCTTCTGAACCGCATCTGTGCCCCCGCTGTTTGCCTTTGGTCGCAGCTTCTGCGTAATCTCTGTCCATTAATCACAGTAGCGGCGTGTCATAATGTCATCAACACTTGGCCTCTGTTTGCTCAGTGGCGTCCGCGCACGCCACTGACAAATGAGCTGACTTTCACTACTGCTACCTCAGAGATGTTGACTTAAAATATTAGGGACCGTGTATGCCGGAGAGGGAAGAATGTTGGGGTCGTTTGTTAGGAAGCTTCAACAGTATTATTACATATATCAGCATATATTAACCAGGTTGGTCCAGGAAGGGGTACTTTAGTCTGCCCCCCTCTCTAAGGATACTAGAACGGGACAGAATAAATTCATTAATGCGTTTCATACAAAATGTCATTTTATATGATTTTGGGATCGCGCTCCCATTGCAAATAACAGCAGTTTTTGCACTTATTGTGTACTCGTCAGCATGGAGTAGTCGATACTTTCAATGAAAGTGAAGAAAAAAGCTTAATATGTACCCCTATTTTGCGAAGCTATGTGGAGACTGACGAATTAAGTCAAACAAATTTAGTCCTTCAAAGTTACGACATATTTTTTTTCTCTTGCTGCCATTACCGGCATAGTCTTTCCTATGCTGACGAGCGCTTGAGGTCCATATGCGTGGATATTATTAGCTGCAATAACAGCGCGATCTTAATTTAAGATATATTAACCACTAGAACGAATTACCCGGGGTAGCTCAGGTGCTAAATAAGCGACCACTATTTATAAATAATTGAATAAGTTCTCGCTATTTAAATAATGCATTCACGCACCAAATCCTCCCAAAAAAAGATAATGAAAGCGTGGCTTAAACTCCCAGGTGGCATGAACTGCACAGCAAAATCCACCGGTAGAAGGTCAAAATCCGCGGAACGTGTGGGGACTTCGTGGAAGATATTTTGCGATGACTGAATGCGATCACTTAAAAATTGCAAAATTTAAAATTAATTATGAAATCGAAAAAAGAAATTTTATTTGAATATTGAGATATATGGGAAAGTTTTAACCAAATTAGAGAAATATGCTAACTTTAGTTTTTCTGATGCGACGATTATATACAATCAAATGAAGTAAAAAATGCGAATTTGGATGTTTTTCTAAAAAAATAAATAAATATAAAGGAATTGCCTACAGGTTTGGTTTGAATATTGTTGGAAAGATCGATCTTCGAACTTTTCGATGGTGTCAAACTAGAAATTGTGTAATAATATTTTAGGTCGCTAAGGTACCAATTTATGCGAAAATGCTAAAACATAAACTAAGTAAAAAAACTAATCCGAAATTAAAAATAAAAACACCGAAGAGCATCTTCCCGATCCTAATGTACCTATGTACTAAATTTAATGGATGTATGTTGTTTAAATTTCTCCCTACAGACAGCACACACAGAGGCATACATTTTCTTTTATTATGTAAGATATAAAGAAATTTTATAAAAAGGACTGTCGTTTTACTGCAGCATTAGAATATTGGTCTGAAAATGATAAGTCGCTTTACCTCAGCAGTATAAGAATAACGGGCAATATGGGAAAATAGTTCACAGTAGTTTTAGAAAAATGATTTGAAAAGGAAACGTCGCTTTACTGTGTGTGTTAGACTATACATCTCAAAATGGAAAATAGTTTCACTGTAGTTTTAGAATATTGGTTCAAAAAGGGAAAGTATCTTTACTGTTGCGTCAAAGTACGTATTTGTTCGAAATGAAAAAGGTCGGTCTCTTTACTGAAGTGCTAAAATATTAAGGTAAGTGACCCAAATATGGGCACTGCACCTAATATGGGCACTGCTGTAAAAAGGACACCGATTTTCATCAATTATCTATCTCCGATATTTTAAAAAGACCAACAGAAAAAAGGCTTTAAATTATCGAGCTGTAAGACTGGTAAAATTGCTTTTTCCAGAAAAAAAGGTACCCAAGCATCAAAAGAGTCCTGCTATTGTATACTGTGTAGTCAAGAGAAAACAATTAGACATGATACAGTGTAATACGTGCCGTGTTTGGGTACATGAAGAATGTTGTGGCCTTACAAGTAAGGAAAAATTTTATATTTTTGTAAGTCCATCTTATGACGACTCTGATTAAAGTTTCATGTTGATGTAAGGTTTTTTTAGCATAATTTTTAAGGGTGCCCATATTAGCTGCAAAGGTTCCAGATATAGGCATAGGTTCCCAACATGGGCACTGTCCATTATTAGCACCTATCTGATGTTTTTAACTCAATTATCATTTTTTCCCTATTACCCCCTGCAAGTAGAATACATCCACCATTTTTCAAATTTTTATCTGCTAAAACAAACATTATAATAATTAAAATTCTTAGGGGTGCCCATATTTGGGTCACTTACCTTAGTATGAAAATAAAAGTTCCCTTTATTTCAATGTAAAAATATTGGTCTGAGAAGACGCTATACTCTCAAAATATTGGTCTAAATAGAGAAGGTAGTTGAACTGCAATGTTAGTTTCAGAATATTGGTCTGAAAAGAGAAAATAGCTTCACTGTAGTTTCAGTATATTGGTTCAAAAAAGCCTCTTTACTGTTGTCTTATAAAGTACGTATGTATCTAAAATGAAAAGGTCGATCGATTCAATGGAGTGTTAGAATGCTAACATAAAAAGAAAAGGTCGCTTCTACTCAATGTAAGAATATTGGTCTGAGAAGAGAGAACCACTGTACTAGGGTTAGAATATTGGTCTGAATACGGAAGACAGTTTAACTGCAGTGTTAGTTACAGAATATTGGTCTGAGAAGGGAAAATAGCTTCTCTGGAATTTCAACCTAATGGTCAGAAAGCGAAATGCACTTCACTTCAGTGTTATATTATTTGTCCGAAAAGGGCAAAATCCTGCAATCTTCAACTAAGAAATATTATTCCTATATGACTATTTAATAATAAAATAATTTATTCAATCCTTTACAAAAAAATCTGATGTGGGCAACACATGACTTTCCTTATATAATGTAATGAATTTACTACTTTTACAGTAAAAAAGTAGGTTTTTCTTATAGTAGATACTAATATTCTTTCCAAGATATTGAATTTTCGACAATTAGTCGTCATTTTCATTGATTTAGCATCATTTTTATCCATTTTGCGAGATTTTCATTAATTTGGCAACATTTCAAAAAAGTCGCCAAGTTGGCGATATTCCGCCAAATTCGTCGCCAAAATCTCGCCAAGCGTTATGCACTAAGAAAAAAGTTATTCTTACAGCAGATAAATGACTATTGGCGTTCAAATACAAAAGTATTATTCAAAGTATATTTTTTCATGAATGGAACGAGCTAGATCCACGAGAATGATGTCACTCAATTTATCGCATGGTATTACATATGAAAAGTGAACATGTTTCTCAATAGGAATTTTTTTTTTATGTGACTTTTTCATAATTTTTTTGAAAAATGTACAATATCTCGAGAACGGTTCATGTTAGCGTTCTAAAATTTATGCCAATCATTTTCTAATGAAAAATTACATAAGAAATGTCTATTTGCGTAACTTTATTAGCGGTTTTGATTTTTTGACGATTTTTTCAAAATTTCATTCGAAAATTTAGGGGGATTCTGAACATTCGATTACGTATAAAAACAATAGGCTTCCAGTGTTTCCGGATTGTGATTTTTGTACCAAATTTGGTTCGAATCGGTCCATTCGTTCGTCAGTTATCGTCTCCACAGACTCACTGACACACACACACACATACTTTCACACACACACACACACACACACGCACACACACACACCCATAGACATCACTTCAAAAATGTTTGATTCGTGATCAGGGATGCTTGAAACGTGCTCTCCCGTCGAAAACTCGAATTCGAATTTTCGACCCCGTCACAATACTTTCCTTATACATTATGTATATAAGGAAAGTAATTATGAACGAAACTTTTACTGAAACATATTTCAAAATCTCAGTTCATAAATCACTGAAGCTTACTATATGCAAAAAAATTCTGAACACTTGTTCTGTGTTTACTTTAGAGCTTTAGCATGTTTCTCTATTGCAGCGTAGATATTGGTTAAAGTGAATTTCTCCCCAAGTTGGTTTAAAGTATTATCAACATATTATGTCATGTTAAGTATAAAGAATTGTGTAGCTTTGAGAGAATCAATTTTTATTCTTAGTTTCATGAATGATATTTAACAGGAACATTTGGCGGCGTTGTTAAAAAAAGATGCAAGCTTCAATAAATATTACATGCATAATATTAAAATTAGATTAAATTTATGATTATTTCTTTCTTTCTAATTATAAAGCGATTCACTGCTTCAGAAGAGATAAAGTGATGTAAAAATTGATAAATATTGCCGATCTCAGTACTGTTGATTCATTAAAACTTAATTTCTAAATTCGCTTATTTTCTTCATATCCCCACTAAAATTTTTCTTCCCACTAAAATTTTTAATCTGTTTTAACTGACTAAATATTAACGGCAAATGTTATGGTATATAAAAATGTCTTAAAATAAATCTGTAGTTGTAACATTACTGAGGATTGGCTGTACGTTAAACTGGCCAAAGATCATTAAATAACATCTTTAAAAGAGCTTAATACAATGCTCACTAATAATTCGCCCCTCGCAATAATTTTTTAGCTTAAAAGAAATCTAAATAATAGCTAAAAGATCAGAAGAGATAAAGTGATGTAAAAATTGATAAATATTGCCGATCTCAGTACTGTTGATTCATTAAAACTTAATTTCTAAATTCGCTTATTTTCTTCCACTAGAATTTTTAATCTGTTTTAACTGACTAAATATTAACGGCAAATGTTATGGCATGTTAAAATGTCTTAAAATAAATCTGTAGTTGTAACATTACTAAGGATTGGCTGTACGTTAAACTGGCCAAAGGTCATTAAATAACATCTTTAAAAGAGCTTAATACAAGGCTCACTAATAATTCGCTCCTCGCAATAATTTTTTAGCTTAGAAGAAATCTAAATAATAGCTAAAAAAGCTGTAAAACAAGAAAGATCAATCATGCATAAGCATTGATTATGAAACACTTTCCAACTGAAATGTAATTTCATTTAAAAATTTCTAAAATGTGATTCATTCAGTGGTAATATATTTTACATTATCACAGTACTACAGTAATTTATTATACTTAAATATTTAAAACTGTATCGAAATATAAATCATCTGATTCTTTATGCAAAATCAATGAATATTTCATTCATATAACTTGTATTCCAGACTCCAGAGCTAAATAATTTTGTGTGAAAAAAATTCAGCAATTCTTATGTAATTCATTTTACAATCGCTTGAGATATTTGCATTCTGCATATGTTAAAATTAGGCTTCCTTGAAGAAATAATAAAAGTTTAGGGATCATTTAAAATCACAACTATTGTAATTGCATAGGCACGGAATTTAGATACACAGATAATACACAGATAATATATATGTGTATGTGTATGTACTCAAAATATTGGAATCGTGCCGAAGATCGGAACTCGAATTTCCAAAGTATCTACACGTTTTGGGACTTCTAGAACACGAAAAAACTCCTTTTAGGAAGACGTCTGTGTGTGTAAGGGTGTATCTGTGTATGTTTCTGTGTGTCTGTGTGGATATTACATCCACTCTAATTGAAAAACTAATGGATCGAATTTCATACAATTTGGTAGGTATGTTTTTTGTGGGAAATCCTGATGTTCATTAGATTATAGTACGATTCGTAATAAAAGAATCTGCCTTCTTTGCGAAATGGCCGCAGAAATTGCCTTTATCCACTCTAGCTAAAAACTAATGAACCAAATTTAACAAAATTTGGAGTATAATATTTCAATAACCTACAAGTGATTTATATACCAAATTTAACAAAATTTTGTATATAAATCATTTGTAGGTTATTCTACTACGATTCAGGAAAAAGGAACGGGCTATTTTTGCGAAATGGCCAGCAAAAATCGTTATATATAAAAATAAAAGACTACGTGTGCTCAATTATATCAATTAAATTCCTATATTATATGTGATTTTTGACAACAAAAAGAATAAGACTAACCCCATTACTCTAGGACTAGCCGTTCTTGAGATATTCTAGTTTTTTCGCGTTTTCGCTACGCCACCTTTGACAATAAGTCTGGCTATCAAATGAGAACCAAATTTAAGTTTAACGTGTAAATTCGATGTCATTTAAAATATTTATGTTGTGCAGATAAACTCAAATTATCATTGAATAAATAAAGAGAACGAATATGAGTCTGCAGCGAAAGACATGTGCTGTCCACATCAGAATTTTTAACAATATTACACCAATGATTTATAGAAGTGAACGGGGATTATTTTCAGGCCATTTCGAAAAAAATGTATGATCTATATTTAAAGATCCATCAAATTTTTGTCGAATAAAATGTTCAACAAATTTAAGCTGTGTACCAAATTTTAACTCTCTAGGACGTAGGAAAGTGCATTTAAAATGCCATCAATTAAATTTATCATGAAGAGTTATATAAAATTTAAAAAAAATGAAAAATTGTTATCTACCAAATTTGTTTTAAAATATGAAGCCACTCCCATATGCAAAACGTTTAAACAAATGGAGAGATATTTATTATATAATATCTCTCTCTTTTCTTTCTGGAAGATATCCCAAAGTCAGAATTTAATTGAATTTGTTTTTTTCCCTATATTAAATAATTTTTTTAATTAAAAAACTACTTAACATATTTTACTGAATTTTTTTTTATATATTCTATGGGATAATGTGAATATTTCCTAAAAATTTCGAAGCAATTCGTGAATTTTAAATTTACTTAAAAAATGTTTGAAAAATTAGGTCCCATAGGGTTCAATGTATTTCATTTTTTCAACCCGGGTTCAATAAAAAACTAATTGGGTGATATTATTTATTTATATTCCCATAGGTCCTACAGACCGTCTGAACAACATACTAAAATTTCATTTTGATAAAGTCATTTTTACGGCAGTTATCGTGCTAACGGACAGACAGACAGACAGACAGACAGACAGAATGAACAAAGTCATAAACACTTTTCAACTTTGTTGTAAAGTGTTAATAAAAAAATAATATCCTGGCATATATAAAATTAATTAGAGTATGACTCAACTCGATTTTCTCAGACCAAAATCAGTTTCTAGTGGCGTTTTTTTTTTAATTTTATAAGAAAAATTTAGAAAAATCGGTATCATGGTTCAAATGATTACAATTATAGCGTGTTACCCTTCACTTTAAAGAGCTTGAAAAAATATTTCGATTGATGCCATACTTGATAATGTACCCCCAGGGGCGGGTAATTTCCCCCTCCAAGATGGGGGGGGGGGGCTTTATGACGTCACGAATAAAGAAGTTGTATAGCGGCTATTTTTCACAACAATGATTGAAACTATAAAGTTTCGTGATCATTGACCTATAAATAAACTCTTTTTATGCATGATTATATCAAATTTTGTTCTATGCTACCATGTTAAAAAAATACAATATTTTAAATAAATTTCGGAATTTTCGCTGGAATTTAAAATAAATTCTATCAAGCTCTAGATTTTTTATACCAAAATTGTATATAAAGTTTCGTAAAAATCCATTAACATTTCTGGCCGCTGTCGTGTACACAAGATATCGACCACAGACATACGGAGAGACAGACAAGCCTGACAGGCAGACAGGCGGACACACTCCAAAAGTAGTCCGAACGTGATCAGGAGGTCTTAAAACTTACATTGGCATCAAAATCTCGAAATTGAAAATTTTCGTGCAAACAACACTTTCTTAATACTACGTATGAGAAAGTAAAAATATGAATAAAATAATATTGAAAGATATTACATCCTCACAACTTTCTTCTACATTCATATATTTTTAGATCCAGTTGCGTTATAATCAAAATCAGATTGCAAAATATATAGTATATTTTTATGAGTTTCATTTGCAAGTTAAAAACAAGAAAGATCAATCATGCATAAGCATTGATTATGAAACACTTTCCATCTGAAATGTAATTTCATTTAAAAATTTCTAAAATGTGATTCATTCAGTGGTAATATCTTTTACATTATCACAGTACTACAGTAATTTATTATACTTAAATATTTAAAACTGTATCGAAATATAAATAATCTGATTCTTTATGCAAAATCAATGAATATTTCATTCATATAACTTGTATTCCAGACTCCAGAGCTAAATAATTTTGTGTGAAAAAAATTCAGCAATTCTTATGTAATTCATCTTACAATCGCTTGAGATATTTGCATTCTGCATATGTTAAAATTAGGCTTCCTTGAAGAAATAATAAAAGTTTAGGGATCATTTAAAATCACAACTATTGTAATTGCATAGGCACGGAATTTAGATACACAGATAATATATATGTGTATGTGTATGTACTCAAAGTATTGGGATCGTGCCGAAGATCGGAACTCGAATTTTCAAAGGATCTACACGTTTTGGGACTTCTAGAACACGAAAAAAATAGTTTTAGGAAGACGTCTGTGTGTGTAAGGGTGTATCTGTGTATGTTTCTGTGTGTCTGTGTGGATATTACATCCACTCTAATTGAAAAACTAATGGACCGAATTTCATACAATTTGGTAGGTATGTTTTTTGTGGGAAATCCTGATGTTCATTAGATTATAGTACGATTCGTAATAAAAGAATCTGCCTTCTTTGCGAAATGGCCGCAGAAATTGCCTTTATCCACTCTAGCTAAAAACTAATGAACCAAATTTAACAAAATTTGGTGTATAATATTTCAATAACCTACAAGTGATTTATATACCAAATTTAACAAAATTTTGTATATAAATCATTTGTAGGTTATTCTACTACGATTCGGGAAAAAGGAACGGGCTATTTTGCGAAATGGCCAGCAAAAATCGTTATATATAAAAATAAAAGACTACGTGTGCTCAATTATATCAATTAAATTCCTATTTTATATGTGATTTTTGACAACAAAAAGAATAAGACTAACCCCATTACTCTAGGACTAGCCGTTCTTGAGATATTCTAGTTTTTTCGCGTTTTCGCTACGCCACCTTTGACAATAAGTCCAGCTATCAAATGAGAACCAAATTTAAGTTTAACGTGTAAATTCAATGTCATTTAAAATACTTATGTTGTGCAGATAAACTCAAATTATCATTGAATAAATAAAGAGAACGAATATGAGTCTGCAGTGAAATACATGTGCTGTCCACATCAGAATTTTTAACAATATTACAAGAATGATTTATAGAAGTGAACGGGGATTATTTTCAGGCCATTTCGAAAAAAATGTATGATCTATATTTAAAGATCCATCAAATTTTTGTCGAATAAAATGTTCAACAAATTTAAGCTGTGTACCAAATTTTAACTCTCTAGGACGTAGGAAAGTGCATTTAAAATGCCATCAATTAAATTTATCATGAAGAGTTATATAAAATTTAAAAAAAATGAAAAATTGTTATCTACCAAATTTATTTTAAAATATGAAGCCACTCCCATATGCAAAACGTTTAAACAAATGGAGAGATATTTATTATATAATGTCTCTCTCTTTTCTTTCTGGAAGATATCCCAAAGTCAGAATTTAATTGAATTTGTTTTTTTCCCTATATTAAATAATTTTTTTAATTAAAAAACTACTTAACATATTTTACTGAATTTTTTTTATATATTCTATGGGATAATGTGAATATTTCCTAAAAATTTCAAAGCAATTCGTGAATTTTAAATTTACTTAAAAAATGTTTGAAAAATTAGGTCCCATAGGGTTCAATGTATTTCATTTTTTCAACCCGGGTTCAATAAAAAACTAATTGGGTGATATTATTTATTTATATTCCCATAGGTCCTACAGACCGTCTGAACAACATACTAAAATTTCATTTTGATAAACTCATTTTTACGGCAGTTATCGTGCTAACGGACAGACAGACAGACAGACAGACAGACAGACAGACAGACAGACAGAATGAACAAAGTTATAAACACTTTTCAACTTTGTTGTAAAGTGTTAAAAAACGATTATTAAATATTCTTTGAGATGAGTTTTGAAATACAGGTTTTTTCTTTTTTTTAATTTTAATTTTAAAACCTCATATTATAACATTTTCGAATTTTAAGAATACAGAAAAAATGGATAAATTAGCAGCATTGTGGTAAAAATTGTATCGATAACTTATAGTTGTTGTTGTTGAGACCCAAACCGTTCGACATGATAACTTATAGTTGTCATCGATAACTTATAGTTGTCATGCTTAGCTACTTTACAAGTAACAGACATTATTATTACAGACAAAAACGTGAACGTATCCAAGATTCCCATAAATCGTTGCCAAATAAGAGATTTGTAGTATACTGGATTTTTTTTCCCAATATGGGACCTATACGGACTTGCCAATTAAAGGGGAAGCGATATGACCACCAATCAGCGTAACTAGGAATTTTAGTCCCTCAAAACAAAATAAGGTAAAAGGGCCACCCACATTTTTAGTTTTCCCTAGGTTATTTTTAGTTTTATGTAGGAAAATGCTTTTATTTTGGGGAATCATTTTCATAAGTAACATTTTTTTTTTTAATTTCTCTTATTTTGATTTTGCTCTGCTGAAGCTCAGTTAGTTTTACTTCAATTTTCGTCAGTAGATAATTGAACGAAAATTGTTTTCAAATGTGTTAAAATAATGTTTGAGAAACTATTTACTGTTGATTGGTATTAATTATGTATTAAATCCCTATGGCGATAGAGAGTTCTACTTTGATTTGAGAGAAGATTTCTACTTTGATTTATATATATATATATATATATATATATATATATATATATATATATATATATTCATTATATTTTCATTATATTCTTTTGATATTACTTCATATTACTTTGTATCCTCATTTCAATAATTAGCCACAAGCCAAGTAAAAGAATATTTTATATTCATCATTGATTTTTCTGTGTATTTGATCCTCTTTGTATTTTCTTCTACGTCGGGCCATGTACATTATTTCTGTAATACATTTTACAATTGTGTACACAGAAACGTAGAATCAGCATTAATGAAACATGTATGGCCCTTGATAACGTACATGGTTTCAGAAATGCTTTTCATATTCATTTTATTATTTTAATATTCACTATATTCCATTTATTCAATTTCCAAACTTCTTGGGAGCTGTAAAAGGCCTAGCTCATCGTGCTGCACTTGGTTTCTGATTTGTAATTTTTCACCTTTACCTCCAGTTTACAAGCAGTTTACTTTGGTATTTCTCTGGTATATATATTACAAGTAATCATAAGAATCTTCAATTATATATATATATATATATATATATATATATATATATATATATATATATATATATATATATATATATATATATATATATATAGAGGTGTTCAGAACCCTCTAGCGAGTAATGTATTGGACGAAACGTAACAAAATTCGGTGGGCGTACACAGTGGAACATGCGGTTTCGATTTCTAAAATAAAAATAAAAATAGTTCCAAAAGTCGCCTCTAGGGGAAATTTTGGAGCTGCAAAAGTGTAGTAGTGTGGATAATGAATGAGTAAATGCCAAATGAGACAGTACACATAAATTTTGTTAACAATGCATGAAAACGTTTATTGTTAATTACAAATGAGATCCAATATGATCACCATCGTGATATTCCAAGAACTGCATGAATTGTAAGACATTTCCCACGGCGACTCTCAACATATCAGAAGTGATTTGTCTCTGTAAAGTTATTCGATCTTTCAACATTGCGATATCAGGGACATATCCTTGATACACAACGCTTTTAAGAAATCCCGGCTGTCAAAAGTCACAAGGATTGAGATCGGGCGATCTCGAAGGCCATGCCGTAGGAAATGCACGACTAATGATTCTTCTGTAAGAGAATTGTTCCTGTAACAAACGCTGAATCCAACCTTAAGTCCGATGTGGGGTGGTGCACCATCCTGCATGAAGGTGGTCGACATCCTCGTTGCTGCAGTTGCGGAACCACGAAGTTGCGTAGTATATCGGCATACCTGTCAGCATTGACGGAACAGGTCATTAATCCACTTTGCCGACTTTCCTAATAAAAGTAAGGACCGATGATAAAAGATGCCGTAAAGCCGCACCACACTGTGACTTTTAGCAAGTGGAGAGGTTTCTGCAGACAAGCGTACGGATTAGTAGCAACCCAAATGCGGCAGTTGAGTGTGTTAATACAGCTGTTCAAATGAAAGCGTGCTTCGTCACTCCATAAAATGTGCCACGGACATGCATCATCCACTTCCATGCGTGTTAAGAATCTAAAAAACACTCAATTCGGGTGGCCGAATAAGCCAGGGAGCAATTCTTGAACAGGACAGATTTTATAGTGGTAAAATTTCAATATCTGATGCAGGATTTTACACACAGTTGAGTATGGGATATGCGTTTGCCTTAATATTGCCCCTGCACTGTGCTGGTACCCTGCACATTAGTCATCTCATGTTCCACAATAGCAGTTGCAACTTCTTCAACTTGTTGCTGACTGACCGCTTTGCGTCCCCGGCCTGGTTGCCGTGCTAGAGTTTCGGTAGTTTCAACCCGTTGAATCATGTTTCGTAAGTTTGTTAAGCTCATAGGTCCTCGTCGTAACTTCTTCGACCGCCAAAAGGTAGCATTCACAAAGGGGTAGCATTGACATTCTCGTTCCGCTGATCATACAGCTTGACTAATAAAGCGCGGCCACGTAAGGTAAGAACCAACAAAAGGTAGTAGATAGTTCGTCTCCGAACGATGAGAATTCTCATAGCCGTTCCTTATATCTACATGATCGCTACACGGAACGCGATTATGCAAATTAGTGCATTTTACTTGGTAAAGAGCGTCAAAATTCCACCTAGAGGCGACTTTTGGAACTAATTTTTTTTTTCTTTTAGAAATCGAAACAACACATTCCACTGTGAAAGCCCACCGAATTTTGTTGCGTTTCGTCCAATACATTACTCGCTATAGGGTTCTGAACATCTCACGTTATTTTAATTTTATAGCCACCCCGTATATATATATATATAGCTAATGATTAGATTTTTAAGAACTTAGTTACTAAGGCAAGAAGAATAATGAGGGAAGAATTTTACATTAAACATAAGTTGATGCCTCTTATCATAAATAGTAGTATTGAATGAGTTACTTTGTATATCAATGATAATATCAAGATAATTTACTGATTTGGAAGGGTGGGATTCATTAAGTATTAACTCAAGATTGGGCGGATAAATATTAAGTGTGGATAAAGAATCATGTGCAGTATAAAAACAAAGAAAAACATCATCAATGTATCGAAAAATAGAAATGTTACGAGTGAACAGAGTGAATCGTCTTTCGTAAAAGAATAGATACATATTGGCGAGCATAGAGCTACTAGTGGATCCTTGCGGTACTCCAATCGTTTGGAGGTATACAACATTGCCATGTACAAGAAAGTTGTGAAAAAGAACAAAATGCAATAAATTATTAAAGGTAGACGAGTTATAATTAGTAAGAATAATTAATTTGAATTGATCAAAGAATTGCTTAATGACAGAAAATAAATCTTTGATGATGATGTTATTAAAAAGATCTTTAAATAAATCTAAAGTTTCGATTGAGTCAACTATATATATATATATATATATATATATATATATATATATATATATATATATATAGTGTGTGTGTGTGTAGATAAATCGTTCAACAAACACACATTCACAATTTTTTATTGACTCTCCTCGATATAGTCTTTGATAATCAGTTCATCTCTTAATCGGTGATTCAAGATACTTTCTTTCCAATTACTTCACATCCAAACATTGAACTTCTGCCCCTTAATCCATATCTTCACGGTACTTATCCATTTACCAGTCGTCTCACCCGTGATAATTTAAAACTATACCCCCGCTGCATGATCCCAAATATGACGAGGAAGGCACGCGACAGCATGAAATCAGCAATGCCTGACGAATCAGCAGATTTGCAGAAGACTTCTGCTTTCCAACTCTGGCATCGTTTTCGCTTGTCACCCCCGGTTTCCGTTTTCGTAACGGCATTTACGGTGACCCGGCTTAGGCACTAAACGGTTGCTTATTCAGCCATGGAAGCGGCTGGAATTCCAGTTGATCCACAGATTCCATTTTTCTTGCCGGGTTTAAAACTGCAAATTGTAAAATAAAGGGCAAGGCTGGAATGGACTGTGACACGTGTCAAGTCGAACATCTGGAGCGATGTTGAGGAGTTAAGCTGGAGGGGCGTAATATCTCGAATTATGCGAGGGTCTTAAGATAAGAATATTGGATATTTACAGCAATTTGTATGTGTCTAGATTTTTCGGGCGTGAATCTGCTCAGTTTGTTTAAAAGTGATGGATTCTTAAGGATTCAATTCCATGATTCATGTATGAATGATTCAAGTCTTACTCACTTTATAGTGCGGATCGCAGATACAAGTTTGATTCGTTAAACTTTGAGTTTCAAATAAAAATGATTTTAGATAAGTTTGGTTTAAGAAGATTTATGAAAGACTGTAACATTGTTTCCAATATTTTTTACTCATTGAATTTTAATTATATTGCACTGATATGGCACTGCAAAGTCGCACTCGTAAGACGGTAAAAAGACGGTGCATTTTATTACTTTTCATAAGGTATGGTGGAATAATACACAATTTACATTTTCCATATTATGACAAACTTCAAAAAGTCTTAAACTACAATGAACAAGAGTTCTTCCAGGACACTTCGATTTCCCCAATTTAGTAGAATATTTTCTTTAATACTCTACACATAGTTGAAAAGTGTTTATGACTTTGTTCATTTTGACTGTCTGTCTATCTGTCTATCCTTTCGCACAATAACTGCCGTAAAAATGGCTTTATCAAAATGAAATTTTAGTATGTTGTTCTGACGGTCTGTGGGACATGTGGGAATATAAATGAATAATATCACCCAATTAGTTTTGGATTGAATCCGGGTTGAAAAAATGAAATACATTGAACCCTATGGGACCTAATTTGCGCACTTATATACCTTTAGACCCAATGAGAATACTGTGAAGTATATATTTCTTTCGCAATTTGAAATACCATCTACATAATAATTGTTTAACGTTCTTTTTGTCTTTACAGGCCCACTACAAGTCCTCCGGAGACCCAGAAGAGTGAATTTTTGCTCACTTATATACCTTTAGACCCAATGAGAACACTGTGAAATTTGAAACGCCATCTACACGATATTTGTTTAACGTGTTTTTGTCTTATCAGACCCTTTACAAATAATCCGGAGACCCAGAAGAGTGAATTTTTGCTCACTTATATACCTTTAGACCCAATAAGAACATTGTGAACTATATATTTATTTCGCAATTTGAAATACCATCTATCTAATAATTGTTTAACGTCTTTTTTTGTCTTTACAGGCCCTTTACAGAACCAAACGCAGTCGGATTTTCGATTAGGTCTTGGAAGCGAAGAAAATGGAGGGGGGGGGGGGGGGCTTTTCGTAAAAACTTTTCAGCATCTCCAAAAGCCTCCCCGTAACCTAGAAGCCTGAATGCATACTTATAGTACAATGTCTAGAAGTGTAGAGGTGTAGAAGTATAGTACAGTGCCGGACTCACTTATCAAGTTGTATTGTATTGCATTGCATTCCTTGTTCGTGACATTTTTCAAAAAATTTCAATGAACTTAAATATCGCCAAGCAGTCAAATTCCCACTGATGTGGCTACCATGATTTAGGTACAGTGCCTAGAAGAGATAGTGTGCCGACTGAGGAGAAAAACGGTTTCCTTAAAAGCAGCCACCCAGACGATGTTTTCTCTTGTGGTACATTTTAGTTCTTTCGGTTTTGAAGCTTCTAGGCACTGGACTTATAGTGTTGACTACAGGCCACATCCATTCCCACTCCGGGGAAGGGGGAGGGGGGGAAGCGCGGATAAATTGGGGGATATTTCGGAACATCTTTCTAAATCCTTCAGAAACCCTTCAGATGACCTTGAAGGTTGAATCTTTGCATACTTATAGTATCGATCGCAGAACCGAATCTAACGGAACCGGGTCCAGAACCTTCCAGACCCTCAAGAAGCCCCTCGGTGTTCAAGAAGGCTGAAACTCAGAATGCGTACAGTATTGGCTACTAGATGGAGCGGAAGAGAGCCAATATTTGGTTAAAACAAATATTTTCGATGCTATTCAACATTCATTGTTAAACAAATAAAAGAAATGCAACTTCATTTTCTAAGAACGTTAGTTTCCTTGTCTTTGAGAGTCTTAAATACTAGTCCAGAATAATGTACTGGGAGTGAAAATCATCAATGGATCTCCATCTTGTTGAGTTGGTCAACAATCTGTCACTTAAAAATCACAGTTTAAGCATTCATCACATATTTAATTACATATGTACCTCCAAGCTCACAAAGTGCTCGTTACAGATTTAAACCTGCATTTACTTACCATTTAATTTGCATAAAAGATCAAAAATAACGACACCTGTCCTGAGCCTCCCCGGAGGATACATCTCCGCAACGAATAAATTTCTCATTTTCCTTCGATATCCATCCAAATGACTCTATCGGAATCTGGCATCGGTATGAAACTCCGGTAAAAAGAACATCTCTCCGATTTCCATTATATCCAGGGAAGAAAAAGTAGAAGTTTTTTTTCCTCCTTAAGATCCGAACGAATCTCGGTGGCTCGTCATATAGTGCTTAGTTTCCGCAGATGGATCATTAGTCTTTGAGATTCATATTTAATACGCGCCCGTCACAGACGCCTGCGACAAGCGACACGCGCGTTGCAGAGAGGAAAAGTGCATTAAGTGCTTACACCCCGATTAAAACCGAAGGGGAAATATGAGAAATCTGAGAAAATTGTTTAAGCACTTGGGATTGCAAAAACTAAATTGAGACAAGGATTTTTTTTTTTCTTTTCGCGCTGATTTTTTTTTCTTTTTAAATTTGTTTATTATTTTTTTCTTTGTCTTTTTGGTGAAATAAAGAAGGTTGAAATTAAAATTCCATTTCTTTCTCAGGAGATTTTTTTTAAAGAAGTTGCCATTAGTGACGAAATGCTACAGATATTCTTAATAAAAACCTTTTAAGTAAAGTCGAAATGGAGATAAAGCAAGAATTCATACATATAAATATTTTAAATAAAATTTTTAGAATGGTGTGATACATAGAATATATTACGGGTATAATTATTCTCTATTTATTATCCAGTTAAGATAATTACATGCAATTACTCCCATTATTGTAATAAATTTGCAATACACAATATGTAAGGCCTTGCCATCTTTCAACACAAATTGTCCGACCAACCCGAAGGTGTACGGTAACAGTTTGGACGGCCGGGAGAGCCACCCAGTGGGGATGGCAACCACAGTCCTTCCTCTGACCCACTACCCCTCAAAGGACTTTCACGTAAATGTCCTATAAAATATGGGATATAGAATATCTACGGACTTTCAGTCCTACAGATGTAACGTGTCCATACTTCTTGTAGATACGGGGATAGTTTGAAGCAGCGTCTAGAATCGAACTCGGGACCTCCTCAGGAAAAAAATACGATTCTCATGACTTAACCACTGGGCTATCCCGGCCCAATATATAAGGCATGGATTTTGATGACCTAAAATATCCTTCATAATAAAAAAATATATCCTTCATAATTTTAAAAATTCTTGAAAATTCCTCTAAAATTACAGAAAAGGCCATAAAATTTATGAGAAACGGCATTGAAAATCGAAAATTAACCGGAAAGGTAGTTTTCTTAAAACAGTTTTAATGAATTTTGTCAAAAATGATATTAGATTATTTTTTTGAAAATTTACGAACTAGAATTTTAGTTTCTTAAATATATAAATACACGATACAGCTTAAATAGTTCTATTGAATTTTGACAAAAATTATAATATATTATTTTTTGAAAAGTTAGGAACTAGAGTTTCAGTTTATTATATAAATATGAATACACGATATAACTTTAGAAGAAAGAGAAACATATAAATGAATTTTAATTTCTTGTACTCTGATCATCACTTGCAAATGCATAAGAATTGCACCGAATTATTTTTACCCAAATATATGATTTTTACCCATAATATGATTTTTACCCAAATATGAATGAACGTCTTTTGTCAGAAAGCAAGTTATATTTTGATAAACTTACGTTTATCCTATCTTGAATACATAAGATTATACATTCATTAAACATTTATGCCATGTTTAAAATCGTTATCCTTATACAAATTTAGTTGTAAACAGATTGCGTGAAAATGTCTTTAAAATTCAATATGTGAATTTCCTTCAAAATTTCGAATTTGTTAAAACCATAATATATATTAGAGTTTTCTTATTTATCACCAGATCTCGCTAAAAATAGATATGGTTTTCGTTTTGCAGATCAAAATAATGATTCCAAAGTTCATGTAATTTGCTTAATTATTTATGAAGATATCTGTGATAAAGTTTCTAATACCTCGAGAATTATTCACGGTTACCACTAAACAATAGTGTCAATTCATTTTCGGTTAAATTACCTGCAAAGCATTCAGTCATTGGATAATAGTGAAAATATTTAGCCATTTTTACGACTTTTTTTCATTTAAATTTTAATTATGATATCTCAGAAACGGTGCAAGTTATCATTTCCTAAGTTTTGTCATTCGTTTCTAAGTAAAAAATCTGATGTGGGCAACATATGACTTTCCTTATATAATGTAATGAATGTACTACTTTTACAGTAAAAAAAACAGTTTTTTCTTACAGTAGATACTAATATTCTTTCCAAGATATTAAATTTTCGACAATTAGTCGTCATTTTCATTGATTTAGCGTCATTTTTATCCATTTCGCGAGATTTTCGTTAATTTGGCAACATTTCAAAAAGTCTTCAAATTGGCGACATTCCGCCAAATTCGTCGCCGAAATCTCGCCAAGCGTTATGGACGAAGAAGTAAGTTATTCTTACAGCAGATAAATGACTATTGGCGTTCAAATACAAAAGTATTACTTTATCTTTTTTCATGAATGGAACGAGCTAGATCCACGAGAATGATGTCACCCAATTTATCGCATGATATTACATATGAAAAGTGAACATGTTTCTCAATAGGAAATATTTTTTTTAAATTTTATATGACTTTTTGATAATTTTTTTTAAAAAATGTCCTTTATCTCGAGAACGGTTCATGTTAGCGTTCTAAAATTTATGTCAATCGTTTTCTAATGAAAAATTACATAAGAAATGTCTATTTGCGTAACTTTATTAGCCGTTTTGATTTTTTGACAATTTTTTCAAAATTTCATTCGAAAATTTAGGGGGGTTCTGAACATTCGATTGCGTATAAAAACAGTATGCTTCCAGTGTTTATGGATTGTGATTTTTTTGCCAAATTTTGTTCGAATCGGTCCATTCGTTCGTTAGTTATCGTCTCCACAGTCACACACACACACACACACACACACACACACACACACACACACACACACACACACACACACACACACACATACTTTCACACACACACACAGACATCACTTCAAAAATGTTCGATTCGTGATCAGGGATGCTTGAAACGTGCTCTCCCGTCGAAAACTCGAATTCGAATTTTCGACCCCGGCACAATACTTTCCTTATACATTATGTATATAAAGAAGGTAAAAAGAATATCAAAAAAATTTTCGCAATACATTATAACAACAACAAAAAAATTATTTTTTTATAGATCTTCGTAAAGAAAATTAAAAACCAACAAGAAGATCAATCATGCTTAAAGCATTGATTATGAAACACTTTCCAACTTCAATGCAATTTTATTTAAAAAAGTCGAAAATGCAATACATTCCTCGGTAATATTTTAAAACTTATCACAATACTACATTGATTTATTATATTTGAAAACTTAAACCTTCATTGAAAAAAATGAACTGCATTCAAATGGCGGCATTGAAGTATAAATTGCCTGGTTTAAATATCTCTAAAATGCAATACATTCCACGGTAATATTTTTAAAACTATCATAATACTACGATAATTTATTATATTTGAAAACTTCATCGAAAACAACTGAAATAAATTCAAATGACGTCATAGAAAAAATAACACGCCTGGATCTCTCTATAAAAGCAGCATTTCATTCATAACTTTCTCCATTTCATTCATCACAATACTATAATAATTTATTTTATTTAAAAATTAAGACCATGGAGCTACAATTCATAAACTTTATGCTTAAAACTTCATCGAAAAAATCGTCCTTCTGTTTATAAAATCAATTAATATTTCATTCATATCAGCCATGCAGACTCCATGGACTGAATTATTTTGTGGTAAAGAAATACAGTAATTCTAATACAACTCATTCTACATATTTTGCTGTTTACATTTTACATAGGTGAAAAATAGGCTTAGTTGTAGAAATAATCAAATTTGAATGAGAATTTCAACTCAAATATATTGTCATTGTGTTGTTTTAGTATGTAGATGCACAGAATTTAAGGAAAAATAAAGTAGTTTTAGGACGGATACAACACTCAATATGAATTAAAAAGAACTTTAAAAAATCACGATTTTGAAACAAGATGGATGCCATATATCATTTTGAAGTGGATCAAGTGATCGTTTCATATCATGGTCACGTGATCGTTTCATATAAGATGTGTAATTATTATTTTAATTTTCATTTAAAAAACTACTGAATATATTTCGCTGAATTATATATTTTATGGAACAATTTGACTATTACCTAAAATTTTCGAAGCAATTTGTGAATTTTAAATCCGCTTAAAAAATGTTTGAAAAATTAGGTCCCATAGGGCTCAATGTATTTGATTTTTTCAACCCGGGTTCAATCCAAAACTAATTGGGTGATATTATTCATTTATGTTCCCATAGGTCCTACAGATCGTCTGAACAACATACTAAAATTTCATTTTAATTAAGTCATTTTTGCAGCAGTTATCGTGCTAACGGACAGACAGACAGACAGACAGAATGAACAAAGTCATAAACACTTTTCAACTTTGTTGTAAAGTGTTAAAAATGAATTGAGATCTTTGATAAGAAATAGGCTTTTGATTCTTTACTGGTTGGAAAGCGCGTACCAAATGTTATTAATTTGGTTTGATTTGTTCGAGATATATAGTGCTTTAAGAAAGTAATAATAGTTTCTAATATTTCGAGAATGGCTTTTGCTAATTTCTAAATAATGTGGTCCGTGCAATTCGGGATAAAATCATTTACAAAACATTTATTCATTTACTTAGCTATTCATTTACATTATTGAGCTCATTTTATTTTTTATGAATGCTTCCATTTTGGATCAAAAAACATAAAATGCCTAGAGAACAAACAAACAGCGCGTGTTAGCGTCTTATAAATGATAGCAACCACTTTTAAATGAAGAATTACAGATAACATATCTATTTTTGTAACATTTATTACTTCATTATATTTCTAAAACTTATTTTTTTGTTTCAGAAAAAAAAAATAAAAGTTTGAAAAACTAATTATTTTACAGATTGCTCTACACCGAAATTCAATATATTCACGAAAAAAGAAATGGCAGCCTATAAATGTTTTTCTTCTTAAATAGAGTAATGGTCTTGAATAGAAGCAAAGCACAGTGAAACTTTTTACATATTATTAACGCCGCCCAGGTGGTGTTCTGGATAGCGTGTTCGGCTGCTGTCTAGAGGGCTCGGATTCGAATCCCGAATAAGGCATGGGAGGCTTGTGTGGCTACTGTAACTGGATTTTGATCTGTTGTTGCCACGTTAATTGAATTAAAAAAAAAAAATTGTAAAGAGAATGTCTTATAATGGGGTGAAAAATCTGACATTCGAATTTGATGGATCTATACATTTTAAGTACCCATGAATTTGAATCAATCATTTGTTAAATGATATCTGTGCATGTTTGTGCGTGTGGGGACGATATATTTCGAACAAATTGAGATAATCGAATGAAATTCGACCCGATTATTTCAATCAATAAGCATCAGAGACTTATTTTCAGTATGGCTGGACCAGGAAAAGGTCCTCAATTTTTTGAACATTTTACTTCAAAAATAGAAAAAATTATAAAAAAAAATAAATATGTTAAAAATTGTTACAAAAATAGTTATTTTGTATGTACTGATTTTTTTATTCAGAAACAATTGGCATCATTTAAAAAAAGATTACATGTTCCTCTATCAAGACATTGCATGTTTTTAATCTAAAACTAATATGTAAATTATGTTCCTTAATATCAAATTAGGAAATGCGTATTTAGCACCTTTAACTGGAAATAAATGAACAGTACTGTTTAATAGTTATCACGAGCTGCCCTTGGTAGTCACAAGCTGCCCGTACTACAATTTTTTTAGCTTCATGTATATACAAGGTCATGACCTTTCATAACTCAGCTGTATGTAGTATACTTACATGCAATTAGTTCTCCTATTAATGATCATTTCTATGTATGTCATAATAAATGGGGATCTATGATCATAATTAAATCCTACTGAAGGTGTTTTTTTTTTTTTTTTTTTTTTTTTTTTTTTTTTTTTTTTTTTTTATATCCCTACGCTTGCCATAAAGTGTCTATACCTATCATCCAAACCTCAACCAAATTAATCATATTTTATTTATTTATTTATTTATTTTCTTATAAGTATATAGCATAATGACTACCACATTGTATAAAGTGCTTTATTAATTTCGCTGTTCCAGAAAAACAATTTAATTTTTTTTTCTATGCTTGGAGAATTACCTACGAAAAACAATAAAATTTATTGTTTAAGTTTCTGATTTATTTACTTCAAAATGTCTCATTTCGAAATCATCTATTTTTTGTGAGACCTTCGCGACTCCTCTGGTGATGAGAATTTTTAAACTAGTTTATACATAAATGTGCATTTGCTTCTTTTGATAAATGTGCTTGTGCATGTTTGAAAGAATATCTGTATTGAATTTTAAATTTCAGTCAATATATTTTCTGCAGAAGGTGGCTGCTTGAACTATAAACACACAATATTATCATTTATTTATCAAGTATCCATTAGAGAAAATCGCTATTATCATCCTAATCCGTCAAGTCTTTGTTTTCCAATTTCAACTGTAACTGCTGAAGTTCCGAAGTGAAATGCCAAAATCCTGTAATGCTAGGTACATTATATCGGAGTTTTGGACCGGATATGAGAAATAGCATTAACAATTTCCACCTCACAGTAGGATTCTTTGTAGTAGAACTGTTGGAAGTTAATCACAACCAGAAATGGAAATAGCCATTACCTTACAGAGTAGGAGATTTCTTCCCCTGCTAAAGGATAATATTGTTTCCGTGTCGAAAACCCTTAAGTAATCTAGATGAGTCATCTTGTTCTATTTCGTAGAAAACAATTTATTGCATTCCGTCCTTTTATCGTTAATTCAAACGTTTTCAGTTGAGTTTGAACCTTTACACAATTTTTGTATTCTTCTATTTCCACATATTTTTTAATCATCATTATCATCGTACTATGTCATACTGTCTTTGTTCTTTCATTTTACTTTCCTCGCGATAGTGATTGTAACTTGTACTACTTTTTTAGATATGATTTTAATAGCAGATTAAGCAGTGTTTTTTTTTGTTTTGTTTTTTACTTTAACTGATATCACCTAAGAAATGTATGACGATCATGAGTTAATCAAATATCGAGTTTTCAGAGTAGATACATCGATATTCTCCCTAGATACCAGAAAGTACTTTTGTGTGTCTGTGAGTGTCAAACCGTCGATTCTTCGTAATTCCGTAAACCGCAGAAACGATTTGGGCTCATGTATTATGCAAATACGAACACAGATTTTTTTTCCAAAAAATGTATACAGTTTAACTATAAAAAGGGATTTTATCAAAATCGTTGGCTCTTCATTATCTTATCTCGTAAACCGCTGAAGCGATTTGGACCAAGTTGGGTCATATGCTTCGTATATTGTACAGATGTGATCGCAGAAAATAACGTTTTTAAAATGTATATATAGTTTGGCTCAGAGGTCAAATGCCCACTTGTCTCGCAAAGAAAGACTCAGGATTCCGACATCCTTTATGTCGGTCTTACCTTTGTGGCGGTTAACTATGGCCATTTATGCCACCTGCACCAAAACAAACTAGAAGTGGCGTTTTTCTGTGTATCTGATAACTGAGAAAACAGCATACCGTTTCCTGTTTTGGACGCCTGACGTTCGAAGATTCCCGATGGGGATTTACACATAACTTTAACGCCCGGCCGCCCATTTCGCTGCTCCATGTCTTTGAACGAGTCGATCGGCCTGGGCTTTCGACATAACTTTAACGCCGGTAACAGTATGTTGGCATTTGAAAGCCATAATTTTCGTCACCGGCATGTGTAAAAAACAATACGATGGTGCACATCGAAAACACATGGCGTGCATGGGGGACACCCCCATAAATGAGCCCCAGACCGACGATGACCAATGAGATGATCGATCACTCCTTCTGGGGCGTATACAAAATTCAGTCGAGAGAGAAACTTTCATCTTTTGGACGAGACTAGCTCCTGAAATCTCGACTTGATCGGTCGAACGTCGAACTTAATTAAAGTTAAAAAAAATCAGGACTTATCCGCCTGCCGCAGAATCTCTCTGCAAAGTATTATTATGATGTATATAGATCTGTAAAATTTACTGTAAATAAATGTTACTTTATGCAACGTTAACGTTTTGCCTAGAGAACAACAACAACAAATGTCGGGGAATTGTGACGGGCATTAATACCGCATGTCAGGTTTAGCCCACACAATCAAAGCACAGTATGAAACCCAGCACCTACTATAAAAAAATTAAAAAACTAAAATACTGTTATAAACAACGTTGACCACCATTTGTTATAAAACGTAGTGGCCATCATATGTTGTAGAACGGTCGTCATACGTTGTAAAAAGATATTCACGGCATTTGTAATAGGATTGCACAAGCAATTGGAGCGCGATCGCTGCGGGCGGTTTCTCTCGGGCATCGGAGAAGATGGGAGATCCGCGCTGATGTGACAAGGGTTGTACACAGCGATTGGAGCTGATGGTGGCGTGATGATAGTAGGAGATAAGCAATGATGACTCAAACCTTTTGAATTTACCTTTTTCTTTATTTGACGAGAAATTACCATGTTCCAAATCATATACATCAAGAAATATTAGACATCGAATTTGTTGACGATGATACTTGAAATTACACTTGGATTTCCGACATTATAGAACATATTCGTCGAATACAACGGCGAATCCGATAGTGGTTTGCGCCGGTTAGACATCTCAAAATAATCAATTTATGATGAACAAATCTCGTGACTCTTTGAAATTACATTAA